>CM060374.1:150318566-150758566 GCA_030545235.1 Helianthus tuberosus | reverse complement strand
ACTCGTGGTTGCCAACCGAGAAAGTAAGTGTTCCTTCAACAAACGACTCACCCAATCTATTATAGTTTACACACGCTTTTACATTTCATTATTTTATTTTTGCAGGTGTCTATGATTACGTCTACGAACACTGGCTCAAAGACTATAAAGAAATGTTCGTTTATGCGTGGACCGATAAGTGTCGCAACTTTGGTCAGCGCACCACCAACAGAGTTCAGAGCCAGCACGCAAATTTAAAAAGATACGTTACGCGCGGGAGTTCATTGGAGCGAATAGCAAGATGCGTCATTGATATAGTTGAAACTCAGTACGATGAAATACAAAAAAGTTTCACTGAGAGCATTGAAAAAACGATGAACCACCACAGACACCCACTGTTGGACAACCTACGTGGAAAGGTTTCCCATGAAGCACTTGATTTGCTGGCAAAAGAGCTACTGAGGAAGATGGAGGTGTTGCGGAAACTTAACGCATCATGTGGTTGCCATATGTGGCTTAGCTGTGGATTGCCGTGTGCTTGTAGGCTGGAAAACTACATACGTACAGGTAAAAAATATTAAAACTACAAACCTTTTGTTATTTTGTACTATTTAGCTGTTTCTCGCACCATATTAAGTTAACTGTGCAGGGCGTATGATACAACTCGACGACATAGATGTATTCTGGCGTAAGCTTTACTTGCTCCCGTGTAAACTGGAAGACGAGGAAGTCGATGTTGTAGCAGAGCTACATAATGTGCGGCAACATTTAGAGGCGCAGTCCCTCGTTCAGCAAAAGAGTTTGCTTTCAAAGATAAAAGCGGTCTTCACCCCGAAATCGTCAACAAAGAAACCACCGATCGTCCAGCAAAATACTCGCGGTCGGCCTACATCAAAGAAAGTACAAGAAAGGCTAGATGAAGCTGCGTGGTTAGATGAAGCTGCGAGATACAACTCTTATGGCGAGGACAGCAACCAATATACCGCTTCCCCCAAACATAGGTACGATTTACCCCGACACAGCTCATACGTACCGTCAGAGGGCTCTCGTGGAACTGGTTCGGTTGTAAAGTCTAAAAAACCTAAAATGCAACGAAACAGTTCAACGAGTTCTAAAAAGAAGGAGACGCGGGATGATAAGGGTTTTCCATTAATGAAGGGGGACGAGCACTTGTTAAGCATTAAGAGGTTTAAGAATCAAATTCCATCAGAGTTTCACTCTTACATATCGCGTACACAAGATGTGACCCCAGACGGTCATTGTGGGTACAGGTCTGTGGCTGTCGGGTTAGGTTTTACGGAACACGCATGGCCCAATATTCGAAGAGATTTACTACTGGAGATTGACCATAACGAGCCGTGTTGGAAGCATTTATTCAAAACATATAACAAAGGAGACTTTAAACGAATACATAATAGCATCGAATGGCATTCAGTGAAAGGGTGCGATCCAAGTCACTGGATGGAAATGCCCCACGTAGGGCTTCTTGTAGCGCAAAGGTATAATATTGTCCTCCACGTGCTAAGCATCGAATGGAGCTCTACCATCTTCCCACTAACGGATGCCCCACTAGATCCACGACCTCAAGCGATAACGCTCGTACATGTTGACGGGGGACACTTCATACATGCTAAGTTGGAAGGAGACTACCCCATGCCTTTAGCGACCCCATTGTGGTCGACACATCGATCAATAGCTGCGAAACGGTGGGAAGAAATGTATAGACCGCGGTTACAGCACTACTACGAGTTAACCAATCCTAAATCAGACTCAGACAAAGACAGAGAACCGAGTATAAATGTTATCGAAGATTAACCGGAAATTGTATTTTTGTAAATTGTAGAAATTTTTTTAATTTATAAAGTTTGTATCATTAAGCGGAAACGAGTTTTTAATTTTTATAATTCATAATTTTTGTATTATTTTTAGGTTTTCTAAATTATATTTGTATTATTTATCAAATAATATTGTTTTCTATAAATAAACAAAGGAAAACACAAAAAAAATTATAAAAAAATGAGTTTTGTATACGCTGCGTAGGGATCCCTACGTAGCGTATGAGAAGTAAATGACAAAACAGCCCATGTGTTTGGCTTCGTATAGCCTCAGCACAAGGGTTAAAAGGTAAAATGACAAAATAAATACGCAGCTTACTGATCCATACGCGGCGTATGTAAAAGGCGGACAATTTTCCCCCCAAATCAAAGTTTCAAAATATAAATATGTTCAACTACTTTTTTACCCTTCTATTAGGGCTATACGAGGCTGTTTACAAGGGCAAAAAGGTCATCTTCTGACCTTTATATACGCTGCGTATGGCTCTCTACGAAGCGTATATAAATGTCATCAGAATGACCTTTATACCCTTCTATCCATGCTTCGTATAGGCACAAAAGAAGGGTATAAAGGTCATTCTCATGACCTTTATATACGCTTCATAGAGAGCCATACGCAGCGTATATAAAGGTCAGAAAATGACCTTTTTTCCCTTGTAAACAGCCTCGTATAGCCCTAACATAAGGGCAAAATGGTAATTTCAGAAGTCAAATGACCTTTTTTGACTTTTGTATACGCTTCGTAGGGACCTCTACGCTGCGTAGAGGTTCTGATTTAAATCAGGAAAACCCCTATGCAACTCTGTTCTTCCCCAATTGCAAACACACACACAATACAGAGACATACGAAGGCGACTACGTATAGGCGACCGTATACACGCGAATTCAAAGTATAAACTAGGAATATACTCAACCTATTTAACTAATTTTGATTTTTTTAGTATTTTATCCGTAAATCAGGGGTGTATCTACTGTAAATTAGGGTTTACAGTGAATTAGGGGTGTTTGTTTGATTTGTTTGATTGTTGTGTCTAGTTGCTTTACATGTCTAGGGTTTACAGTGAATTAGGGTTTTACAGTGAATTATGGTATACAGTGAATTAGGGGTCGTTTGATTGTTTGTTTGATTGTTGTAACTTGAACCCACGATTCCGGATCCTTTGGTTTGACATGTAAAAGCAGAAAAGCGGTTATTGCAACCCAAAACTTTGTATGTAGAAGAATACCTCTGAAAAAAATCTTCTTTTCTAGCTCCCTTGCATTGAATAAATTAAAGAACTGACATATAATAAAGATGTTAGAAACCACGGTTTTCATGTAACTTGAACCCACGATTCCGGATCCTTTGGTTTGAATAATCACTAAGCATGTAACCTGATACCCAACCTGTAAAATTATGTTTCTGGCCATGTGTGCAGTTATAAGTGATCTTCCATAAGTAATTGGTTTATCTGATGTTGCCTTTGTTAGCAATGCCAAACCACCAAGAAAAAGCACGGCTAAATTTACATATACATACTGAAATATCGTTAAAGAAGCATCGCCCCAAGCTGTTGTCTGAATAAAGTTTATCAAAATGCTGCTAAATTTACAGCGAAATCGCAGCCGTTTGCGGCCGCGTTTGCAGCCGTAAAGGGCGTTTAAACGGCTGCAAACACAGCCGCAAACGGCAGCGATTTCGCAGCCGTTTGGGGCTGCGTTTGCAGCCGCAGAGGAAATATATATATTTTTTTAAACTTAAATTGTTTTTTTAAACAGAAAACTGTTCTTTTTAAACAGAAAATATTTTTTTTGGTTTTCAGTACGAGAAAGATGGAGGAAATGGATATAGAACTAGCTAATCCGGAGCAGGCGCAACGGCAGCGGCGGGCGCGTCCACCGGCGGATCCTCTCGAGAATCACCCGTATTTGGAGTTTCCTCCGGATTCCGACGCTGCTCTCCGTTGCGAGAAGCTTCGGAAGATGCATATCGGTGAACATTTTGCGGTTTCTTGGAAAACCCTCCGGAAGCTCGATGTTGAAGATTGGGCGCGGGGGTTTGTTCTCGTTGATTCACCGCGGGATCGGCTGTTTGAGCTATCCTTTACGCCGAGCTACAGGGAGATACTGATCGAGTTTCTGTCGTCGTTCGAGTTTCATCCTCGTCGGCCAAATGAGGCTGTGGACCCCGCGCAGCCCCCTCCCCCGCCCGAGGTTTCGTTTCGCATGGCTGGCCAGGCGCATTCTATGTCACTTGCACAGTTTGCGGTGCATAGCGGTTTGTATACGGAGGCTGAGATCGCTATGGATCTTTATACGACGGTACGTTTAACACAAATTTTGTATTGTTATTATTATTATTTTAATATATAACATTTAAGATTTAATATTAATTTAACGTTTAATAAACATTCGTGTAAACAGGGGTTGGTAATGGTTGATAAACCCAGGCTTTTAGGGTTTTGGGCTCTGATCGCTGACATCGATCAGTGGGACCACCGACAATCCAAGGGGAGGGTTACGACGATTAAGGATCCGCTCTTCAGGTACGTTAGTTATTATTATTTTAATAATAGTTATTATTATTTAAATAGAAAATATTTTTTTAAACCTAAATTGTTTTTTTTTCAAAACAGAAAGCTGTTTATTTTACAGAATTTTTTTTCAACAGAAATTTTTTTTAAACATAATTTTTTTTAAACAGATTTTTTTGACGATCTTAGTTTTGATGATCGTAACGCGCGTACGATCCTAATGAGCGTCGAAACTAAGTTCGGCGTTAAATTTTTTATTTTATTATTTAGTCGAAGTCGAGCCGTAAGGCACGTAGGTCCCTAACGAGCGTCGAAACTAAGTTCGTCGTTTTATATTTTAACGACGAACTTATTTCAACGCTCGTTAGAGACCTACGCGCCTTACGGTTCGACTTCGACTAAATAATAAAAAAATATATATTTTAACGACGAACTTAGTTTCGACGCTCGTAAGGCGCGTACGGTCCTAACGAGCGTCAAAACTAAGTTTGTCGTTAAAATATATATTTTTTTATTATTTAGTCGAAGTCGAGCCATAAGGCGCGTAGGTCTCTAACGAGCGTCGAAACTAAGTTCGTCGTTTTATATTTTAACGACGAACTTATTTTGACGCTCGTTAGGAACCTACGCGCCTTACGGTTCGACATAGACTAAATAATAAAAAATATATAATTTAAACAGAAGATTGTTTTTTTTTAAACAGAATTTCTTTTTAAACAGATTTTTTTTAAACAGATTTTATTTAATTATTTATTCGAAGTCGAACCGTAAGGCGCGTAGGTCCCTAACGAGCGTCGAAATAAGATCGTCGTTAAAATATATTTTAACGAGCGTGGAAATAAGATCGTCGTTAAAATATATTTTAACGACGATCTTATTTCGACACTTGTTAGGGACCTACGCGCCTTACGCTCGTTAGGGACCTACGCGCCTGAATGTGCAACAATTTAGTCGTAAATGCCCTTTACGGCTTCGATTTCGCTGCCGTTTGCTACTGCGTTTGCAGCCGTAAACGGGCGTTTAAACGGCTGCAAACGCAGCCACAAACGGCTGCCAAATCGCTACAGTTTGGGGCTGCGTTTGCAGCCGTTTAAACGCCAGTTTACGGCTGCGAAATAGGGGCGTTTCTCATGTATATTTTTCTTTATTATTTAGTCGAAGTCGAACCGTAAGTCGCGTAGGTCCCTAACGAGCGTCGAAATAAGTTCGTCGTTAAAATATAAAACGACGAACTTAGTTTCGACACACGTTAAGGACCTACGCGCCTTACGGTTCGACTTCGACTAAATAATAAAAAAATATAATTTAACGACGATCTTAGTTTCGACGCTAGTAAGGCGCGTAGGTCCGTTACGCGCGTCAAAATCTGTAACGAGTCAAAAATATATTGTTTTTTTATCCTCATTTAGTCGATGTCGTCTGATTATTATTTACTGACTGGTTTCCATTTATGCAGGTATTTGCACAAAATGATTTCCACTTCGATCACTGCTCGAAACAAAAGTCGGGAGTGGTGTACGAGTGGTGACTTGTTTTTCTTGTATTGCCTCTTATACAAGAGGCCGTGCGCTCTCGCCTACGGGTTGGCGCAGTACTTCGCCTCCGCGCATCATCGACAGGAGCGCGGACTGCTATTCGGCGGCGCCTACGTGACCAGGATAACCCTTGCGTTGGGCTATAATCCGGAGAATGACCGCGGCCGTGTAGGCCCGGCGACACAGCCGAAGCGGATGGGGATGAACACAGTAAACGGAATGCAAATTACCAAAGACTTCCCATGCGGGAAGCGGTTAAAGAAACTGGACGGCACGCAATACGAGCTTACACAGCTGCCGGAACAGTTCACTCCGGTATATCCCCCGCACGATCCGGAGCCGCCGGAGCCGCGTGAGCCGGCCGTCGTCATTCCGCAGCCACCACCGCCGCGTGGACCACCAGGAGCGCCTCAGTTCCCACGCCATGTATGGGCCGGTCCTGACCCATCACATCAGCGGCAGCTTCGGTTAGCTGAAAGGAACAACTATCTGTTGGAGTGGGTGGCTGCGGCGCTACAGCAGCAGCGACAACATGATGGGTTACCTCCACTACCCTTCATTACGGATGCGGAATGGGATCAGCATCAGCAGCAATAGTATTTTATCATTTTGTTATGTATGCACAAACTTTTCTTGTATATATCAAACTTTTGGTGTAAACGGTTTAACATATTCTGAAAGGTTGAATCCACGATGAAAGAAAAGTACCCTTATTTATTTCAGTAAATCTCGAGGTCGAGATTTCTTTTAAGGGGGTGAGGATGTAACACCTCGAAAATTCACGTCCTATAATGTGTTGACACGTGTCATAAGTTTGAACGTGTGAAAGAATGTTCTTGAAGGACTAAAGTTGACAAACATGGAAAGTATGTGAATATACGGGTTCTAAATGTCAACAGTGAATAAATATGCTTCATAATAACCCTACATGATGTTTATACCATCAAACGAATAAATCATGGATTATACGAAGCTAAAAGTGAGAAATTACAAACTACAGGGGTTAAATGTGTCAACATGTTTAAGTTATACCTCTGAGTGACCTTTTGACAAACCCGAAGCTTTGTAACTGTTAAATATACTCACTAGAATGCACGATATAAATTTCATAAAGTTTCGTTATCGTATGGGAAAGTTATGATCAAATTCGTGTGCGAGGGGTTAAAGTGTTAACGTTGAAAGTTACGACTTTTCGGGTTAACCAGAAGTGTCCAGGGACTTGGAAAAGTGGGTACAAGTCCTAAAGCCCTTGTAGGTAAATAAGAAGGGGTCAAAACGCAAGAAAAATACTGAGTTGCCCTTTCGAAAGGCCAAGGGACAATATGTGGAATCTAGAAAATATGAAATTCTGATTATGAGGCCCATGCAGGCCGCGTAAGATGTTAATGTATCTTACGCGGGCCGCGTCAGACGCCCAGTAACAGAATACGTAGACAGACTCCTGTATTCGCACATATTCGACCTTTAACCGATATTTTTGCATTGTAGGCGACCCCTAAACAGTCCTAAACACTTAGGGACACATGTTGGTGGGTTGTGGTCAGTGATAGAGTTGTGTGTCAACTTCTTGTGGTGAAAAATTCACTATATAAAGGCCATAAGTTGCAACTCATTGATCACACCTTCATCTGCACATTTGGAGCATTTCTGGAGCTAAGGATCTTTCTTTAAGCATCACATTTCGTGCATATGACTTCAGTAAGTTTGCTAATCCTTCTTTAATTGATTTTAGCTTAGTTATTTAGCTAAAAGTCAAACCATCGTAATTACGGTTTGACTTCGAGATTAATTAATAATGGCTCAGTAAAATCTCGAATTAAAAGTACCTCTAAGTAGGTAATTATGTGGGTAATAAACCCTCAAAAGGGTTCCCCCTGATTCCCACTCTAACTAGGTCAATTGTCGGGTCAAACTTGTATTTAAAAAGTCAATAGAATGTGTAAATTACAATTTATGCATAATTAGCAATGTAGAACACATATAACCTGTTTGATCATTAATATGACTTGGTAATTAGTGTAAGGACATGTCTAAACATGTTCAGCCCGACAATTTCCTGTTTTGACCCGGTTCGGAACCGAAAGTCGCATAGTTTGACTTATACTTTGACTTTCAGTTCTGACCCGTTATGGTATGTTTTAGAAATGCCTTAGAGTTTTATTTGGACCAGGTTACATGCTAGTATAACCCTCTGTGATTATACACCTCGGATCATTAGTTATCCAATTAATATCCATGATTCCGTTAATTGCTCATATGTTGACCATTATGCCCTTTTCACCTTAAAATGTGATTTTTGGAAATGTAAAAGAGTAGAAACTTTACTTACTGATATTTAAAGTTGCATACAAAATTTGACATCAGTTTGAAGTGTAGATAAAGAGTTATGCTCGTTAGCGTAAAATGAAAGCTTTATGTTAAATAAACGGCGTAATTAGCGTATAGACTAGTTAAGCCTACTTTTTAATATCAAAATCTTTACCCACTGATGTAATATATTATTTTGGGATTTTTGAAGATTTTTAATTAATTTTAGGCTGAGCATAACTTATAGTCGTAGGCTTAATCCGGTAATTGTCGGTTTTGCCCTTACGGGCCATAAAATGAGTTTTACATATCCAATCGACTTCAAACCTTTTGCTACTGATCTTAAATAATAAATAAATTATTTTAAGCCTTCTGGAATAATAAAAAAATATCAGATTTATGTATAGAACCCGGGAATGGCTTCTAATCGCCCTTTTTAGCGTTTTTACGCATAGTATGTACTAAAACCTTTTTTAAACATACAAGGGTGATACCTACTAATATTTCAGGTAAATTATAATGTTTTAACAGTAAGCAAGGGTTGATAAACTCAGACTTCAGTTTTGAGGTTTTCGGCTTATGTGAAATTACCAAAATACCCCTACGGGGCATAGTTTGGTTATAATTGATAAATTTCACATATATACTTTAACCTACTGTTATAACTTGGTAAAATAAGTATTTTTGCTGATTACATCAGACCTGTAACGCAGGTGAATACTTAAACTCTTTTATAACCTTTTAAATGACCAAACTACCCCTACGGGGCATAGTTTGTGTTTAAATTCGTTTCGGGCATAATGAATGATATCTTACTGATGTCACAACATATTTGGAGCATATTAAGTTAGGAAAACTGTAAATGGCTCATATGTATACCCGTTACGCTTAATACGCGTTCGGTTCGGTTTATGTAACTAGTTTACATAAACTAGCCTAAACGGGTCAAACCTTAACGATTTTATCTCAAAATCCAGAATGTGTATGAAATACCCATATTAAGAAAGTCTCTGAACTTGTCGGGTCTAAATCACATTCTATTCGGTCTTCGCTTAATCGTGCGTACGAACCGTATCTTCGAAGCTAACCGGTCTAAGCCTAAGCTTAATTAAAGACCCGTTAGGATTCTAATAGGTTATTATAAACCTTCGTTCCAGATTAGGAGGACCAGTAAAAGCTACTTGCAATTTGCTTATTGTGATATATACTTTGCACAGGTAAATACTTTTAACTTATTTTCCCTATACGGGCTTAGGTTACGGTATATAGCATACCGCTTGATCGAGCATCAAATCTTCCATCGTTGGGTGGTTAATTGAATAATTTATCGGCTCGTTTAAACAGTCTTGTTTACTTAAAAGCCTTTGGGGGGTTAATGACCATGTCCCGGATATCCTTGGCATCATTTTACGAAATGGCCACGACTTAAGCGCGGGGTGTAGGCGTACACCCGTCAGTGCATAAAAGAATAATGTGGTGTGTCTATTGATCTTTAACCCGGACATGATCCGGGCTACTGAACGCATAAGGAACATGTAATTCGTTCATAAGATTATATATTTAAATAATTCTCCCAAGTTATAAAAATGTTTATGCCATGTGCATCCAAACCAATTTTCAATCATTTTCCAAAATGAGTCAGTTGAATGTATTTACCAGTGTAAACTGACGTATTTTTCCAAAATGATTAAATGCAGGTACTAAGCGTAATTGGCTGGGATTTCTCCTTAGCATCAATAAAGAGTCTCCCAAGCTTAAGATGCCTAAAGTCTGTTGAACTATGGTTTCCATTTTATTTTCGATCCTTCTGTGGATAAACTTCCGAATATTGTGACATTCGATATTACAATATTAAATTCGGTTGAAATATATCTTTTAAATTGCTTCCGCTGTGCATATTAAATATTGTGTTGTTTGACTATTATATTTCCAACCACGTCACGATACTCCCCACCGGGCCCACCGGTGACTCGTGGAAATCGGGGTGAGACAGGTTGGTATCAGAGCCAACACTGAGTGAATTAAACACTAGCCTTTTGTGTTTAATCTCAGTTACACAATTGCACATTCTAAACTTTCGAGTCTAGACATATAACATAGGACAAATTCCACTTTGTTGTGTTGTCCTTTAATTTGCATATATTTTTGGTTTGTATCTCATATTATAATGACAGGATTTAAAAATGCCGCCAAGATTCTTCAAGAGAAGAGGAAGAGGCAAGGGGCCAGTCACCGCCCCCAATGATAATGAAGCTAGACCTTCGAATATGCGAGCTCCATCTACCACTGAGAGTGATGACCCTCGGCAGAACCGGAGGAACCTCTTTGAGCCGGCTAGACGGTCGGTCTCACACAGTTCAACACCTCCTAACCCTTATGGGCCACAGCCTGAGTATGAGCCCAACAACCCTCAACCTTCATACATACCGTTACAGCGATCTTTATCGCATCATTCTTTTGGAAACCCTTCACCCGTCTTCAGGGGCCGGTTTAACCCGACCAATTACATACCAGAACCAGCGGGTTTTAACCCCTTGGATCCGGAGGATCATTTCTCGGGAGATCACGCGGACGACATGGACGAGGATACGGACCCCGTCGAGCCTGCCAGTGGTACACCAAACCACCCAATAGAGATCTCTGACGGATCTTCTTTCCATGGATCACCCTATGTTGGTCCAGATAGCTTTCAAGCTATTTTTACCAGGCACGAATGGTACTATACACCTCCTCGCCATTCACCTCCTCAGCAGCAGCAGCAACAGGATCCCTCTGTGGATACGCGGTTTGTGGCAGTTACGCCACCACCTCCACCGCCACCAGTTCAACCGGCACCTCCACAACCGCCAAGGCGTAGGAGAACCGGAGCGCGTATGTCGGCGCGAGCGGGTGACTTTCATTTTAGTTCTCCACGACAATCAAGTGGTAGCCACTATCCGCCGCTTCCGGAGGACCCACAAATGGGTGGACCCTCACACCCTGTTGCACCACAACCACCGCCTATGGGTTTTGATAACCCAATTCCAGCATTCACGGGTTCCATGGCGTATAACCCGTTTGAACAGCCAGTGCATACCAACTACAACTACGCAGAAGCCGACCCATACATGGTAGCGGCTAACTACAACACCCAAGGACCCTATGGAGATCCATGGGGAGTAGGGTACCCAACACATGGGTACCAAATAACTCCAAGACCTATTATCAGGCAACAATCGCAACCACCAAGGTTCTCCCCACCAGAGCGCGAAGAAATTTTGCAAAGGTTGGACCATGTGGAGCGAGAATTTCACAGGGAACGAAGGGAGCGACAAACTTTCTTCCAAGGTTTGACAAGCTTGATCAAAGGAAAAAGCAAGAAGGACCACTGAGTCCTTCCAATTGTTGTAAACCCCTGTGTGGGTATGTATGTTGTTTATTTTGACCCCTGCGTGGGTCTATCTTTCTGTTAACCCCTGCGAGGGTATGTTATTTCTGTAAGTCCCTGCGTGGACTATTATGTTTGTTATTAAGCCCCTGCGTGGGTATGTGTGTTATTAAGCCCCTGCGTGGGTAAGTACTTGTTTAAACCCCTGCGTGGGTAAGTTTGTTTGTTGAAAAGTCCCGTTCAGGGCAACATGTAATCTTTTGAAAATTAATGGAATGTTATGTTTATAAATTTCATCTTGCTATTATATGCATAAATGTTATATATGAAATAAATAAATAAAAAATCCATTCCTTTTAAAGATAATCTGCCTACTTAATTATTGAATAAGAATCTTAAGAGTGAAACCTAGTCTGAGTGTCATTATAAAGACCCGACCATGATGGTAAGACCTGTTAAAAAGATTCAAATCCCAGTTAACATCTGAAAACATGTTAACACTCCTGGCAGAAGTGATTTGTTTAAAATCACACACGTTATTATTATATAAGGATCTTTCAAAGATTCCAAACCCAACTAAATGATCTCTGAATCATGGGGTAAATCATCAATTAAGATGATCATATTTTTACCATACGTGGTAATACGTGCCTACGGGCCCTGCTCGTTTCCATATGAGCCAAAAGACAGTGGTAGCTATGACTCCCTGTCTGGTAAAGGTAATGAACTATGTTCAAACCTTAAAAGCCTTGATTCTCTGAAATGATAGCTTATAATTTAAATTGTCCATGTGACTAAGCCTTATGTGCTAATATATATTGTTATTGTTTATAATTAGGATAAATTATAATTGAAATCCTAATTAAAATACGATTAATAAATTAACGAAATATGGTCTCTGTTTACCATGGTTAATGAATTACCCTAAGGGGCAATTCCATAATAAACTCCCAAATAAACTATTGTCCTTGTTTTCTGTAACAGTTCAATTAAAATGGCTAACTCAGATGAAATTAATAGCCATCCAGTGGAGAATTTTGATAACGCCCGAGTTAATTTAACGGGTGCCGAACTTAAAGCGTTAGTTGACGACGCTGTTACAAAGGCATTGGAGCGGCAATACGAAGAGTACAGTGGGACTCGAAGTAGGACCATATCTAAACCGCATTCGAAGCCACCTTCCAAGAAGGAGGAACCCAAGAAAGATGATGATAGACTCTCCTCAAACCACAACAGTGCTCCATTTCAACAGGTGGTACGCAATCAAGAACCCCGTACTAAGGGTTGCTCCTATAAATACTTTGTCTCGTGCAAGCCCAGGGATTTTACTGGGGAAAAAGGGGCCATTGACTGCATGACGTGGTTAGACGAGATGGACACGGTCGTGGATATCAGCGGATACGCTGAGAAGGATGTAGTCAAGTTTGTGTCGCAATCTTTTAAGGGTGAAGCATTAGCCTGGTGGAGATCACTGATTCAAGCCACCGGGAAAATCCCATTGTACAACATGTCTTGGGATCAATTTTTTGCCCTTATCAGGGAAAATTACTGCCCTCAACATGAGGTGGAGAAGATAAAGTCTGATTTTCTATCATTGGTGATGACAAACCTTGACTGTCAAGCTTACCTAACGAGCTTCAACACTATGTCTCGGTTGGTTCCATATTTAGTAACCCCGGAACCAAAACGAATAGCTCGTTTCATCGGTGGTTTAGCCCCCGAGATAAAGGCAAGCGTGAAGGCTTCTCGGCCAGCTACCTTTAGATCTGTAGCTGACATATCTCTGTCCCTCACTCTGGATGCGGTCAGACAAAGATCGCTGAGGAACAAAGATGCTGAGAAGAGAAAACGTGAAGATGATAACTCACGGAAGTCGAACAAGAAGCACCGTGGAAACGGTGACAACAAGAAGGGGTCTGAGTCAAGGAAAGATGGGCATCAGTCGGGTGAGAAGCCCAAATGCAAAGTTTGCAAGAAACAGCACTATGGAAAGTGCTGACTCGAGTCGAACTCACAGACTCATTCAAAAACCTTTGCGTGTGGCATATGCAAGTCCACAGATCACAAGACCTTGGATTGCAAGAAGCTGAAAGACGCAACGTGCTACCGTTGCAATGAAAAGGGGCACATTAAAACCAACTGCCCGAAATATGCCAAGAAGCCTGAAGAAACCAAGAAGACCAATGCGAGAGTCTTTAGGATGGATGCGAAAGAGGCTGTGCAAGACGATAATGTCATAACAGGTACTTTCCTTGTAAATGATGTCTATGCAAGAGTACTTTTTGATTCAGGCACAGATAAGTCTTTCGTAGATCATAAATTTTGCAAATTGCTGAATTTACCTGTCAAAACCTTGAGTATAAATTATGAGGTAGAGTTAGCAGATGGCACCATAGAAACCGTCTCAATTGTGTTAGATGGATGTGTTATATCCATTAAGAACCACTCTTTTCCTCTGTCTCTACTTCCCTTTAAGTTGGCCGGTTTTGACATAGTTTTGGGTATGGACTGGTTATCTCATAACCAGGCCCAAATTGTCTGCAATAAGAAGCAGGTAGTGATAAAGACTCCGTCTGGTGAATCACTTACCATTCGGGGAGATACCCAGTATGGACTGCCTGAGCAGGTGACTATGCTTAAGGCTTCCAAGTGTTTAAAGAAGGGTTGTGTCATCTACATGGCGCAAGTGATTATTGATGAGCCTAAACCGAAGATAGAAGACATCCCTATCATTTCTAAATACCCCGAAGTTTTTCCTGAAGAACTACCTGGTTTGCCACCAGATAGACAAGTTGAATTCAGAATTGATATCATCCCTGGAGCAGCACCAGTTGCTAGAGCACCTTATAGGTTGGCACCAACGGAGATGAAAGAATTGAGGACACAGCTAGACGAATTGCTAGCCAAAGGTTTCATTAGACCTAGTTCGTCTCCTTGGGGAGCGCCAGTCCTGTTTGTCAAGAAGAAGGATGGATCGATGCGTCTGTGCATCGACTATCGTGAGCTTAATAAGGTCACGATAAAGAATAGATATCCTTTGCCCAGGATCGACGATTTGTTCGATCAGTTACAAGGGGCAAGTTATTTCTCGAAGATTGACTTGAGGTCAGGCTACCATCAACTGAAGGTTAGAGATGAAGACGTACACAAAACTGCGTTTAGGACTCGTTATGGTCATTACGAGTTCCTAGTGATGCCTTTTGGGCTCACTAACGCACCAGCTGCGTTCATGGATCTCATGAATCGCGTTTGCAAGCCGTACTTAGATAAATTCGTCATCGTCTTCATTGACGACATTCTTATTTATTCGAAGAACCAAGCTGATCATGAGAAGCATCTTCGATGTATCCTCAAACTTCTACACCATGAGAAACTCTACGCCAAATTTTCGAAGTGTGAATTTTGGCTTCGAGAAGTCCAGTTCCTTGGACACGTGGTCAGTGAGCATGGTATCCAAGTGGATCCCGCTAAAGTTGAAGCTGTTATGAATTGGCAAGAGCCAAAGACGCCTACGGAGATTCGTAGCTTCCTGGGATTGGCAGGATATTACAGGCGTTTCATTGAAAAATTTTCAAGGATTGCTGCACCCCTAACTTCCTTGACTAAGAAGAAAGTAAAGTTCGTTTGGGGCCCTAAGCAGCAAGAGTCCTTTGATATTCTGAAGCAAAAGTTGAGCAATGCTCCTGTACTGACATTACCTGAAGGCACTGAAGAATTCGTAGTTTACTACGATGCTTCACACACCGGCATGGGGTGTATGCTTATGCAGAAAGGCAAGGTTATTGCCTATGCATCACGACAGTTAAAGGTGCATGAAAAGAATTACACCACCCACGACTTGGAGTTGGGTGCCGTTGTATTCGCACTAAAACTGTGGAGGCATTATTTATATGGAATCAAGTGTGTGATCTATTCTGATCACAAGAGCCTCCAGCATCTGTTTAATCAGAAGGAGTTAAACATGAGGCAACGCCGTTGGATGGAGACTTTAAATGATTAGGATTGTGAAATCAGATACCATCCCGGCAAGGCAAATGTAGTCGCTGACGCCTTGAGCAGAAAGGAAAGGGTGAAACCCATTCGAATCAATGCCAAGCGCATGGAAATAAAGAACAATTTGATTGAAAGGTTGTTAGTTGCACAGAAGGAAGCTGTGTTGGAAGCTAACTATCCTAACGAAAAGCTAGGAGTAACTGAGGAGCAGTTAACTCTTAGCAAGGACGGAATTCTAAGATTAAATGGACGAATATGGGTTCCAATTTATGGAGGACTACGAGATGTCATCCTCCAGGAAGCCCATAGTTCCAAATACTCCGTTCATCCTGGAGCTGATAAAATGTACCAGGATCTAAGGGAAAATTATTGGTGGATAGGCTACCAGGATCTAAGGGAAAATTATTGGTGGATAGGCTTGAAGAAGTCTGTAGCCACCTATGTAGCTAAATGCTTGACATGTGCGCAAGTCAAAGCCGAGCATCAGAAACCGTCAGGTTTGCTACAACAGCCTGAACTTCCCACTTGGAAGTGGGAAATGGTAACTATGGATTTTATCACCAAGTTACCTAAGACAAGGAAAGGCAATGATACAATATGGGTTATAGTTGATAGACTGACTAAGTCAGCACATTTCTTACCCATCAAGGAGACTTATAGCTCCGATATGTTAGCCCAGTTATACGTTGATAAGATTGTAGCCTTACATGGCATACCTGTGTCTATTATCTCTGACAGAGATACTAGATACACGTCACATTTCTGGAAGAGTTTCCAACAATCTTTGGGCAAACGTTTGAATTTTAGTACGGCTTATCATCTTCAGACTGACGGTCAGAGTGAGCGTACTATTCAAACGCTGGAAGACATGCTACGTGCATGTGCGATCGATTTGGGTGGTAGTTGGGATAAGAACCTACCGTTAATCGAATTCTCCTACAACAATAGCTACCTTACCAGCATTAAGGCTGCGCCTTTTGAGGCATTATACGGTAGAAAGTGTAGAACGCCTGTTTGTTGGGCGGAAGTTGGAGATGTCCAATTATCAGGACCAGAGATAGTCTTTGAAACAACGGACAAGATTGTCCAGATTCGTGACCGTCTCAAAGCTGCCCGGGATAGGCAGAAGAGTTACGCAGATCCAAAGCGTAAAGCTTTTCGCTTCGAAGTAGGTGACAAAGTGTTGCTCAAAGTATCACCCTGGAAAGGAGTGATGCGATTTGGTAAGAAAGGCAAGCTAAGCCCGAGATACATAGGACCTTTCGAGGTTATCGAACGTGTCGGATCAGTTGCCTATAAGTTAAACTTACCTGATGAGCTCAGTGGAATCCACAATGTGTTCCACATCTGCAATCTGAAGAAGTGTTTCGCTGATGAATCACTGGTTATACCACATACAAATGTGCATATAGATGAGAGCTTGAAGTTTGTTGAAAAACCTATGTCGATCAAGGATCGACAGGTTAAGAAGCTTCAAAGGAAGCATGTGCCTATGGTAAAGGTCAAATGGGATGCCCGTAGAGGACCCGAATACACGTGGGAGGTTGAATCCACGATGAAAGAAAAGTACCCTTATTTATTTCAGTAAATCTCGTGGTCGAGATTTCTTTTAAGGGGGTGAGGATGTAACACCTCGAAAATTCACGTCCTATAATGTGTTGACACGTGTCATAAGTTTGAACGTGTGAAAGAATGTTCTTGAAGGACTAAAGTTGACAAACATGGAAAGTATGTGAATATACGGGTTCTAAATGTCAACAGTGAATAAATATGCTTCATAATAACCCTACATGATGTTTATACCATCAAACGAATAAATCATGGATCATACGAAGCTAAAAGTGAGAGATTACAAACTAAAGGGGTTAAATGTGTCAACATGTTTAAGTTATACCTCTGAGTGACCTTTTGACAAACCCAAAGCTTTGTAACTGTTAAATATGCTCACTAGAATGCACGATATAAATTTCATAAAGTTTCGTTATCGTATGAGAAAGTTATGATCAAATTCGTGTGCGAGGGGTTAAAGTGTTAACGTTGAAAGTTACGACTTTTCGGGTTAACCAGAAGTGTCCAGGGACTTGGCAAAGTGGGTACAAGTCCTAAAGCCCTTGTAGGTAAATAAGAAGGGGTCAAAACGCAAGAAAAATACTGAGTTGCCCTTTCGAAAGGCCAAGGGACAATATGTGGAATCTAGAAAATATGAAATTCTGATTATGAGGCCCATGCGGGCCGCGTAAGATGTTAATGTATCTTACGCGGGCCGCGTCAGACGCCCAGTAACAGAATACGTAGACAGACTCCTGTATTCGCGCGTATTCGACCTTTAACCGATATTTTTGCATTGTGGGCGACCCCTAAACAGTCCTAAACACTTAGGGACACATGTTGGTGGGTTGTGGTCAGTGATAGAGTTGTGTGTCAACTTCTTGTGGTGAAAAATTCACTATATAAAGGCCATAAGTTGCAACTCATTGATCATACCTTCATCTGCACATTTGGAGCATTTCTGGAGCCAAGGATCTTTCTTTAAGCATCACATTTCGTGCATAGGACTTCAGTAAGTTTGCTAATCCTTCTTTAATTGATTTAGCTTAGTTATTTAGCTAAAAGTCAAACCATCGTAATTACGGTTTGACTTCGAGATTAATTAATAATGGCTCAGTCAAATCTCGAATTAAAAGTACCTCTAAGTAGGTAATTATGCGGGTAATAAACCCTCAAAAGGATTCCCCCTGATTCCCACTCTAACTAGGTCAATTGTCGGGTCAAACTTTTATTTAAAAAGTCAACAGAATGTGTAAATTACAATTTATGCATAATTAGCAATGTAGAACACATATAACCTGTTTGATCACTAATGTGACTTGGTAATTAGTGTAAGGACATGTCTAAACATGTTCAGCCCGACAATTTCCTGTTTTGACCCGGTTCAGAACCGAAAGTCGCATAGTTTGACTTATACTTTGACTTTCAATTCTGACCCGTTATGGTATGTTTTAGAAATGCCTTAGAGCTTTATTTGGACCTGGTTACATGCTAGTATAACCCTCTGTGATTATACACCTCGGATCATTAGTTATCCAATTAATATGCATGATTCCGTTAATTGCTCATATGTTGACCATTATGCCCTTTTCACCTTAAAATGTGATTTTTGGAAATGTAAAAGAGTAGAAACTTTACTTACTGATATTTAAAGTTGCATACAAAATTTGACATCAGTTTGAAGTGTAGATAAAGAGTTATGCTCGTTAGCGTAAAATGAAAGCTTTATGTTAAATAAACGGCGTAATTAGCGTATAGACTAGTTAAGCCTACTTTTTAATATCAAAATCTTTACCCACTGATGTAATATATTATTTTGGGATTTTTGAAGATTTTTAATTAATTTTAGGCTGAGCATAACTTATAGTCGTAGGCTTAATCCGGTAATTGTCGGTTTTGCCCTTACGGGCCATAAAATGAGTTTTACATATCCAATCGACTTCAAACCTTTTGCTACTGATCTTAAATAATAAATAAATTATTTTAAGCCTTCTGGAATAATAAAAAAATATCAGATTTATGTATAGAACCCGGGAATGGCTTCTAATCGCCCTTTTTAGCGTTTTTACGCATAGTATGTACTAAAACCTTTTTTAAACATACAAGGGTGATACCTACTAATATTTCAGGTAAATTATAATGTTTTAACAGTAAGCAAGGGTTGATAAACTCAGACTTCAGTTTTGAGGTTTTCGGCTTATGTGAAATTACCAAAATACCCCTACGGGGCATAGTTTGGTTATAATTGATAAATTTCACATATATACTTTAACCTACTGTTATAACTTGGTAAAATAAGTATTTTTGCTGATTACATCAGACCTGTAACGCAGGTGAATACTTAAACTCTTTTATAACCTTTTAAATGACCAAACTACCCCTACGGGGCATAGTTTGTGTTTAAATTCGTTTCGGGCATAATGAATGATATCTTACTGATGTCACAACATATTTGGAGCATATTAAGTTAGGAAAACTGTAAATGGCTCATATGTATACCCGTTACGCTTAATACGCGTTCGGTTCGGTTTATGTAACTAGTTTACATAAACTAGCCTAAACGGGTCAAACCTTAACGATTTTATCTCAAAATCCAGAATGTGTATGAAATACCCATATTAAGAAAGTCTCTGAACTTGTCGGGTCTAAATCACATTCTATTCGGTCTTCGCTTAATCGTGCGTACGAACCGTATCTTCGAAGCTAACCGGTCTAAGCCTAAGCTTAATTAAAGACCCGTTAGGATTCTAATAGGTTATTATAAACCTTCGTTCCAGATTAGGAGGACCAGTAAAAGCTACTTGCAATTTGCTTATTGTGATATATACTTTGCTCAGGTAAATACTTTTAACTTATTTTCCCTATACGGGCTTGGGTTACGGTATATAGCATACCGCTTGATCGAGCATCAAATCTTCCATCGTTGGGTGGTTAATTGAATAATTTGATCGGCTCGTTTAAACAGTCTTGTTTACTTAAAAGCCTTTGGGGGGTTAATGACCATGTCCCGGATATCCTTGGCATCATTTTACAAAATGGCCACGACTTAAGCGCGGGGTGTAGGCATACACCCGTCAGTGCATAAAAGAATTATGTGGTGTGTCTATTGATCTTTAACCCGGACATGATCCGGGCTACTGAACGCATAAGGAACATGTAATTCGTTCACAAGATTATATATTTAAATAATTATCCCAAGTTATAAAAATGTTTATGCCATGTGCATCCAAACCAATTTTCAATCATTTTCCAAAATGAGTCAGTTGAATGTATTTACCAGTGTAAACTGACGTATTTTTCCAGAAAGATTAAATGCAGGTACTAAGCGTAATTGGCTGGGATTTCTCCTTAGCATCAATAAAGAGTCTCGCAAGCTTAAGATGCCTAAAGTCTGTTGAACTATGGTTTCCATTTTATTTTCGATCCTTCTGTGGATAAACTTCCGAATATTGTGACATTCGATATTACAATATTAAATTCGGTTGAAATATATCTTTTAAATTGCTTCCGCTGTGCATATTAAATATTGTGTTGTTTGACTATTATGTTGCCAACCACGTCACGATACTCCCCCACCGGGCCCACCGGTGACTCGTGGAAATCAGGGTGTGACATTAACCTTATACGATGCGTATTGACCTATACGCAGCGTAGATAAACCCTAATTTTGCTATGGTTTGGTGTGCCAATAGGCACTTTAGTGTGCCAATAGGCACACTCAATGGTAAATAGATTTTCCCTCAACACCACTTTAGGAAAAAAAAAACTCTTCTTTTATTATATAGTATAGATATAGATTTCCGTGAGTTAATCATAATCATTTAATGATGTAAACAATCGTTTGAATTGTTTCTACGCTTTTTTGTAATTCCAATTTGTATTTGATTATTCTTCCCCATGTTAAAAGTTAATAAAAATCATTTTTTAATTAAATTTTTCAACACTGATCGAAAAAGCATATGCTGACTCTATTCTATAATCATAGAATCCTGCCCGTTCAAAAAAATCGATCTTTTTGTTAAATTATACCTACAATCTTCTCCAAGCAATTGAATCGATCTACGACCTTTCCAATGTTTGAAATTTCTTCCATAATAAAACAGAATTACTCCACTTGTGATAGTTCTTGTTTTGTAGTTTTATACATTTATTATTTATCAGACATTATTTTCTTAAGATACAAATAAAAATCAATGTATAAGCTTTAACTTTTTTGAAATTACTATTATGTCATCTATTTCTATCTATACTATATAATAAAAGACACCAATAAAGGGATAATTGTCATTATTCTAGACCATCCTTAATTATAGATAATTATTATTTAATTTAAATTATTAAATTTAATATATATTTCAAATATTTAAGAAATTGTGGATATGGATAAAGTTCCATAAAATATCTGACTTTAACCATATATAATATCATATATAATACGAATAGAAAAAATTCATCATACGCAGTATGTTTTTTTTCTTGCATAATAACACACATGGTTAAATAATAATAAACTATATCTAGATATTCAAAATAGATGGTATTCGATTTAAAAAATAAGTTATAAGACGTTTGAAAGTAAGTACTACTAAATGTATAAAAAAATGTTAAAAGTTAAAGGATAAAAGAATAAGAAAAAAACAAAAACTAAAAAAAAAAAAAGAAAACTCAAGAAAGATTAAAAAAAGAGTCAAAAGTTGAAATCGTCTTTGATAATTGTATTATAGTTAGTTAATATTCTAATACATGGGAAATTTTACTATGCATGCACTAATCACATGATAGAAATAAACACTATTATCTTAAGCTTAATTTAGTTATTCGTATCATGTTTACCATGTGTGACCTTTCTTGAAATGAGCAGAAAAATATTACTTAGTATTTCAAATTAATAAAATTAAAAAAACTATTTAAAATGCAAGAAGAATAATAACTACATTTATCATACTAATAAATTTATCCAAAAACACCTATTCTTTAAAGATGCAACTTACGTTCAGACATTTAAATTTTATAAAGTTATATAATTTAATAATTACCGATAATTTATACTTATCTAATTAATTTAAACATTAATTTGGAGTTAATTACTATTTTCGTTTTTCCCGTGGGTTGTCAAAAATCACTATTTCAGTCCAATAGTTTAAAAATTACAATTTCAGTCCATGTGGTTTCACTTTCGTAACCATTTCAGTCCCTGTGGTTTCACTTTCGTAACCATTTCAATCCATTATTCTGTTAAGTACAGGGACTGAAATGGTTACGAGGTGGACTGAAATATTACCAAAGTGAAACCACAGGGACTGAAATAAAAAAAAAATTAACTAATGAATTGAAATAGTGATTTTGACAAACCACGAGGACGAAAACAGTAATTAACTGTATTAATTTGTACCTATAAGTTTATCTAATTGGCTAATTGTAATATGCCTAATCTGGACATTTCAACATTTTTTCGAACTAATAAATTAAGACCACTATTATGTAAATAAAACTTGGGTTATTAAATGTATGTTCACATTACTGTTAAAACTCATGAGAAAGTCGATGATACAGTTTGTCTTCTAATCGATGGTTCAAATGCTTTCATATTTATAAACATGACAAACATCACAAGTTTTGATCATACATGACACAAAATTTTGTTTGGATATCAGAAAAAACGTTTTAAAAATATCATATTATCATTGTTAAATCATCATTTTTAACTATTTTATTTTTTATTTACTTAACATGTGTAACACACGGTGTTATAACCTAGCTCATTATAAACTAATACTAGGATTAGGAAAACATTTGACTGTATAAAGATATTCACGTCCCATCCATCAACTCATTTCCTATCTTTAAAATTTTAAAAATTCTATTAAAGAGTTAATGTATCCTATACACCAAATCTCTAATCCACCCCTATATTTCAAAAAACCGCTACAGTGGCACTACAAAGAATCTGCGCAATAGCGGCGATTTTTGTGATTCGGGAGGGAATGCGTGAATCTCCAACCCGCCAATGATTTTGATAACCTTTTAGCAAGTGACATGCTTTAATATAACACCAACCCTTAGATTGCCTTACGATCAAACAGTTAGGGATGGATTAAAAGGAGAGGACACGAATAGGACTTTTAGCGGTGACTTTTCGGATGTCGCCGCTAAAGATGTTGCCACTATTGCTAGTTTTTCTTGTGGTGTGGCTTTTTATATTTGAAAAAAAAATACTATTCATTCTCTATGAAATAAGTGTGAGTGTATAAAAATGAGAAATACGAAAAAAAATAAGTGTTTGTGAGTAGAGCAAGATAAAAATGGTGGACGGGATGTGGGAGATTTTTAAAAGTGGGATATAAATTTTGAAAAATATATAAATAGTTAAAATGGCTCACGTAATCAACTTTTAAACTTGCATAAACCGACAAAAGATCGTGCAATAACCATTTTTAAAACCAACCCATTCTGACTCGAAACCGCTCTAGCCAGAAATCCATTCTGAGCCAAACCCGTTTCAACCCAACCCGAACCCATTTAGACCCTAACCCGTTTGCGAGGCATACATGTAACCAATGGGTTGCGCTCAAGTTTGACCAATCTCACTATTAATATCTTTGCGATATATGTTATTTATCTTATAGATAGTAACTTTTTTGCGAACGACAAAACTTCTGTATAAAATATAGAAAACGAGCCAACAACTAGCTGAAAAACTTGACAACTACAAGATTACATCGCGGATATTAAAGTTATACTACATGTCCCAATCGATATTACAATATTCAGGTCTATTTGTTATCCAGATGAAAGAATTTTCTTAATAGTGTCCGTCGTTCGATTGTAATAGATATGCCAATTATCAAAGGTTTTTTCGTTCCTCACCTTCCAAATTTTCCACGCCTCTGACTTGAAGAATAGCCCCCACTATCTTTTTGCAAGCTTTTGACCCATTCATATCCATTGCCAAAGAAAAAATTTGCTGAACCGAATCAATGTTATCTGAAAAAGGAATTTTAATCCATGTGAAAATGGCCCACCATATAGGCTTAGCATAAAGACAAAACCACAAAATATGAAAGGTAGATTCCTCACAAATGCCACACCTTAGAACACAAATAGGGATGTCAAAAATACTCAAGCCTGATGGGTATATTTGAAACCCAAAACATATGAGAATGGTATACTCGAAACCCGACGGGTATGGGGCCGGATATGGGATTAGTTTTATAAATTGGGGAATTGGCCTGTAATAATCTCAACTAAACGTCATTGCCATTGTTAGTTCCACCTTTGAATATGGGATTAGTTTTCGCGGTATGGGTCAGGTAAAACTCTAAACAATAAATGTCAATAAATTTTTCTTACAATTGTCCTCTACGTGATTTCATCTTTTGGAAATGATCAATTACAACTTCATTTGTAACACTTTCAAGTGCTTCTTTTTCTACTGCACAAACTACACAAGCATTCAGAAAATCTTCACCTATCTGATAACGCAAATTTGTCTTTACAATCTTCATTGCCGAAAAACATCTCTCAACCCTTGCGGTTGCAACGGGTAAAACCAATGTTAGCTTTAATAACCG
This sequence comes from Helianthus tuberosus, assembly GCA_030545235.1. Classification (NCBI taxonomy): domain Eukaryota; kingdom Viridiplantae; phylum Streptophyta; class Magnoliopsida; order Asterales; family Asteraceae; genus Helianthus; species Helianthus tuberosus. The sequence continues at coordinate 150,733,918 of CM060374.1, read as the reverse complement.
ATACACTAGCGGAAATGATATATGTTTTTCTTGTTTCCACCCTAACTCTAGCAAGATCGGCAATCCCACTCAAATTAGAAAATTGTTTATCTTTCGCACTCTGTCAATGTACAAGTCAAGTTGATGTTCAAGAACAACTTTCTCCCCATTATCAAAATCATATGGATAAAACTCACACTATCTCATTAACATTGATACATCAAACTTGGAAATGAGTCAAACGGGTTGAAAGTCGTCATGTTTTGAAGTAATTCTGTGTTAATCTCAGTAAAACGATCACCAAAATCTTGAGTTTCCATATCCACAACAGTGTTAAAACAATGAAACTTATAATAATGTTGATTAGTTATATCGTACCTTTGTCTTTTGGCTCTAGGACCTTCACCATCGATATAGTTTTCTGTCGTGTCCATGATTTCAACATCATGTTTTTCACAAAACAAATGGATTCTCTCTAAAAGTGGATCAAATCCATTTTCTCTAAACTCTTGCAACTTTCCTTTATTTGTTTCCACCAATAAAACGTGTTAAAATAATACTATATTTGTTCCAGTTTTTTACCAAACATTTTATTGATATTGATATTATTTGTTTTTTTTTTATTTTGTGTGTTCGTTGGGCTTGCTGGATTATTATACAAGTGTTGTGGGCTTACAAAAATAAAGACATAAAAGGCTAAGTGTGAGATGGGCTTTTAAAAAAGAAACATATTTATTATGTGTAGCTTTGTGCAAAGTCATAAAATCCAAAAACAAATCATATAATTTTGTTTCATCGACATGCCATAAATCATAACTTTTTTTTTGCACGACTAGATCACCCGGTTAGGCTTTTAGCCTTTGATCACCCAAGTAACGAGTAGGAATCCCGCGGTTGGCATATTATAGCCAGTTTGAACCGGTGCCACAGTTCGCCCCTCGCAAGATTCGACCCTGAGACCTCCTGGGCAGGAACCCCACGGTGACGTGATAGTAGCCCTGCTACCCCATGTCAGCTCCCCCAACGCTTCTTGTGACCATAACGACCAACTTTATCGCTCTTGTTGTAAAAAAAACAAAAAAAAAAAAAACAAAAAAAGCCCAAGGGGCGGTGCTGGGGAGTTTTTGGGCATGGATTAAGGAAAAAACGCCTAATCCCCTTCCCACTACACATGGTCTAATTACAACCTTCACCGAGCTTTTGTAACTGGAGTCATGTAAGTTATTTTCATGCAATGATCGTGGGTATATAAAGGCTAAATCGAGTGAAACCAACTCGAAACTAGTCAACTACTGAGTCAAGTCAAACTGAGTTCAAAAGTATAAATTCTAGTAACACTAGCCTTTTGTGTTGTTTACAGTATTGTTTGATATATTTTTATCATTCGAGTTGAACCGAACTTGAAAGTATAGTTAATCCTGCTCTATAATGGAGTCAAGCTTTAGCTTACAGGTATTCTACACCCCTATTTTCTATTAACACATTCTATAATCTTTTTTATATGTCACCTCCAAGTTATTTTTTTATTCCTTACGCTGTAATATTAACTTACATTTACAAATGATAAAAAGAAAAAAAAAAAAATCTTACTAGAACTAATATCATTTTTTTTCTTGTATGCTTTAACAGTAAAAAATTTATTGGTAAAAACTATAAAGAAATGCTAGGAAGTAAAATTTGTGGATGTTACCAATGAGATCACTAAAGCGGACGAGGAGCCATCTTCAATCATGAACTTAGGTGTAATACCAGACGAATGTGTTGATGTTTCCGTTAGACCATTTCTACTTTTCCTAGCAACGAGCCTAACTGCTATACCACTGCACTCCTTAGTCGTTTCCCTATCATACTTATCTCTAATTTGAAACGAAATAGCTTTGCATGTTTGATCCCACCATGTAGTGTGTCTCAATGAGCCAAATGAAACATACCACACCAACGAACGTTTAGAAGCACTATCATCCTCCTTCCAAACCACGTTGTCTTGAGAATCCATATCACCCATTGTCTGCCTCATACATACCATTGGGTCGAGGTAATTTGTTATAGCACACATTAAGAAACCACAAAAGTCATTGCACCAGTTCTCTGGAAGTTGTAGTCTAAATCTTTTCCCTCGAAGTGGACGAGGTGTAAACCCCTTTGCAACCTCGAGACCTTGAAGTTGAAGAACCATGGAGTCATTCTCAATAGGCTTGCCCTAATTAAGTAACATAAACTTATTAAATTCTGAATATTATTAATACAAATAAACAAATATAGGTACCTAGTAAAACTCTCACCCATAAAGGTAAGGTGAGATAAGGAGAAACATTTTCTTTAATTATCCTTAATATGTGAACCTTAGTTAAGTACATATTATAAAAAGAAAGAAAAGATATATACCTCAAGCATGGATTGTAGTAATCTCTTACCATCATTTATGATGCCAGCTCCAAAAAGTGAGACTTGACATAACCATTTACAATTTTTGTGACAATCTCCAAAGGTTGTAAGTAGCTTGCAGTGTGATGCTTTGAGAGTAGTTAAACTTGATGGGAGCTCGGGCAGTTCAAGTAGCTTTTCACAACGCGATAGGTTGAGGAATTTGAGCTGAGTAAGTTGCGAAATGTTAAAATCTAATCGTGAAAAATCATTGTTACTTAGATTTAGCACTTGTAAGTTGGGTAAGTCAACAATAGTAATGGGGAAGTCTGAATCTTTCAAACGGCATGAGCCTAGATCCAACTTTCATAAGCTACGTAGAAGTTGATGAAACGATTGACGCCTTGTCTTCTCAAGTTGTATTAATCCTTCTAACTCCAACTCTTTCAAATGCTTTAAGGCATCAAAGTTGAATTCTATACTCTTTAAGTGGTCTAAGTAAGACAAGTATAGGGAAATTAGGTTGGGACAATGGTCTCCAATTGTTGACGGTAGAACTTCTATCCCAATGTATTCTAGAGACAACTTTACCAAGCTTTTCATGTTTGCTTTAATCTCTGGAAACTCACAAATCTTTGGGCAAGACTTTATTTCTAGAGTCTTGAGGTTTTCCATGTGAACAATAGTTGGAAACATTTTAAGCTTGTAACAACATGATACACTTACGAATTTAAGACTTGTATGATTTCCAAGTGACGGATGAATCTCTTTTAACTTTGAACAAGAAGAGAGTGTCAAATTTTGAAGACATGGAAGTCCAGCAAAATCTGGTGTATTGAGTAGCTCCCACATGTATTCGAGGTGAAGCACTTTCAAATGTGGTAGATGCTAAAATATAAACAAGCTTATGATCACAATTAATACAGTGGTAGATACTAAAATATAAACAAGCTTATGATCACAGTTAATACATACACATTAATATAAAGAGGCTTATGATCACAATTAATACATACACACAAGTTACATAATTTAACAAGTTAAATCTTCTAGCAGGAAAACAACAAAAAAGGGTAAGTGAGACTACGTATCAAATTAGCATGACCATTAATATATGCACATAAGTTGCATAATTTCTGTTTTTTAAGAAAAATTTAACATGTTGCAGGTAATCTTAAGTAAAATAACTGTATAAGCAACATTATTTTTCAGTGGGTGTTCTATTTTTTTAAGGCTCACTATTGGCACACCCAAGTTACCTATTTGCACACTTTAGGTTTTATGTACACCTCGTATACGAGGCATATAGCGTTGCATCAAACTCCGCATCTGACTGGTGTCAGTTCTAGCCTGACTGCTCCTATGTGGCGCGTATAGGACCCCTTGTATAGGTCTTGTATAAGACCCCTGCCCGGTATATGCCTCGTATAGGCCTATATGAGGCATATATAAGGCTTTTTTAATGTTTTATACAATATTAATCGTTTTAGAAAAGTTTTATACAAAAATAAGTTTTCTTTTCTAAATAAATAAAAAAGTATTCTTTAACAAACATTTTTATACAATATTAATCATTTTATATGATACTACATCTATCGTATCGTATAGGTCCCGTATTAGCCTCATATAAGCCTATAAGTGTGCTATCCTATCGTATCGTATACTGTAGTATAAGTCCCGTATAGGCTTCATATAGGTCTATAGTTGTAGTATCATATAGTACTGTATTATATTGTGTCGTCAGGGGCGGACCTACACAAAACAGGTCGGGGTCCCAGACCGCAATGTTTTTAAAAAAAAAATAGTAGATCCGGTATATTAAATTTTATAAGAATCACATAAATACAATTAGGTGGACACCATAAAAAGAAAAGGAAAGCTGATGTAGTGGTAATTAAACTCCCTCGGTCATGGGTTCAATCCTTGTATGCCCTGTTTTTTCTGTTTTATTTTTAAACCTAATTCAAACCTAGCTCTGACCGACCTGAAAATTTTAACGTTTTTTTATGAAAATTTTGAACACCGAAAAGATGAACCCCATTGGAATAAAATCCTGGGTCCGCCACTATGTGTGGTATAATATAGGTCTCATATAGGAATATAGACGTAGTATCGTTGTTGATACATATTTTGTGGATACGGCTCGGCTCGGTTCGACTCGGCTACGAAGTGAAGGCCGTAGTCAAGACAACCTCGTGTCTTGACTCGGTATACTAGTTACTTCGTAAAGTTCGATGTAAATGCAACTGCGTTGTGCAGTTTGCATTTAGATTATGTTTACTAGTTGTTTGTTTGTGTAACCCATTGTTTGTTTGGCCCATCCATTGAAGAAGCCCAAGTGACAAAGCCCATGGCCCAAGTCTATGTGGGACGAAATCAGAAAGCCAAACAAGTGATGAAATCACTTGTTGGTGAAATCACCCTTGTGGTGAAAACACTTTGGCGAAATCCCATAGGTGACGAAATCACCTGATTTCGTCCAGATCTTGGATTTCGTTGACGTGATTTCGTGGGCCATTGGTTTTCGTCACTGTGTTACTATATAAGCCCAGACAACAGACTGAACACTAAGAGAAGTCTGAATAGATTTCGGAGCGAACACTGTAAACACACACACACTGAGAGTTTATGAGAGCATCTTGTAAACATTGTATTGTAACCGTTTTCTAGATTAATACAATGGAGTGTTAATCGGTGAACCTTGTGTTTTACGTGTTCGTCACTTGGTTTAACTTACCCGTTTGGATTCCGCACTTTCGGGTTTGTCGGAAAACAGGGAATAGAGGTTACTCGATCCTCCGGGTGGACCTACAATTGGTGTCAGAGCATTGGCTCGATTCCTTGTTTAAACCAAGTAGATTTTCATGTGTTTCCAGATTTGTTCTTGATTTTTGAAACAAAAAGTTTATATTTTCAGAAAAATCAGGTTTAAATCTTTGAAAATCTTGTGTTTTTGCTGATTGTGTTTATAAAAATCTTGTTATGTTTCATTTATACATGGTAAGAAAGGATTTTTATTGATCATTTACTCAAAAATTGTATTCGGAAAATTTTTCGATGGCTGGAAAACTCATTAGTTTGATCAGATCTTCATAAAGTTTCTTTGTGGCCTTCAAACTGTTCTTGAATAATCTCGATGTTTGATCTGATTTGTGATTGAATTATTGTTGATATTGTTTGTTTATTATTTGTTTGAATTAGTTGCCTTGCAAATGATGAAACGTTGAAAAATTGGATGTGTAAGAGATAAGGTGTTTGACAATTTGGGCTTATTGTTGTCAGAGGATAAGATAAGGATTTGAAAATATCTCATTTGTCTTGTCTGGTTGAAATTGTCAACGAAAACACCTCATTTTCGTTCACTAGCCCTCAACGAAAACACCCCATTTTCGTCTCACATCTATCTTCAGACGAAAACACTTGATTTCGTCATCAACATTCTGGACGAAATCACTACTGGACGAAAACACTATTGGACGAAATCACTCCTGGGCGAAATCACATCATTCTTGGACAAAATCACCTTTGTTTTCGTCAAACATCACAGCTCCTGGACGAAATCAGCCCCTGATTTCGTCATCAACACATCAGCGACGAAAACAGCCCCTGATTTCGTCATAAAAGGCACATTAGCGACAAAATCACCCTTTCAGCGACGAAATCACCATTTCAGCAACGAAATCAAACATATCAGCGACGAAAACCACTATTTTCGTCACATACTTGTGTTATTTTTAAACAGAAGACTTGTAAAACATTTTTAACTGTTTAATTTGTGTGATTTAATCAGGTATTCGTCATTATACATTCAAAATGAATCCGGCTTGGGGTACTCCGTCAACTGTAGAGAGCAAATATAGAAGTACGGGTTTATCTCCATCATGGGCCGAATCTCCCACACCACCTCGAATTATAGCAGAACAATGGGCATCGGTTACTAACCAAAATCAAAGTGAACCGAAAATTATGGCTAGAAATATGTATGGTGATCTAGTACCAGTTGCTCAGTTACCAGCAATCTGTGTTCCAACCACAGACTTGTATGGATATCCATTACCACCAGTTGCTTCACAGCGCCCTCGTTCTACTGTAGCACCATCATCTCTTGATCCAAGGAACTGTAGTCAAACAAAAACGGCGTTTTATGCTAAAATTGTCAATGGTAAATCATCGCAAAACGATGACAGTTCTGAACATGACAGTAGTTCAGTTGAAGACGTTTCAACTTCAGTTGAAGATGTTACAACTTCAAGTTCAAGTTCAAGTTCAAGTTCAAGTTCAAGCGAGGATGGATCTGAATGTAAATCATCAAAGGAGGTTGTTGATTCTGATGCAGATAGGTCAACATCTGAGAGTGATTCCAGTCAGGTATGTGTCGATGAATCAAAATCTGATAGTTGTGAAAGGTGTGATATGTGTGTTGGATTAAATGTTAAATTGTCTGATTTGCAAAGCAAATATGACGATTTGCAAAGCAAATATGACGATTTGCAAAGCAAATATGATGTGACATTTATACACAATCAACATTTGATCGTGGATCTTTCGAAATGCACAGAGGCCAACATGTTTCGTGAAAATTATGAAAAGGAATTTAAGAAGATAATTGAAACACTAAAAGAAGATAAGACCGAGCTAACAAAAATGGTTTCAAGAAAACAAACTGAAATAAACCTTTACATCAATAGGCTCGAGTTAATGCAAAAAGAATTGGCATGTGCTAAGTGTGAAAGTGAGGCGATCCAGCTTAAGCTGAATAGCTATTCAAACTCTTGGTACGTGCTGGATCACATCATTGACATACAGAAAAAGAAAAATGATGTCACATGCGTAGGTTATAAGAAGTGTCCACCACCTATTAAACACGATTATTCTTCGATGCCTGATGAGGAAAATAAACCTCATTTTGAGCCCTCAGTTTCATTGAGCCTTGAGGAATTCACATTTGGGCTAGGTTACAAAAAGGAAGTATCCTCAGATTTGGATGAATCAGCAGATGCGAAAGTGTCAACAGCTAAACGAAATCTGGATCCTCCAGTCATTGTTGAGGATGCTGATTCGTCAGATGATGAATCCGAGGATACTAACTCTGAATAGTTAGAAACGGTAACAAAAGAGGTAAACATACCTCTCAAAAATCACATTCTTTGTGATCCACCTGCAACCGTTTGTGACTGCTACAGCTAAGTCTGTTGAATCCTCATCGGGAAGCTGTGAAAGCGTGAACTTGCTTTACACGTTGATTGGATCTAATAAAATATACTAAGACAATGATTTTCCAATCAAGAATGTCAATCAATCTTTGATTGATAAAGTTTTCGAAAATTCTACCAGTAAGTTTTTGGGAAAGTCGAGCCCAGGAGTTGTAGTAACTCAGTGTGCTCCTATCCCAAAATCCAAAGTTAGAAAGAAATATGGGAATCAAAAATTGCAAAAACAAAACAATCAACGAAAGCAAAATCACGTTCACCAAGGAAAGGGAAAAGGCAAACAAAGCCAAAACAAGAAGACGATTCAGAAGGTGAACTTCGTGAAATCCAGAGGGACTGATAAAATTGAAACTTTCGAAAACAAATCCAACACGGATTTTGTTAAACAAGTTAAAATTTTGAAAAGAAACAGTCAAAACAATTACACACAACACACAAACGGTTGTGATGTAGGACCAAGTACCTCAAGATCACGAAGTTCATCGTCAAGTCCTTACAGTTATGATACTCCGAGGTTTGTTGAGCGGAGATCATGTTTTGAATGCGGTGAGTATGGGCACATTGTCAGAAACTGTCCATATCTCACGAAAGGAAAGGCAAAGGTTGATGCCCCCCGTGGTAACAAATACCAAAAAAGATCTGTTTCACCAAAACAGGACCCTCGTCTTGTTAAACAACAAGAAGTGAAAAAGATAAAGAAACAACGGAAAAACGTTGAAAAGCTTTTAAAACCGGAGGTTGTCCAAACAAAATCTGTTGAATCAAATGTTAAACATGAAAAACAAAAACAGATTTGGTAACCAAAATCGTAAATTGTTTCAGGGGGAGCTAGATCAATTCCGAATCATCGGGAAATGGATGTTACAATTCTCGATGATGATAGACGACCCAAGTCTGTGAAGGCTTGGGTCCCTCTCTCCAATTAATCTCTGAATGAGTGTGCAGGATGTTCCAGGAGGAACTACTGATAGTCTTAGGATTGTTGATAGTGGAGCGTCCATGCACAAGATCGGCGACATAAGGCTCCGAAATATTGTTACAACTATGAGAATATTGTTGCCATTGATGGAGAGAGAGAGAGAAAAAGAAAAGAAGAATGATGATGAAAGAATTTGACCACTTCGACAAAATGAAGATCATTCCAAAGTTTTGGTTGTTAGAGGTTTTTGATCTTGTTGCTGTGAAGAGATTTCTCAGTAGCTACAAAATCGACTTTGAAATCCACACCTGGTGGATATCCAGTTTGGGAGAGCGCTCAGATTCCTGGAAATGCACGAAGCAGTTGCAGGATATGGTTTTAAATTTCTAATCTCTCCTATACTTGTCGATATTTAAGCTGCTTTATGAATTATTATCCTCTCGTACAGCACTCTTTGACCTGACACGTTGAACTCGAGTATCACTTCACACGTGATTGTTTCACTATGAAACTCGTCAATGTTGTCAGGGTCCACACAGACAACCAACGTGCACACCTTTTTACCAAAGCATTTGATAAATCCATATTTGACTTTTTATTATTGGTAAACGGTATAAAGGTCAAGCAAGAGTAATCAACATCGAAAAAACATTTTTGTAAATATCTTTGTGTTTTTAAAATTATTGTAAGTTTGTTGATTTTAGGGGGAGTAATATCCAAAATTTGAAAAATTCAAAAACATCGAAAAATTTCAAAACTCAAAAACAATAAAAAAACAAAAATGAGTTTCATGGCGAGTAAAAGAGAAAATGATAGTACATCAGTGGTCTGTCCAAACCTTTTTAAACTGAAATGCAAAATGAAAAACGATAAGCAGCTCTATATAAGATGTATCGGTAGGCTCACAATCATCTTAAAGTGTGCAGGGTGATATAAACTTAAATCGACTGAAGACCAGGTGGGAACCACTCATTGGCATATGGTCTTAGTACCGAAATTTCGTTTGAGAGATTGCCGAGGTTCTGAGATATGTGGTCTTTATGCTGTTTATCATCTGGGTATCATGGTTGTTTCTTTTACCGAAACAAACGGAGACGAAATCTAGATCTTCCATGATATCATACATATGTGTACATACTGCATACAACCTCAATAAGTGATCAACAATCACATGTCCACAAAATAAGTGATAATATATCACATTTATCCAGGAGTCAAGTTCGTCTCTCTGCTGTACGAAAGTACTGACCTGTTCACGGACTTGCTCTTGTGCCCTTAATGCATCTAAAAATCAAGTTCCTCATCAATAAGTGATTCTATCACATAGGGCTTATTTTCAATCAAAATAAGTGAGTTTCTCACATTTTCATATACGACAAAACAGATGATAAATGGTATACTCACCAGTAAGATGAATCCTCGTGCATACCTTGATACGGGAATGTGTTGTGATGTGGATGAACACCGGTCAGTAAGTATAAATCATACCATAACGTATCCCCTCGCCATGATTACATCTGATAAGTTGAGCTTATGTGGACAACAATACCGATAATCATTATAGGATGTTTATCTAAATGTTAACAAAAAGAACAACAAGAGCGTTTTGGCATGACCGTACACTGATATGATTCTCTTACCCTCGAAACTCGCAAAAAGAATGTTTGTATATATTTACTTTTCTTAGTTTCTGCAACTCTGTATAAATTTATTTACTGCTTTCAGTCTTTAAGTTTGAAATATTCAAAATGCCAAAAAGATTTTAGGTGTGTTTTAATTTAAACTTTATAAAACCCAAAAAGATTTTATTTCTGCTTTAGTTTTGATTAACCGATGTTGGAACTCAAGTCTTCGTTACCTGAAACCTGAACGAAAACCAAAATGACTGAATCTTCATAAACGGTCAGAGTTTGCAAGTTTTGAAAGTTAATAATCAAAATTGAAAAATCTGTTAACTTTTCAAACTAACTGTCGGACGGTAGTTGAAAACATGGTCACATGTGTGTTATTTGTTTAATGTTAACTATATTCCAAGCAGTTGTTCTCATTACGCGTTTAGATTTCTTGCATGTGCAGATGCTAAAGGCGAGGAGAACATGTTCGATGACAAGCTGCGGAATGAAGACACGACGTGAAGGCACTCAAATGATAAAGATGATCGAGTTGCCACTGATCAATCATCAACACCACAAGGATCTAAAGTTTTGAAGTTCAAAAGATTCACGAGCACCGTCCAAGGGGGAGTTTGTTGATACACTCCCTGATTGTGTCACGTGAAGACTTTGAAGATCCTTTCCGAGAAAATAAACCATCAAGAGATGGAGATCGAGATTACGAACCTCACGAGCAGCATCCAAGGGGGAGTTTGTTGATACATATTTTGTGGATACGGCTCGGCTCGGCTCGGTTCGACTCGGCTAAGAAGTGAAGGCCGTAGTCAAGACAACCTCCTATCTTGACTCGGTATACTAGTTTCTTCGTAAAGTTCGATGTAAATGCAACTGCGTTGTGCAGTTTGCATTTAGATTATGTTTACTAGTTGTTTGTTTGTGTAACCCATTGTTTGTTTGGCCCATCCATTGAAGAAGCCCAAGTGACAAAGCCCATGGCCCAAGTCTATGTGGGACGAAATCAGAAAGCCAAACAAGTGGTGAAATCACTTGTTGGTGAAATCACCCTTGTGGTGAAAACACTTTGGCGAAATCCCATAGGTGACGAAATCACCTGATTTCGTCCAGATCTTGGATTTCGTTGACGTGATTTCGTGGGCCACTGGTTTTCGTCACTGTGTTACTATATAAGCCCAGACAACAGACAGAACACTAAGAGAAGTCTGAATAGATTTCTGAGCGAACACTGTAAACACACACACACTGAGAGTTTATGAGAGCATCTTGTAAACATTGTATTGTAACCGTTTTCTAGATTAATACAATGGAGTGTTAATCGGTGAACCTTGTGTTTTACGTGTTCGTCACTTGGTTTAACTTACCCGTTTGGATTCCGCACTTTCGGGTTTGTCGGAAAACAGGGAATAGAGGTTACTCGATCCTCCGGGTGGACCTACAATCGTATCATATCGTATAGTATAGTATAATATAACTTAAGTCTTATATAGGTGTGGTGTAGGTCCCATATTGACCTCGTATAAGTCTATAGGTGTAACATAGTTCCCGCATAGACCTATATTATACGATACTACACATATATGACTATACGAGACTTACACTACACCACACTAGCTATACGGTATGATACTACACCTATATGCATACACGAGACATATACAACACCTATAGGCCTATTCAAGACATATACTACACCTATGGGGACCTAAACTAGACCCATAGGCCTATACGGGACCTAAACTACACATATAGGCCTATACAGGACCAAACTACACCTATCGGCCTATATGGGACCTACAGTACACCTATAGGCCTATACGAGACTTATACTACACCTATAGGCCTATGTGGGACCAATACTACAACTATACGATACTATACTATAGTACACCTAAAGGCATATACATGACCTATACTACACCTACATGATACGATACGATACGATACTACACTTTACGATAATATACGATACAATATGATATGATACTATACTACACCTGTAGGCCTATACCGGACCTATACTACACATATAAGCCTATACGGGACCAATACTACAACTATACTATTATTCAATACATCTATAGGCATATACAAGACCTATACTACACCTATACGATACTAGATTATACGATATGATACTATACTACACCTATACGTCTATACGAGACTTATACTACACTATATGATACGATACTACATCCATAGGCTCATATAAGGCCTATTCGGGACGGGACCTATACGATACGATGTTTAAGTATGTTATCTATTTATTTATTTATTTTCTTAAAAAAGTACTTATTACAAAACTTTACAAAAACAATAAATATTGTATAGAAATGTTAAAAAAAACACACATTTATATACGCCCCATTTATGCATATACGAAGGGCCAATAATACCATTTTACCCATGGTTTGGGCTGCGTATAGGCCCCAAACCAGGGGTAAAATGGTCTTTTTTCTATATGCCTTGTATAGGTCTATACGAGTTGTATATAAGGGGTATGTTAGTTTAAAAATACCATTTTACCCCTGATTTAGGCTGCGTATAGCCCCCAAACCATATACTACACATATAGGCCTATACAGGACCTATACTACACTATACGATATAATGTTATAGTATACCATATTATAATACAACTATAGGCATATACGAGACCTATACTACACCTATACGATATGATATTGCACTATACAATACCATAAGACCTATAGGCTTATATGAAACTTATACTACAATATATGATATGATACTACATCCATAGGCTCATACGTGTGTCCTATACGGGACCTATACGAGACTTATACTATACTATAAGTCTCACTAATCAATTGTATTTTGACACCTAAGATAAACTTTAAGGAACTGTATTCGTACAACCTATGATAAAGTTAAGGTGTAAATTTGTCTACTAGTTTCATATTTTCAATGAATTACCTTGTCGTCATTCCAAAGGTCTTTCTGCATGCTAAAACTCAACTTTAGAACAACAAGATTCGTTGGTTGGAAACTCTTTGGGAATGGACTTGCAGGATACCCGTCCCAATCAACATACCTTAGTTTCTTCATGTTTGAAACAATCTTGCACATGCGTGATGAATGATTATATGAGTCACCCTTGTATCTTAACGCTTCAATATTGTCATTTTCCTGCAATAAAGGACAAATGAAAGGTTTGAGCATCATTTAGAGACACATATTACACATAATATAATGTATATTCCTAACATGCTAGTTAGCTTAACCTTCATACTTGTCGCATGCCCAAAACATATGTTTCTAATTTCTTCATTTTTCCAAACTCTACTATGCTTTTCAGGATTCTTTGGATGTTTCCCTCTAACAATGTATTGTCCCATTTCTTGAACCAAATCATGCATATCAAACATACCATTCACAATAGTTATGAGAGCTTTTTGTCTAAGCACCTTTATCCCTATTTTAGGATAAAAATTGCAAGCTTCAAGTATCTCCATTGCTACACCTATGAATCTCCCCCTAAAAAAACATGCAATATCCAAGAATAACTCTTTCTGATAAGGTTCAAGTCCATCATAACTAATTTTGAGTATATCCATGACCTTAGAATCTGGGAAATCTTTTAACTTGTCCAAGGCACTTATCCACTCCAGCTTGTCTTTATCATATAGAAACGTACCTAATACTTTAAGTGCCAATGGGAGTCCATTAGCATAAGACACCACACTTAATGAAAGCGTTTCAAACTCTTCTACAGGGTGGTTCTTTTCATTATACGCGTGTCTCTTGAAGAGTCTCATCGCCTCATCAGGCGATAATAATGTCATAGGATAGACCCAGTCTACTTTGTGGGTTTTTAGCAAATGTTCGTCTCTTGTTGTAATTATCACTCGGCTCCCACTACCAAACCAATTATGTGATCCAGCTAATGCCTCTAGCTGCTCAAGATCACTAACATCATCAAGAAGTAATAGCAGATTAGTATGACATAACCTATTTTTTATCATGCCCTTTCCTTCTTCAACACTTTGCACTTCCCGTTTCGTATTCAAAACACGTAATAAAAATTTTTGTTGTAGAGCTTCTAAACCATGTTTGCTTGATTCCACCCGAATATTATCAACAATGCATTTACTTTGAAAATGGCAAGAAATTTCCTTATAAAGAGAAGATGCAAGAGTAGTCTTACCACTACCCCCGACCCCCCATATCCCAACCATAAGCACACCACTTGACCCAATTTCTAATCGTGATTTCAGTTCTTGCAAGCGGGTCGTCAACCCAACAAGATGTTCGTCGTTGTATGAATGTGAGGAGAACAACCTATCCAAAATTCTATCAGCAATTTCTTTGATGGCTTTTGATTCATGCCTACAAGTTATAATTAAGATACACTCGTATTAATTCACCATATAATGTAACCCACAATATAAGGGGAAGGGATTATGAATAAATATGAGTTTCTTTTTTAGCTAAAATAGAACCACAACATTAATTGCAAACTGAATATCAAAATACTATTATAATATAAAATACTATGTTTTTAACGAAATTTTGACTAAGACTATCATTAAAAGGGTTCATGCTATGAACAAGCTCAAGCCTTCTTAGGTTCACGAGCCGAGCTTTGACTCGTTAAGGATTGTCTAGAAAATGAGTATAGTCATGCCGAGCTAAATTTTGCAATTCTCAAACTGATTTTGAGTTTACGTATAACAAGACGAGCTCAAGTCCAAGATATCTTAACATTTCAAGTTAAAAAGTTGAGCCCGAGCTTGAAAAAGATTACACTCGCATGGCTCGTTTACACCTACAAATAAGTGTATTAAATAGCACAAAAAGCTTAAACAATACATGTTACATGTATGGTTGAGTTTTAAAAATACGTAACTAAGCATGCATAGAGCCTTCAAATCATAAAAGAAAAATGAAAAGTACCCGTTGGCAATATTCTTGGGTTCCCATCCAGAAATTTTACTTGCATCAACAAGTTTGTTTCTCCATAGTTGAACTTTGTTGTTATTCTCTTCTTCTTGTTGGGCAAATGCTTTTCCGAAATCTCCTCTTTGTTTTCTCACATCAGAAGGATCCACACCATAGAAAATGGGTATAACGGTTAGTTCTTTCTCATCCTTACATTTCATAATATGCACAAGTTCTTCCAAACACCAAGAAGAATTTGCATAGTTTTTGGAGAATATTACCACGGCGATCCTTGATTCTTCGATAGCCTTGAAGAGGGATGGACTAATGAATTCACCCGGGAGAAATGTTTCGTCGTCCTTGAAGGTACGGATTTGTCGATCTACAAGAGCCGAGTAGAGATGATCTACAAAGGTCTTGCGGGTGTCTTCTCCTCTAAAACTAAGAAATACGTCATGTTTATATGATCTAGAAGATGATGAAGATGCCATGTGTAGGCTCTCAAGTGTATGATAACCGGAGACCTAATGAACAGAAGAATCCCCTTAACACATAAAAATAACATAAACGAATAACTTTATTAGAAAATGATATACGATAATAATTAATAAATGCAATTTTAGAAAATGTCATTAACCGCCCCACATGCATATCGATCTCCAAGGTCAACATTCAACAACGTGTTTTCAACGTTTTATATTCATATTACATTTTATTATTTAGACATTTTGTTGAGATAATTTTGATTGTAAGTTACATTTTTTTTTACGGCGGAAGATTCTATGATATTTAGAAGGAGACTAGCATCGCTGTAAAAACCCAATGAAATATAAAGGAAATGAACTAACGACAACAAAAGGAAACAAAATTACATGGTTGCATCTCTTATATTAAAGTCGCGTCATCTCTCCTATACTAGATTCTTTATTTATGCGTTTTTACTTAATATATTTTTTATTTATCCAACATGTACATATTTGTTGATATTGAAGATGCAAAAATTTAACATAAACTACTATAAATAAACTAATGCAAAAATTTAACATAAACTACTATAAATAAAATAGAATCAGTATATTAATCAGATAGAGAGTGTATATGGTACAGTTGAAAAAAAAAAATCGTAATGTAAATATAAAAATTAAAAATTTCTGGAAGATAGTGACTTAATGTGTTGGTCAACAAATGTGGCGAAGGTGTATATTAAAACTAAAAAGTCAGACCTTAGATCTCGTATCTGCTTTAAACAAGCAACACGCAAAAGGTTTAAATAAGAAAAATTCTTTGGTAAGACTGAAAAACGGTTTTGAAAACCAGATTGATTATCAAATCGATGATTTATCCTACGGGTCCTAACGATATTTAGTGCGTTATATGATTAGTTTATATGGAGCTAAGATATCTATATATTATTGCTCAAGTAATACAAGTATTTATTATTTAAGGTGTAATACTTAATGTATGTATTAATTAATTTATTATTGGTAAATTTTCAATAATTACACTTTATCAGCTTTTGTTTATTTAAATAAGTAGGTTATAGTCCGTTTGTTACACGGTATTGAATAATAGAAAAATGTAATTTTATAATACGTGAAAAACTGTAATCACTGCCAATCTCTTTTCATCCATATCATCATGCCAAATAAATTTGCTCGTAACAAAAAACGATCCATCAATTTCCTTATTTTCCTAATCTTGGACACAAATCCATCAATTGCGGAAAGAAATTTTGTTCTTCACAATCATTGATTTATTCATTAGAATTAATCAAATAAATAACAGATTGTGGTGTATGCATATGATTATACATCCGTGCCAACTGATTTGATCAAAGCATAAACTTCTAGTTCATTAAGTTAAAGATCGATCCCTGATGTTTGGATCTTGCCTGGTAAGTATAGTATGGGCTCATACTTTTAATGTTTGTTTATTATGTTTCGTTTCCTAACACTGTGTGTGTTGCACAGAGCCGAAGGCAGCCCAACCAAAAATCAGAACTATTCATTCCAAGTCTGGACCGAGGGCACCCTCAACTCCGCCCACTGGTGTCACCAAAAAGGTGGAAAGTACACCTAGGGCCAGCACCAAGAAAACTGCGCAGCCTGAAGCTGGAGTTCCCATCTCTGCTGGCATTCCTAGTACTGAAGGCGTCACTCCTAGAAGTGAGTCTGTGAAGACAACAGAGAAAACGGTTTAGGTAGAGAAGTTAGTTGGGGTTGAAAAAACCCACTAAAGCGAAGAAGACTGCAATCGTTGAGGTTGAGAAACATGTTCAAGCGGCTGACAAGTCGACTCAAAAGGTCAGGTAAGAAGCCGGTGACGTTGGTAAGGAAAAGGGGGTTGGGGTGCAGCATGCGCAAGGCGCGGGTGGTGAGGGTGTTGTTGTATTTTGGAGTGATTACTAACCAATTTCGAACCAACTGTAAGAAAACAAAGATGAAGGAAACCTGGATTTCTACACAAATCGTGTGTTCACTTTCAGATTAACCTATTTGGTGGTACTACCAATGATTAATCGGATAAGATGTGTAGAACACACAAGAACGAATTTGCGATTGTATGAGAAATTTTAAACCGTACCAGACTAGTTCGCATATGTCGAACCAAGAACCAAAAACTGTTCCTCCCTGCGACGACCAAGAAAAGGCATTCAAAAAAAAAAGGCCTCCCATCGATTTTCCTTTTAATTAGTATATAGATCCACATTAATCATGTGATCCATTTAGGCCATGAAGCCCAATCGACATTATCATAATAAACCTTGGGCCCAATTAATCTTAATTAATTAAGAGAATACAGTTTATTAAGTGTCCCAAAACCAATTAATAAACAGGCCCAAAATTAAATATAGATTATAAATACAAATCGATGAAATACCTAATCTTATTAGATATAAACGAGCCTGCACTCCCGTATCTCCTAACTCGTTTATTATAAAATAAGATTAACTTAGTCGACAAGTTAATCCAATACCACCAAAATCCATTGATAACACTAAAATTACCAACAGGTGTTAGTTCTTTCAGTGTGCAGCACAAAGAACCCTTGCCGATCCGTCCTGAAGACACCTTGGGCGATAACTATTACCGTTCATATGACGACAGTCGCGCCGAGGAGGTTCATGTCCCAGTCTGGAAGTTGAAACAAGGTGACACTTTTTCCACCTTTGCGCCATGCCGGGAATGGTTTATGGGAACCTTTCCCCCTTCTTAGATCTTGCACCAGAAAAAGCGTAAACATGAGCAGCTGTACCAATCGCACGTGGTCGCGCAGGCTAATTAGGTTTCGACTTGCAACCAGATCATGCGTGAATGGCGCACCATGCATCGCGAACGTGCTAAGTGGGAAGTGTACCGGAGTCGTTTAGCCGCTGATGCCAAAAATTTTGAAAAAGCCAAAGTTGAGTTAGATGTCAAACAAGCTTAGTTTGAGGCTGAAAAGAAAAAATAATAGTGGGTCCTTTTGGGCCTGAAGAAAAAGTTGCAGGCTGTCGAAGACACGCTTGCTGAAGAGCGCCGAAAGTGGCACGAGGCGTGTAAGAAAGATAACGACAATATGCACTGCGCGCACACTGAGATCACAAATCTGAAGGCGCAGGCTCAAGTTTCTGCTAAAACCATTGTAGACTTGAGTGCTCATAATGAGGAGCTTACCAAGTCAAAAACTGATTTTAAAGAGAGGTATGAAGAAGCGAAGGTGCACCGTGAATGCGCGGAGCAAAATGAGGTTCGTACTGCTTCCATGTGTGTTCAACAAGAGAATGAAATTCAGAGATTAACTGCTCTTTTGTCCACGCAGGAAGAGTTGGCAACAAATCGTCTCCAAGGACAGAGATATGACTGGCAAGGACGCTGAGATTGCAGAGCTCAAGTGTCGTTTGCGCGAGTCACAAGAGAAGGTAGACTCTCTAGATATTGATTTAGAAGCTGAAAACAAAAAGCCGAGAGTGCTATCGAGTCGCGCAACGTCTCTCAAGCGGCCTTAGATGTAGCTCCCGATAATTATGCCGAAATGCAATCGATCGTCGAGCCCTTAGTCAACAACTCGGAGTTGTTGCAGTAATACGGGATTGCGCATGTAAGTTACTTGTTACTTAAGTCTTTTTGTTGTGTTTACTACCATCTGGTAAGCTAACTCTTTAATTGTCACGGCCCTCGACCCGGTTTGACCCGTTTCAGGAGCCGCGGGACAGAAAATCTCGTGGTATTTATTTAATTGAGATTAACAGCGGAAGATTTCATCAGGATCTTTTTAAAACTCAAATTTCCCGATTATTTTATTTCACAACTCGGGATAAAACCCCGGTAATTTACAATCATATGATTTCACGGAGAAATCTTTATTTTACAAAACATGTTTCTTTATTTTATTTTGAGCCACTTCCTTAAGCTTGTAGTGCTTCACGACACTTTTCTTGGATCACAACAGATCACCTGAAATATGTTTGAAAAAGGTTTTATCAGCGGGAAATACTGGTGAATCATTCTTTTTAATAAAACAACACGTTTGTTATAATTTACAGTATTAAGAGAGATTACAATGTTTCCTGATATCAACCAACTACCCATGGTATTTGTCACTCGACTCGTTTCTGTGACTATGGTCATATCACTATTGGGTCCTGTCACCCAATAATGACGTATATCACTAATTAGGCTCGCCCACCTAAAGTGATAAAAACAGCAGTAATGTGCACAATACCCCACATACCGGCTGTAATTTGGTGATTACATAAACTTAATCACTGTAATTATAACTTTGAAAATAAACATGCTTTTGTAAATAAATTTGATAAAAAGAGAATGACTCACATTGCAAGTTTATTTGAGCAGAGCCTAGCCTACTGATTAGCCTTTTAACCTAAATTTAATAACATGCACACAAACTCGGTTAGTAACTAATACAGCATTTACGATAACTCACGAGATTAAACCTTCACATCGAATGACAAAGTGCGATACTTAAACATCCATCGTATTAACGACGAATGACAAAGCATAAACCCTAATGTGGGCAGCACTTAAACATCCATTGGATAGTTTAATCGATCGGACATTGAATCGTAGCAGCGATCGAGTTAATACCCGGTATCGGAGCAGCACCCCACTAATTAAAGTTGTGTTTTCGACTTCAGAGTACTAAAACTTCGTTTTTTGAAAGTTTGTTTTGACACCAGTGGATTGTGCAAGTGACGGGCTATTTATAGCTGAAATTAGGGTCTTACGCGGCCCTCGTAACCTATCCTTTATATCTTACGCGGCCCGCGTGGCCGCCCAGTCTACGACTAGCCTTGACCAGTCACAAGTAGGTTAGCCAGGTGGTCGCTACGTGGATCCGGAACACTTATCCAGTCAACACAGGTTTGACGCGGCCCGCGTAAGATATCCCATGTCTCTTACGCGGCCCGCCTAAAAACCAAGATTTTGTTTTTTCTTGATTTTTGATGTAGGGTAAGGTTTCAGGGGTCCGGGTTTTCACTTACGGGTATTTTTAAGAAAATTTTGAGAGTCCTTACATTAATCTCGCGACAGGTCACGAATACAGTGTTGAACTCGGTCGAGCTTGACCAGACTGTGGCGGTGCTTACAGTTACAGCGTGCCACATTGGCCATCGTGAAGGTTATATAGAGTGTGCATCATATGTTGACCCGCGCTTATAATCAAGTGGGACAATAGCCATGAGGATAGCCAAGGTTTACGTTCGGCAAGAAAAATCGATAATAGCGAGTCACGTGGCTAATAAGAAGAAGGAATCATATCGCTTGACGGAAGTGTCTGATCATCGGGGGGGGGGGGGGGGTGGGAATCAAAACCCAGAGCAGAAAATTCTCTCGAGGAACTCACGCCGAATCTCAGGGTAGGTATGATCGGCCTAGAAACATGTCGTTAAGAAGCGACTACTCCACGAGTGGAACAAAAACCGACTACCCAGCTTTAAGAAAGACGCCCGCAGAGATCCTAGCATCTGAAAACCTTAAGCTTAATCCACCTAAGCCCTTGAAAGATTCCACCGGGAAAGACTTATCCAAGTACTGTTGTGACAACTCGAAATTTAGAACCTTTCGTTGTAAGCCTTAACGTGTGAATAGTTAAACTTATGTGATTAATGATAAGCTACAACCCTTATATGATTTTGTGCTATTTATGTGTGCTTGTATGTATGCGATGTATGTATATAGGAACCGAGATAACACGAACCCGACTCGAGACCATGTGGTCTCGAGTGATCGATGACATACGGGCCGGTTGGGCCACACACACCCCTTAGTCTATTTCGAAGCCCATTAGGGTGCACAAGGTGAAACAAGTATATAACCTTGGTGATAGTAACACTTGGAAACTTTGGGCAAACAACACTCATACTCTCCAACACACACACTCTCCACTCTCTCACACTAAAACCCTAAGTCACAACATTGTCTCTCCTTCATTCTCGGATCCAATCAACAACCGTAAGAAGCTCTCGGATCGTCTCTCACACACACCGGTTGGAAGCCTCACTCACACCTTTGAACCCACACTTGAACCGGTTAGTGAAATTATGATGTTTGTTGTTGTTTAATAATAGTATGAATGATAGAACTTAACTAGTGTAGTGTATGCTTGATGATGTTTGTGAACCGGATGTGCATTGTGTTTTGAGTTGATAATGATGTATGATTTTCGGATGATGATAATGATTGATACCATGTTTGCTTGTTAAGATTGTTGTTGTTCATCTAGGATGCATATGCTTGATTTCGGATATGTGGCATAATGAACTCATAAT
Organism: Helianthus tuberosus; assembly: GCA_030545235.1. Lineage (NCBI taxonomy): Eukaryota > Viridiplantae > Streptophyta > Magnoliopsida > Asterales > Asteraceae > Helianthus > Helianthus tuberosus. Next base: position 150,712,141 of record CM060374.1, on the reverse strand, counting down.
GTTTTGTGTTTAAATGTAGTCTAAAACACTAGTTGTTGATGTTCATATAAATCGGATTGTGTATTCTTGTGTTAAGAACCGAAAGCTTGCCAACTAGGGTGATTTGTTGATAAGTTGTTCATGATTCTTGTTAGACTTAGGTTCATATGAATGAAGATGAGTTACTTGAATATTTGAATGATGATGAACAGGATGAATGTATGAAGAACTTGATGAATATCATAAGAACATGGTTGAATATTTGAAATCTGAATTGTTTGATCCATTTTAGGAAATTTCTAGACAAATAAACATGTTTAAGGAATTTGGTTGGATAGTACAAACTGTTACAGGAAATCAGAATGTTAGTGGATAGTACACTGTTCCGAATCAGCAGTTGTCCACTCGAAACCACCAGTTGCGACTCGAAACCATGCATGATGAGTCGAAACCTCCCAGTTGCGACATCGGTTGCGAGTCGCAAGCACCTGGTTGCGACTCGAAACCACACCTGATCAGCACACCAACCTTGTGACTCGAAACCATTGTTGCGAGTCCGGTTGCGACTCGTAACCAAGACAGCATGAACCGAAACCATAGTTGCGACTCCGGTTGCGAGTCGCAAACGCCTAGTTGCGACTCGAGACAACACACGGATACACACTGTTTGGACTTGGTAAATTATGGGCTTAGTGTTTGGGCCGGACTTGGACTTTGTTTGATTCTGAGCATGTTACTGTTTGTTCGACTTGTATGCATTACTTGCTAACTGCCATGATTAACGTGTATGCCATACGTGCACTACTTGGATACGAACCTGATTGTATGATACAACTATGATAGGACGTGAGTAGCCTCAACGTTGCTTGTTTGACTTTTCTGTGTTTCTACCGAGCAAACCAAGGTGAGTTCACACCCTCTACAAAGCATGGGATTCCCAGGGGTCGGGAATTTGGGGTTAAGGAACTGGGTTCCTCGTCCTCCTTGGGTAGGACAGCAAAGGTTCAGGAATGTAATTCCTCGTCCTCACGGACAGATATCTCGTACTAGACCAAAACTCTATCACGAAGTCCCTCATTTTTATATCGACTTAATCGCCGGGCCAATGGCGAGCGGGTCATTAGTTAGATAGCGCTATTTAGGTCTGACAAACCTCACACCGTGCCGCAGAGGACGGGCGTGAACTAATGGATCTGGGGCACGTCAATGATGATAGACATTGACAGTTTCAGGGCACATAAACATGACTACAGTCAGCAGTCGATATGGTAACGAGTCTAGTGTATACATGGGGTAGCCCCCACGGCCGAAATGCCAGATAACTACACGGGGTAGCCCCCACGGCTGGATAGCCAGAGTAACCGGGAATAAACAAGACACGTTTTTAACTATGGGGTAACCCCCACGGCAGGATGCCAGCTAAAGGAAACTGTTTTCAAAACAACTTAAAACGAACACCCAACCGTGAACTCACTCAACTAGTTGTTGACTCGTTACTACATGCTTTACAGGTCCTTAGGTTCTTAAGCTGGAGCTTGCATGGAGGAGGATCGTTGTGGGACATGGACGACTGTGTGCCATGTTAAACTATGAAACAATTAAACTTATGTTTTGTTTTAAGACTTATGCTTCCGCTTGCTACTTAACTATGTGTTTGTTTGGACACCAATTGTATTGGTTAAACTTTTATATCTTTTAACTCGCATGTTCAATATGATTGGTGGCTGGATCCTGGTCAGTCACGCCTCCAAGCGGTAGTACTCCGCGGGTGGATTTTGGGGGTGTGACAGATTGGTATCAGAGCCATTGGTTATAGAGAACTTGGTTTTAATAAAGGGGAAAACGTTTTTGTTAAAACCAGACTATAACCTGTACAGTGCTCAACGGTCCACAACGATGCTTCACTCCACATGCAAGGCTCGACATACTAGGTGATATGATCTGTGTATATATTGCCTACTTGTTAGTGACATAGTACATTGCTTATGGTATGCTTGGTTAGTATAACTACTGTTGCTTGAACGCGTGCGTGCTTACCCTATCTTATCATCGTACTTTCGCGAACCCCTCTCACTCACGTTCTTCTTGGTATGAAGATCATGTCTGGACGCGTTAACATGACACAAGCCCAGTTGACGGCTCTGATTAACGAACGAGTTGCCGCAGCACTTGCAGCTGCACACGCAGGAGGTATATCCTGCAGTCCGAACTTATTCTAGGATCTTTAGGATCCTACTCTCGTGAACCAACCTTTGTGTTAAACTCTGTCTTTTCTTTCACCTACGATAGGTCAGCATGTTCAGCCACCCGTGTGCACTTTTAAGACTTTCATGGACTGCCGACCAACTACTTTTAGCGGCACTGAAGGAGCAGTAGGTCTCCTACATTGGTTTGAGAAACTAGAGTCTGTCTTCGAAATGTGTGAATGCCCTGAGGCGCGCAGGGTGAAGTATGCTACTGGTACTCTCGAGGGTTTAGCCCTCACATGGTGGAACGCTCAAGTTCAGATGCTAGGGTTGGTTGCTGCCAACGCCACCCCATGGGAAACTTTTAAGGAAATGATCAAAGAAGAGTACTGCAGTCGTGATGAGATTCACAAACTGGAAGTGGAGTTCTTCAACCTCAAGATGACCGGGTCGGAAATTGAGGCTTATGTGAAAAGGTCGAACGAACTTGCAATTCTGTGCCCTACTATGGTAGATCCTCCCATCAAACGCATCGAACTATTTCTTCAGGGCTTAGTGCCAGAAATCCAAAGTCATGTGACTTCAGCGAACCTCGCCACCTATCAGCAAACCGTTCAGTTAGCTCACCGTCTCACGGATCAAGCGGTGGAGCAGAACAAGTTACCAAAACGCATTGGCGCTACAACTACTACTGGTACCTCTAGTGACAACAAACGGAAATGGGATGGAACTTCAAGTAAGGGTTCGACTTCTGTTCAGTCCCAGTCTCAGCAGAGAAAGACTGAGGACTACAAGAGCCCTAATCAGCAATCGTCTGGTGGTGGATACAAAGGAAATCATCCCAAATGCAATCGCTGCAGCCTGCACCACAGCGGGCCATGCACCAGGGGCAACTGTCATCGGTGCAACAAACCTGGTCACGCTGCAAAGGATTGCAGGAGCTTATACACCGCCAATCAGAATCGTCAGCAAGCTCAACAGAACCAGCGCCAGCAGCAGCAGCAAGGTGACAACAAAGGGTGCTTTCAGTGTGGAGCTGAGGGCCACTTCAAGAGAGATTGTCCCCAACTGAACAGGAACCAGAACAACAACAACAACAATAACAACAATCAGGGGAATGGTAACAATGGGAACAACAACAACAATGGCGCCAGGGGGCGAATGTTTGTGATCGGCCAAGGTGAAGCAAGGAACGACCCCAATGTTGTGGCGGGTAAGTTCCTTCTCGACGACTTTTATGTTTCAGTTTTATTTGATTCGGGTGCCGATACTAGCTACGTGTCACTAGAAGTTAGTCGAATGCTTAAGCGTATTCCAACACCTTTGAACAACAAGCACATTGTAGAGCTAGCAAATGGTAAGAGTTTAGAAGCCACACACCTAGTCAAGGGTTGTAAACTTATTCTCGCTGACCAGACCTTCTCTATCGACCTCATTCCTATCGTTTTGGGTAGTTTCGACGTTGTCGTTGGGATGGATTGGTTATCCCAGCACAGAGCAGAGATTCTTTGCAACGAAAAGGTTGTCCGTATTCCAGGTCCCGGTGGTGAACCTCTCATGATTCATGGCGACAAGAGGAGTGCTGTTGAGAACGTCATTTCTCTCCTTAAGGCCCAAAAGTACTTGCGAAAGGGCCACACTGCCATTTTGGCTCTTATTACTGACACCACGGAGAAAGAGAAGAAGATAGAAGATTTCCCAGTTGTACGCGATTATCCAGAGGTATTTCCTGAGGAATTACCTGGTCTTCCGCCTCATCGTCAAGTCGAGTTTCAGATCGAACTAGCTCCTGGAGCTGCGCCTATAGCTCGTGCACCTTATCGTCTAGCTCCATCAGAGTTGAAAGAACTCTCCACGCAATTACAAGAGCTCCTGGATAAGGGTTTTATTCGTCCTAGCTCGTCGCCCTGGGGAGCTCCAGTGTTATTTGTGAAGAAGAAAGACGGTACCTTCAGAATGTGCATCGACTACCGAGAACTCAACAAGGTGACGGTGAAGAATCGTTATCCTCTACCGCGTATCGACGACTTGTTCGACCAGTTGCAAGGATCGAGCTACTATTCGAAGATCGATTTGAGATCGGGTTATCACCAGCTGAGAGTCCGAGAAGAGGACGTCTCTAAAACAGCTTTCAGAACTCGATACGGGCACTATGAGTTTTTGGTCATGCCTTTTGGGATGACAAACGCACCTGCGGTTTTCATGGACTTGATGAACCGAGTGTGCAAGCCTTACCTGGACAAGTTCGTTATAGTCTTCATCGACGACATCCTGATCTATTCCAAGAGTCGAGAGGAACACGAGCAACATCTGCGACTTATTCTGGAACTCCTTCGAACAGAACAGCTTTATGCAAAGTTCTCGAAATGCGACTTCTGGCTTCGAGAAGTCCATTTCCTAGGCCACGTGGTAAACAAGGATGGGATTCACGTTGATCCATCCAAGGTAGACTCGATAAAGAACTGGCCTGCACCTCGTACACCAAAGGAAATTCGCCAATTCTTGGGTTTGGCGGGATACTACCGGAGATTCATAAAGGATTTTTCTAAGATCGCACAGCCTCTCACCTCCCTAACGCAGAAGGGCGTTGTTTATCGCTGGGGAAACGCACAGGAATCAGCATTTCAGCACCTAAAGGATAGACTTTGTAGCGCACCTATCCTTTCCTTGCCGGAAGGCACAGACGACTTCGTGGTTTACTGCGACGCATCAATTCAAGGTCTTGGTTGCGTGTTGATGCAACGAGATAAAGTTATAGACTACGCCTCACGTCAACTCAAGGTTCATGAAAAGAACTACACGACGCACGATTTAGAGCTGGGAGCTGTTGTTTTTGCACTTAAGTTATGGCGGCATTACCTGTATGGTACCAAGTGCGCGATCTACACTGACCACAGGAGTCTTGAGCATATCTTCAAGCAGAAGGAACTGAATATGCGGCAACGACGATGGGTCGAGTTGCTAAGTGACTACGAGTGCGCAATCAGATATCACCCGGGCAAAGCCAATGTCGTGGCTGACGCCCTCAGTCGGAAGGACACCGCACCTAAGCGCGTGCGAGCTTTACAACTCACGATCCATTCTAGTCTCCCTTCCCAGATACGAGCTGCTCAGATAGAAGCACTGAAACCGGAAAACGTCAGGGCTGAAGCCCTACGCGGATCAAGGCAACGCTTAGAACAGAAGGGAGACGGTGCTTACTACGTAACGGGACGCGTTTGGGTCCCACTCTATGGCAACCTACGAGAGCTTGTGATGGATGAAGCACACAAGTCTCGCTACTCGGTACATCCGGGGTCGGATAAAATGTACCACGACATCAAAACTACGTATTGGTGGCCTAGCATGAAGGCCCACATAGCAACCTACGTCAGCAAGTGTTTGACTTGTGCAAGGGTCAAGTCGGAATACCAGAAACCATCAGGCCTGCTCCAACAGCCAGAGATACCTCAATGGAAATGGGAGCAAATTTCCATGGATTTTGTTACTGGCCTACCTAGATCCCAGCGCGGGAACGATACTATTTGGGTGATCGTGGATCGACTCACAAAATCTGCACACTTCCTGGCCATCAAGGAGACGGATAAGTTCTCCACCCTTGCGGAAATATACATCAAGGAAATTGTTTCGAGGCACGGGGTGCCCACCTCCATTATCTCAGATCGAGATGCGCGTTTTACTTCAGAGCTGTGGCAAGCAATGCACAAATCCTTTGGCTCACAATTAGATATGAGCACAGCGTACCATCCTCAGACGGACGGGCAATCCGAGCGCACTATTCAAACCTTAGAAGACATGCTTCGTGCATGTGTAATCGACTTTGGCAACCGCTGGGAAAAGCATCTGCCACTTGTGGAATTCTCGTACAATAACAGCTACCACACCAGCATTGGAGCTGCTCCGTTTGAGGCATTGTACGGACGTAAATGCCGGTCTCCCCTTTGCTGGGCAGAGGTGGGAGACAGCCAGATCACTGGTCCAGAATATGTGGTAGATACAACCGAGCAGATCGCTCAGATACGAAAACGCATGACAGCCGCTCGTGAACGTCAGAAAGTTTACGCCGACATGGGCAGGAAACCACTTGAGCTCCAGGTTGGGGAGCGGGTACTACTCAAAGTTTCACCCTGGAAGGGTGTGGTTCGTTTTGGTAAACGCGGTAAACTCAACCCACGATACGTTGGACCTTTCGAGGTCATTGAGAAAATAGGCAGGGTGGCCTACAGATTAAACTTACCAGCGGAACTCGGTGCAGTTCACAACGTGTTTCACGTGTCGAATCTGAAGCAGTGTCCGTCAGATGAGACCCACGTAGTTCCTCTGAAGGAACTCACGATCGACGAGCAGTTACGATTCGTCGAAGAACCAGTCGAGATCACGGACCGGGATGTTAAGGTCCTCAAGAGCACTAGAATCCCTCTCGTTCGAGTTCGTTGGAACTCACGTCGCGGCCCAGAGTTCACCTGGGAGCGCGAAGATCAGATGAAACAAAAGTATCCCCAACTGTTCGCAAACAGTACACCCACTACTGAGGCCGAAGCTACGGAATTTCGGGACGAAATTCCAGATCAACGGGGGGTGGATGTGACACCCCAGGAAAACCAGGAAAACCATACAACTTAACTAGCTTCCTCAGTGAGTGCCTACCAAATTTCGGGACGAAATTTCTTTCAACTTGGGGATAATGTGACAACTCGAAATTTAGAACCTTTCGTTGTAAGCCTTAACGTGTGAATAGTTAAACTTATGTGATTAATGATAAGCTACAACCCTTATATGATTTTGTGCTATTTATGTGTGCTTGTATGTATGCGATGTATGTATATAGGAACCGAGATAACACGAACCCGACTCGAGACCATGTGGTCTCGAGTGATCGATGACATACGGGCCGGTTGGGCCACACACACCCCTTAGTCTATTTCGAAGCCCATTAGGGTGCACAAGGTGAAACAAGTATATAACCTTGGTGATAGTAACACTTGGAAACTTTGGGCAAACAACACTCATACTCTCCAACACACACACTCTCCACTCTCTCACACTAAAACCCTAAGTCACAACATTGTCTCTCCTTCATTCTCGGATCCAATCAACAACCGTAAGAAGCTCTCGGATCGTCTCTCACACACACCGGTTGGAAGCCTCACTCACACCTTTGAACCCACACTTGAACCGGTTAGTGAAATTATGATGTTTGTTGTTGTTTAATAATAGTATGAATGATAGAACTTAACTAGTGTAGTGTATGCTTGATGATGTTTGTGAACCGGATGTGCATTGTGTTTTGAGTTGATAATGATGTATGATTTTCGGATGATGATAATGATTGATACCATGTTTTCTTGTTAAGATTGTTGTTGTTCATCTAGGATGCATATGCTTGATTTCGGATATGTGGCATAATGAACTCATAATGTTTTGTGTTTAAATGTAGTCTAAAACACTAGTTGTTGATGTTCATATAAATCGGATTGTGTATTCTTGTGTTAAGAACCGAAAGCTTGCCAACTAGGGTGATTTGTTGATAAGTTGTTCATGATTCTTGTTACACTTAGGTTCATATGAATGAAGATGAGTTACTTGAATATTTGAATGATGATGAACAGGATGAATGTATGAAGAACTTGATGAATATCATAAGAACATGGTTGAATATTTGAAATCTGAATTGTTTGATCCATTTTAGGAAATTTCTAGACAAATAAACATGTTTAAGGAATTTGGTTGGATAGTACAAACTGTTACAGGAAATCAGAATGTTAGTGGATAGTACACTGTTCCGAATCAGCAGTTGTCCACTCGAAACCACCAGTTGCGACTCGAAACCATGCATGATGAGTCGAAACCTCCCAGTTGCGACATCGGTTGCGAGTCGCAAGCACCTGGTTGCGACTCGAAACCACACCTGATCAGCACACCAACCTTGTGACTCGAAACCATTGTTGCGAGTCCGGTTGCGACTCGTAACCAAGACAGCATGAACCGAAACCATAGTTGCGACTCCGGTTGCGAGTCGCAAACGCCTAGTTGCGACTCGAGACAACACACGGATACACACTGTTTGGACTTGGTAAATTATGGGCTTAGTGTTTGGGCCGGACTTGGACTTTGTTTGATTCTGAGCATGTTACTGTTTGTTCGACTTGTATGCATTACTTGCTAACTGCCATGATTAACGTGTATGCCATACGTGCACTACTTGGATACGAACCTGATTGTATGATACAACTATGATAGGACGTGAGTAGCCTCAACGTTGCTTGTTTGACTTTTCTGTGTTTCTACCGAGCAAACCAAGGTGAGTTCACACCCTCTACAAAGCATGGGATTCCCAGGGGTCGGGAATTTGGGGTTAAGGAACTGGGTTCCTCGTCCTCCTTGGGTAGGACAGCAAAGGTTCAGGAATGTAATTCCTCGTCCTCACGGACAGATATCTCGTACTAGACCAAAACTCTATCACGAAGTCCCTCATTTTTATATCGACTTAATCGCCGGGCCAATGGCGAGCGGGTCATTAGTTAGATAGCGCTATTTAGGTCTGACAAACCTCACACCGTGCCGCAGAGGACGGGCGTGAACTAATGGATCTGGGGCACGTCAATGATGATAGACATTGACAGTTTCAGGGCACATAAACATGACTACAGTCAGCAGTCGATATGGTAACGAGTCTAGTGTATACATGGGGTAGCCCCCACGGCCGAAATACCAGATAACTACACGGGGTAGCCCCCACGGCTGGATAGCCAGAGTAACCGGGAATAAACAAGACACGTTTTTAACTATGGGGTAACCCCCACGGCAGGATGCCAGCTAAAGGAAACTGTTTTCAAAACAACTTAAAACGAACACCCAACCGTGAACTCACTCAACTAGTTGTTGACTCGTTACTACATGCTTTGCAGGTCCTTAGGTTCTTAAGCTGGAGCTTGCATGGAGGAGGATCGTTGTGGGACATGGACGACTGTGTGCCATGTTAAACTATGAAACAATTAAACTTATGTTTTGTTTTAAGACTTATGCTTCCGCTTGCTACTTAACTATGTGTTTGTTTGGACACCAATTGTATTGGTTAAACTTTTATATCTTTTAACTCGCATGTTCAATATGATTGGTGGCTGGATCCTGGTCAGTCACGCCTCCAAGCGGTAGTACTCCGCGGGTGGATTTTGGGGGTGTGACAACTGTGAGTACCATAAGCGGCGCAGGCATGACACCAAAGATTGCTACCAGCTAAAGAAGCAGATCGAATAATATGTTAAATCCTGCAAATTAGCACATTTGGTCAAGGACATAAAGTAGTGGCCAATAACAATAAAGGAAGAAGAAGGAAAGGCTAGTAAAAAGCGGGAGATGAACATGGTATACGTGGAAAAAACAAGAGGAACAAAGCGGGGGTTCAAAATCCTCGAACCATGGATGTCAGTTGATATCCGGGCGGGCCCTAGACAGCGGGACATCCGGATAAGCACGGAGTCACTCGTGGTCACTACGGCGGTGGGAGACTATCATATGAAGAGAATATTGATAGACACCAGAAGCTCGGAAGATATCATTTATGAGCACTGTTTCAATCGAATGCAGCGAGAAGACCGGACACTCCTCAGAACAATTCACGCCCCCATCAGGGGTTTCACAAGAGAAAAAGTGGATCCCATCGGTCAGACTACATTCCCAGTAACCTTCGGAGAAGCTCCATGTGAAAGAACAATAATCATATACTTCCTAGTGGTTCGGGCGGAGTCACACTACACTGTAATCATCGGATGTTACACGCTTGAGAAGCTTGACGCCATTGTATCTGCAGCACGGGGATTTATGAAATTCCCAACTCCAGGAGGAGTGGCCACAGTGTGTCGTGATTACTCTGGTGAAATAATGAATGCGAAACGATGTAGACAAGGGCCAACGGGTGTAATAGGCCCTGAAAGATTGGTTTTGAACAATGATCACCAGGACCAGATGGTCACTATTGGCGATACCCTATCCCCGGAAACAAGGGAAAGCTTAAAGACCTTGCTCCCAAACAATATGGATATTTTTGCCTTTGGGCATGTGGACATGACCGGCATACCACGAGACCGAGCCGAGCACCGGTTGCCTACCATTCCCGGGATGAAACCCATTACTCAACATAGGCGCAGCATGGTGTCCGATAGAAGGGAAGCAATAGTCAAGGAAGTATTAAAGCTGACCGAGGCGGGGATACTCCGGGAAACGAATTATCATACCTGGGTGGCCAACCCGGTCATGGTCAAGAAGGCAGATGTCACATGGAGAATGTGCGTTGATTACAAGGACCTCAATAAGGCGTGCCCCAAGGACGTCTATCCTTTGCCAGAAATTGATTTCAAGGTCGATTCTTCGGTCCCCTACCGTTTCAAATGCATTCTGGACGCTTATAAGGGGTACCATCAGATACAGATGGCGAAGGAAGATGAAGAAAAAATGGCGTTTTTCACTGACATTGGCATATTTTGTTATACAAAAATTCCATTCGGTCTCAGAAACGCAGGAGAAAATTATCAAAGATTGATGGACAAGGCATTCACAAGCCAGATTGGACAGAATCTAGAGGTGTATGTCGACGACCTCGTAATCAAGAGTATGGAAGAGAAAATAATGCTTCAAGATATCAAAGAAACCTTCCAGACCCTGAGGGAATACAACATTAAGCTGAACCCGAAGAAGTGCTCTTTCGGGGTCGAAGAGTGTAAATTACTTGGAGTCATTATCACGAGGGATGGCTTTAAGGTGAACCCCGAAAAGGTTATGGCCATTGTTTTGGTCAAAAATAACACAAGGATAATGTAACCAAATCTGATTTTTGTGAGGTTGGATACTTGGTTATATGAACAAATATGAGAACAATGATTGAATGAAAATGACATTGAACACAAGGATTTATACGAGGAAAAAGCCATTGATTAATGAATGATCTCCGGCATAAAAAACCTCTGATATTGAAAACTATCACTATCAACTATATTAAACAATGAAGGTTACAACTTTGGATGATAACAAGCTTGGTACAACGATTTCTAGTGTGTCTGTGTGTGTATTCGCCAATGAGTTTCAGAGAGTTCGAATGTGTGTAATTGTGTTTCTAATAATAGCTTGTTATCCCCTTTTGAATGGAACAATATCTGGATAACTAACTATCCGTAAATTGTGCTTGCTATCCACGATCAGCACAACGGTCATCACCTCATGCACATGCTATAATAAGGAGCATATTCCCCTAGAATCTCGGTTAGAACAAGTCTCCTTCGAAATACACCTGCAAAACAAGCTAAAAGGTGATGGAAACAATTGTTAGTTTAAGAATATCAGAGAGGATCCTGGATCCTTAGTCTTCCTGCACCATTTCCTGGGGATCCTTGATCCAGGCTGAACTGAGGATCCGTGATCCACAATCCTTAAAATTCTATCCCTAACAATTGCCCCCAAACATGACTAGTTGAAATTCAATCAGATAGTCATGTTTCAGCGAAATGCGGACTAGTCGTTACTTGGAGATAGAGCCGTTGCAGGCTTACGTTAGCGAGGGTCATCCCTGCAACAAACAATGATTATAAATAGGTTAGAGATAGGGGTGATATTTCGCATTTAAATTCAAGATCTTCTCCTTTAAATCCTCATTCGAAGATCTCAACAGGTATCTCCTTCCTTCTTCTCTCTAAATTTCTTTCTTCTGATCCTTTGTTTCTTCAAGATCTATGGCTAAAATGAACACCCGATCCTTTCCTGCTAAGAATCCTGAGCACAACAACCCTTCGAAGAGTCAGGGCCTCACTAAGAGTCCCTCCATGGAGCTTTGTCACTTCACTGATCCTGAAGTTGATCAGTTTCGTCACTGCTTCCTGGATGGAACTATTTTCCGGCCATTTGACTCTTCTATGAAGAGTGATTGTTTATCAGAAGTCTGGATCACTTTTCATGCTGCTCCATTTCAGATAGGTTTCATATACCCTTTTCCGGAATTCACACAAAGTTTCTTCACATTCACGGGTCTGTGCTATATTCAGGCCATGCCAATGGTGTGGAGATTTCTGTACACACTCGAGCACATCATAGAACACGAGGGAATAGAAATAGGTCTTTCTGAGTTAAACCGTTTGTATAACCTAGTCAGCCATGGGTCTCACCGTTTCCTCTTCAAACATATCCCTTGTTGAAAGTCACCAAGAATGATAGCAATTGAAGAAACCAGTTCTTCTTTGTGAGGAGAGATTTCATACCAAATGGAAATCACCTTCCTAAGAAGTGGAACACCCAGGGTAGGATATAGGATCCTTAGGCTAGGACCACGGTAAGATTTTTCTTTTCTGTTGAGGATAAATGATCCTTTTTTCTTTTGTCTATGCAGCTATTTCCTTGTCACACATACAAGACTCACCTGTTACCGAAGAGAGAATAACTGCTTTCTGGAAGCTTGATCCTGCTGTCAGAACTTATCCACCAAGAACAAAGGATTCTTAAGAAATCTCTTCCACTTCCTACACCATGTCAAGTAAGTATCCATTTTTATATATATGTAATTGAAAAGTTAAATAATGAATACTTATCTGGTTGTTTTTCATGTGTGTAGGCGCTCCTAAGTCATCAAAGTCTGCTTCTAAGTTTAACCACAGTGATATCCAAGACATCGTTTCCCCAAGGGCCATCAAAAAGGAGCTGGCTGCAAGCCAAAGCATCCAAGAGACCAAGGGCATGAGCACTAGAGGCAAAGTGACCAAAAGGAAGAAGACCTCTGAATCCTCCGAAGGTCTTCCACTGATTGAGCGGCAACTCCATGATTACGTCTCTGAGGTAAGAATCGTGAATCCTAAAATTTTGGGTTTTATTTTAGGATAAAGGATCCTGAATCGTGTCTTGTTTTTTGCAGAAATTTGCTAAAATCCAACTCCTCCAGGGCCAACATCTAGCCGATGCTGAAGAGCGTATCCTCGATCTTCAAACCATTGCTGCTACCAAAGACAAGAGGATCTCCATCTTGAGCAGGAGAGCAAGTCACTACAGAAGCAAATCCTCCTTGCTGAGATCACTGCTAATAAAGAGCGGCTGGATATCGTTGATGATGCCAAAAAAATCAGCTGCCATAGTGACCCTGAAGATCCGGTTGCAGATGGCTAAGGAGGCTGTTGATCCTTCCTTCGATAGGTCAGCTTGGGATGTGGAGGCCTGGAAGCAAAGGCTGGTGGAGCTTGGAGATGACGAGGAGCCTGAGGAGGTGTTGACTCTTGAAGCCGGTGGGAGCAAGGATCCTTCGGAAGCAGTTGAGGCTGGTGGCAGCGGTGAGGGTGGAGAAGCTAAGGTGGATGTAGCAGTAGAGGCTTAGGCTACACAAATGGGCGATGATGGAAATTTCTAGACGTGGCCGGAGCCCATTTTTTATGATTTAGTAGTGTCACACCCTGACTTTTGCGGAAGCATGATTATGGTGTGACTTGCTTAATACCATTGCATTCGATTATAACAACAACTATATGATAAAGCTGAAGATGTTCATCCATTAGATAAGTTTAAAACATAACAACATTGTATGAAACATAGACTTCAAATTCGAGTACAAACCATGCAACTTGTTTGAGAGTTCACGAAGACTCGAAAAAAGACATTAGATAAAACCAGACTTGGAAAGGTGTGTCTAGTCCAGGATGAGACACACCATCCATATCCTAAGACACCGGATGACATCTTTTATTCCCAACATAACTTGAAAACATCCAAACGCCCGCCAGATCCACTTAATTCCCTGAAATACATGTAGTTTGAAAACATCAACAAAAGTTGAGCGAGTTCATGTGTGTGTTTGTGTGCACGAATAAACCTTTGTAATCATTGAAAGTATGAATGTATGTTTGTAAATCCTGGCATGAAAGCAACCAGGAAAACAGATCACCAATGGTTTGCAAGGCCATTGATATGTGTGAAGTGATGCACGAAAACTCAAACCTAGAAAATTTGTCTCCGGGAATAAGACATAGTCACCACATGGGCCACCCTGGTCCGCATGGGTTTAGGCTCGCTACACCCAAATAGATCTATCACTCATGTCCCTCTGTCCTACAAAGAGGATTAATGGCCTTAAGCGTCATACCCACCACTCACATGATCTAGTAGTACCCTTCCTTAGCTAACCATACCATGTATAAATGTTTGTAAATAGCTTGTAACATGTATTTCACCCTCGAAGTTATAAAACTGAAAACAGTTAAAAGAAAAGGGGGTCATGAACTCACAGTCTTGCATCTTCAGTCACCGTAACTCAAGGTCCTTCGGGTAAACACGACTACCTACAACGTACTATGGCCTATTAGACGAACGGGTCGTGCCTTGACTTAGTGTTAATGTTTTTGAGTTACGTTTCTCCGTATCTTCGATATTATTCCAAGTTATAATTATTTGTTAAAATAATTAATGTTTTAACTTAAATTATATTTATTGTAATTTTGGAATAATTTGTTAAAACAATATATATTAACGTAATATTTCCCAAGTATTTAAAAAAAGTCCACCAATATATACTTCCAAAATATATATTGTTATAAATATTATTTAGAAAAATTATTTATAATTCTTCGTTTGGCAAAAATATTTGTATAAATTTCAAAAATAATATATTTCCATGTCTAACTTGTAAAATATATATATAAATTCATTTTTCTCTAAAAATGATATGTTTCATATTATTCGAGAAAATATATCTTTCACCTCAAAATTTTGCATTTCGTGTTTGTGTAAGAGAAAATATATATTTCTTAAAAACAATATATCTTCCAAACTTCCCAAGAGAAATATATGTTCATACATGCCAAAAATAATATATTTTTCCTTTATAAAATATATGACATCTTCTTGTAGTAATTGTGAAAATCATATTTTCATTTCCTTGGTGTCCAAAATATTATTTACCAAAATATACTTTGTGAATAAATTCCGAAATATTTTGTAAGTCTTATTCCATAGCTCGGTTTCCACCAATATTTTTGTGTAAAAGTGTATATTCGTTCTTTGGAATTTTGGTAATATTTTGGATTGTGATTCTTGGTATTTTAATGAGTTATATTATTTCATGCCCTAAAATATTATAACTAATACACAAAATATACAAATAATCACACACAAGGTGTCTTCTAAATATATATTTCCTAAATACATATTTAGTCACTTTTATTTATGAAAAGCAACCTCCAATATTTGTGTTCTTGTAACCAAAATTTATGACAAAGTTTTTGTAACAATCAATGGTTTAAAATACACTTGTAAGTGTAGGTTAATAAGTAATTTTCTAAGTGTTTGGATTTTTAGAAAATTTCGCCATAGTTTCCCCTAAAAATGGAGGTTTCCATGCTTTCAAGCATATCATTTTCTTTTGTAAAAATCATCACAATCAATTAACAAACAATAATAAACAACCTTTACTTACCGATTTGCCAAAAACAAGTAATGATCTACCACTTCATGAACCTGAATATTTGTAAAAATTTGTAGGAACTTACTAGTGTTATTAGTAAGCCTTGTTATCCTTTAAAGTGTGATTAGTTCTTTAAAAACTTCATTTTTAAAGATTATAGATGTTTACAACTTCAACTCATGTTTTCTAAAAATATTTCTTTATGATTTCTTCTTGTTTCACAAGTGTTTCTACACTTGTTTAACCACTAAAAATAAGATTTGTTTATGTAATAACCAAGACCTAGCAAGACTTATATTTTTAACTTGGTTTCTTTAGAAATCATCCATAAATATTTAGATCTACAAGTGTTACTACTTACTTTGATCATTATTTTTCAAGAAATCAAGGTATTCTTTCAAGTTCATGATCTTTGTGTGGATGATCCATCATCCTACAATATTTCTACTTTCTCATCTTGCTAGATTATGTTTTTAATCATGATCTAGCAAGATCATATGATGATCTACATCATATATATGGACAAACAACAATCAACAAGCAAATCATCACATAAACAACTTAGTTTCATCATTAAACATGCTTATGTTCATGTTTACTTCTTATGTATCTTAGTGTTTTTGATGATTAACATTATGTTTCTTCCTTTAACCACTTAAAATAGAAGTAAACTAGCAAGATCAAGACTCTTACCACTAGCACAAGGCTAGGGATGATCAAGTGTAGAAAACAAGTGGATAAAAGGAAACAAAAGAGGTTCTTGCACTTCTGTATGCTCCTAACTTCTTTGTATGATCTCTAACACCTTTGTATATACTTGGAATATATGAGAAATGATGAATGAAGGTGGATGTGGCGGTGTTTGGGGTCGGCCGAGAACAAGGGAGAAGAGAGGAGGAAGATGTGTGTGTTTAGTGTGTGGAAGTAATGAGCTTATGATCTTACAAGTCTTTCTTATAACCATCTCAAGTTCTTAACCCTTGTATAACATGTTTAGTAAAGCATTAACATATATTATATAATATTGAAATTAAATCCACCAAGTGGGACCCTTGTTGGGCCGTAAGTAAGTGGGGGGGGGTCTAGCATAGGCTTAAACTAGATTAGTTTCATTCTAGTTGAAATCCAAGTATTAGTTACGTGTTTTAGTTATTAGATATTTTTAGGAGGTGTTATGGTGTTCGGGGACCATAACTAGCTTGGTAATGTTAAAACAGTGCTTCTAGTGTAAATTTGATGTTTCGGGTACTGTCCGGTTGTTTGGTTGGTCACTGGTTTGTGAAAGTGTTAAACTTTGCAGTTTAGTGTGCTTTACGTACCTTTGTGTGACACTTTTGATTCCCGACACTTAGGAAAGCATTTAGGACCATTTAACCATATTTCTGCATAAAATTAGATTGTTAAAATGCTAATTTTTGCTGAATTGAGCACTTTGGGTGAGTTTTAGGCACTTTCCGGCACTTAAACTATCACTTAGAAAGGCGGTTTTGTGATCCTTACTTTCCTACTCACTATACTAGTGTAATACTTGGTTTCTGGCCCATTCTGTGTCTCAATGCACTGTCTGTCTATGTGCTGAGTTCTGCCAACATTTTCCTGATTTATCAGATAACTGTGTTAACTGTACTTAATGCATCATTTGAGGCAATAAAGCTTTCATGCAATATTGGTATGACATTAAACAATTTATGATGCGCATGTATGTATATGGAAGTAATCAGAAAGCAGTTAATTGCAAATTCAGCACAGTCATTAATCATTATTTATTGTCTAGTTATTGTACGGATGCATGCAAATTTGACTGTTGTCACATTCTCCCCCTGTTAAGAAAATTTTGTCCTCGAAATTTATACTACCTTAACTCCTTAGGGTTACATTATGCGTGCATGGATACAAATAATATTGAGGTAGATAACCATGAAACCGAATCATGACTTAATCGACTCAAATGAATTCAGAAACGTATTACAACAATAAGAACCCAATGGTTAAAAGGTGTGTGTTTCAAAATTTGATGTCGAAGGACACGTGGCACATAGATGTATAATCTAGTGTAATTTAGTTAATAGGGGTGCAACAAAGGAGTTTCGACCAATAGGATTTTCAAACAATCGATCACAGTATGCTAATGAGTTTTCAGAAACAATAGCATCCGCGATCAACAACTCGAATATGATAATAACATGAAAACGATCTGTCAACTTTCGAACAAATGAATGAATAAAATTGGTGTGTTGACAGTATTGAATCGCAAGACTACACCGAAATGAAATACAATCGAAGCTGGTGTACCGTTGTCTTAATTCATAGTTGCACTAAGAATGTTTAAAAGACAAGTTGAGCAAAAATATGGGTAGTTGCGTGTGAAACGGTTGACCATGACTAGCACAAGCTACAAGTTTATAATGATACCATAAGGTGTCGTAATTGACATAATTCAATAATAGTGGTGACTGAACAAGTTCACCGTGTTTGAAATCAAATGAAAGTGTACTGAAACAATCTAAAGATTTGATTTTCACTATGTCATAGAGTTTTCAATTGAATATGGAACATCAAAGAGCTACTATTTTCGATTGAAGATGAACAAGTAACAGATTCCGCAAGGTATTCAATCGGTAATGAAAGAACCGTTAGGAGGCACACTGGAATATAAAATGAATTTTATGTACCATTGTCTTGACACACAACCGTGTTAAGACTGCTTTAACCGTGATGTAACAGAATAGATTTAGAGCAAATCAATAAATAAACAATTAAATCCGTGTATAAGATGCGTAAGAGAGATTAGCGCAAGCTTCAATTCAGTGAAAACATCACCATAAGGTGTCGAAATCAACAGACGCCTTAATGGAGTTGTAGACCAAACAAGTCTACTACGACTCGGGACAAAAGAAACTTTTGCAAAAATGAATTTGAGTATAATGCTCTTGATGCGTGTGTGGTGTGATATATTTTGAAGTATATTTAAAGCCCTTTTTACACGTTAGTCAAGTTTTAAATTTATAAAACACGATATTTTACTAACACCAAACACACATATGGGCAAGTGCACCCATCGTGAGCGTAGTATAGTGTTGGCAAGATACCGAGGTCGTCCAAGGACACAAGAGCTTTTAGTACCGGTTTATCCTCAACGTCTAATCAAATCAAAAAGTTAGAAAAAGATTTTAAACTATAAAAATAAAAACTAACTAAAATGCTGAAAAATAAAATAAAAATAAAAACAGATAGACAAGATGAATCACTTAGCTCCGACTCGTGTATAGTCTAACCTTTGATTATTTCCGCACTTTTGCACTTTTTAAGAGATTATCTTAGTTATTGTAGTAGGCCCCTCTTTTGAAGGTGACGTTACCTTCAACCCAGTAGTTTGAGTCATCAAGGATACAATCCTAAAGGGTCGGATTATCGAAAGATAATTAATTAAGTTATTAATGCATATTATGGTAGGCCCATCTTTTGAAGGTGACGTTACCATCGGCTAAGTAGTCTGAGTCAGCAGGGATACAGTCCTAAATAGCCGGATTAAAGTGTTAATAGTAGCTTACATATGAGGGGATCAAAGAGTTTGGACCCCCGCCATCCAATACCGGTGGGTATTGAAGGAGGTCCTACTAAATTTGACCCAGGTCCTTGCAGGATCTATACACTGAACAAGGCAAGACTCTTACCAAACTGTTCCCTTAACCCCCGACCAGGTAGACAACATATCTCCATATAGACCGTGGAGATATTAATGGTGAAAATCTTTTATTTTATATAGATAGTAAAATAATGCCAAGACACCATGGACAAACGATAAGGAAGAATCATCTTCAACAAAAGAAACTAGTTATTAAAGTCATTAATACATAACCAAGTAAAAAGTGCGAAAAGATTAAAAATAAAAAGTATTACACTAGACACTTATCTTCACCAAGTGGTGTAAGAGACTTAGGCAAACATGGCCTTTGATTGTCAAGAACTCTTACGATCAATCTTGGATCCCGAGACGACTCACACACTCTATGATGGACAATGGATGATGGTGGTGGATGATGGTGTTGTGATGGTGGTTGGTGGTGGGTGAAGTGTGAGAGAGGTGGTGTGCCAAGGGATGGTTTGCAAATGAGCCAAGCACCCCTATTCATAGCCTGGACAGCAGCTCGGGCACAACCGCGTGTCCATTGGGCATGGCCCCGTGTCCATCCTCTTCTCTGTCTTCATTAATTGCAGTTTGTCTGCATTAGTTGACCACGCCCCCGTGTCCGCTGGGCACGCCCCCGTGTGCAGAAGCATATCTATACTATCAAGATTTCCCAAGATTCTGCGAATCTTAGAGTTGACCATGGCCCCGTGTCCGCTGGGCACGCCCCCGTGGTGGGTGATAGAAGCTTCTATAGCTTTGTCTTTTATGCTGACACTTGGGCACGCCCCCGTGTTCACTGAGCACGGGGCGTGTTCAGTCTTCTGTTCTCTTGTTTTGCTTGGGAAGATGTTGTCGGGGAGGTCAGGCATGCCACGTTTGTTCCTTTTCTTGTATTTATGTTAGATTTAGCTGCCTTTTTACTTCTTTTGTTCATTTGAGCTCATTTAATCCTGAAAATACAAAAGGAAGACAAAAGCACACTTTTTCCAACATTAGTACTAAAAAAGGGTTAGTTTTATGCCACAATTGATGTAATTTATATGTTGCATTTTGTACACATCAAATACCCCCACACTTGAATCTTTGCTTGTCCTCAAGCAAAACTCTTTAAAATGTGGTTTTACACTCCCAAATGGAATGGGTAGAAGAGAAGGTTTTGGGCTTGTCATAGAGTGTCCGGATTTCCAAGATTCTTTATTAAGTTTTATTTTTATTTATTTACAATCCTATTCATCATGATTTATTTAAAACATTACATAAGATAAATTACTTATTAGGGCATAACATGCCTTTTTAAAATTCCATTTATATACAAGTTCACATACCTCATGGGGGATCACTCAACACTCGGCCGAAGATGTATTTTAGTGAATCACTCGAAAGCGGCATGGAACTTACTCCTACCATAGGCTTGCCAAGCAATCAATCTTCCTCCTTTTTAACTATATACCTTTGTAAATATCAAGAGGACTTTTGGGTGAAGGGTTAGGCTTGGGTTAAAGGTTGGTGGTTGGGTTAGTGGTTAGTAATAGGGCGAAAGGCATAAAAGCGTCGGATTTCGTAAGACTTTTTGTTTTTGTAATTTTTATTTTGATGAAGCCATTATTCAAACAAAGTTATTTTTGATGAACTTGTTTGTTTATTTCTCTTTTGCTTCATCATTAACATTTTTTTTTTGAAAAGTCGTACGAGAAAACCGAGCTTGTTACCAAAAACAAAGGGTTAAAAATAAAAAGGTTTTGGTGGGTGAAAGGGTGTTTGTTTTTTGGTTAAGAAATGAAAAGGTTTAGGCTCAAAGGGGTTAACTAGGGGGATTTTGGGTAGGTGGTAAAAAAAAGAAAAATAAAGGTGTAGAAATAAAAAGGGTTAGTCCTAATGCCTCCATCATTTACTTACTCGGGTTTAAGTTGGTAAGGACTGGGAATGTATCGTCGTGGCAAGTTCTAGAGTCGTAAGAACCAAGCGGCTATTCACACAAGAAACGAAAAATGAGCATTTAGTTTAAAGATATGTATTTGTATGCTCAATAAAGGCTCAAAACTCACTTTTGTGGGAATGTGTTTTTATGTGATCAAGTATATATAATCAAATTTTAACTAAACTTGTCATGCCGTTTCATAATTTTCTTATGTTGGTTCTTTTTATCGCGATGCTATCGGTTGTAAATTTGTAAAAATATAACCTTTTTAGAATTTGAAATTCCCAAGTTAAACCTAGACAAGTAAAAAAAATTGAAAATTTTTGAAAAAAATTGGGGTGATTAGCGGTTCTAATAGAGTTTTGTGTAAGGCTTGTGATTAGGACTTGCAAGATTCAAAGTTTTAGCATCCCCCCCCCCACTTAAATTACACATTGTCCTCAATGTGTCCCAAAACTAAGTTTTTAGGTTGATTGAATGTGTAAAAAGGTGTGAAAAAGCAAAATTTGTGTTACTGGGCGTCTGGACACGGCCCCGTGGTGTCCGGGCACGGCCCCGTGTTCAGATCGCCAGTAACAGAAATTAATAAAGAGAAACAGAAGCCTGGGCATGGGGGCATGTTTAGTGAGCATGCCCCGTGTCCAGTTACCTGAACTGGGCATTCTCTGCAGATTGTGCAGCACGGGGCCGTGTTGGGCAGGCACGGCCCATGCTGAACTTGCTGTAATGAAGAAAATTTTGTCGGATGGCCCTGTTTTCATGCATGGGGTGCTGGTTCAAGTTTCCCTTGTTATCCTTCACCATCCCGAGTGTGTTTTATTCCTGAAAATTAAAACTAAACTAAAAAATATAAATATTAATCTAAACTAAACTAAGGATAGTTCCGCGGAATGCCTCCGTGGTGCGCCACGTTATAAGGGTCCTTGGCTAGACCCAAAGCCTGGTCAAATGTTACCCAAGTGGGATGTTTTGCATCCCATGCTACACCGTCGGAGAGCATCATCCAAACTTGAGTCAATGACCTTCATATAGTTGATCGGGTCTTCCTCTTCTACTCTTTTTCCAACTCCAAACTTCACTTCCTCGTCCTCAACCCTCAATGTTAGTGTTCCGTCATTCATATCTACCACTGCTTGGGCTGTAGCTAGGAATGGCCTCCCTAGGATGAGTGGTACCTCGATATCTTCTTCCATATCTAGTATGACAAAGTCGGCCGGAAAGACAAATTCACCGACTTTGACCAATAGATTTTCAGCGACACCTTGTGGATATTTGAAGGATCTTTCGGCGAGTTGTATGCTTATTTAGGGATATAGTCCTAAATAGCCAGATTAAAGTATTAATAGTAGCTTACATATGAGGGGATCAAAGAGTTTGGACCCCCGCCATCCAATATCGGTGGGTATTGAAGGAGGTCCTACTAAATTTGACCCAGGTCCTTGCAGGATCTATACACTGAACAAGGCAAGACTCTTACCAAACCGTTCCCTTAAACCCCGACCAGGTAGCCAACATATCTCCATATAGACCGTGGAGATATGAATGGTGAAAATCTTTTATTTTATATAGACAGTAAAATAATGCCAAGACACCACGGACAAACAATAAGGAAGAATCACCTTCAACATAAAAAACTAGTTATTAAAGTCATTAATACATAACCAAGTAAAAACTGCGAAAAGATTAAAAATAAAAAGTATTACACTAGACACTTGTCTTCACCAAGTGATGCAAGAGACTTAGGCCTACACGGCCTTTGATTGTCAAGAACTCTTACGATCAATCTTAGATCCCGAGACGACTCACACACTCTATGATGGACAATGGATGATGGTGGTGGATGATGGTGTTGTGATGGTGGTGGGTGGTGGGTGAAGTGTGAGAGAGGTGGTGTGCCAAGGGATGGTTTGCAAATGAGCCAAGCACCCTTATTTATAGCCTGAACAGCAGCTCGGGCACGGCCCCATGTCCATTGGGCACGGCCCCGTGTCCATCCTCTTCTCTGTCTTCATTAATTGCAGTTTGTCTGCATTAGTTGACCACGCCCCCGTGTCCGCTGGGCACGCCCCTGTGTGTAGAAGCATATCTGTACTATCAAGATTTCCCAAGATTCTGCGAATCTTAGAGTTGACCACGGCCCCGTGTCCGCTGGGCACGCCTCCGTGGTGGGTGATAGAAGCTTCTATAGCTTTGTCTTTTATGCTGACACTTGGGCACGCCCCCTTGTTCACTGAGCACGGGGCGTGTTCAGTCTTCTGTTCTCTTGTTTTGCTTGGGAAGATGCTGTCGGGGAGGTCGGGCATGCCACGTTTGTTCCTTTTCTTGTATTTATGTTAGATTTAGCTGCCTTTTTGCTTCTTTTGTTCATTTGAGCTCATTTAATCCTGAAAATACAAAAGGAAGACAAAAGCACACTTTTTTCCAACATTAGTACTAAAGAAGGGTTAGTTTTATGCCATAATTAATGTAATTTATATGTTGCATTTTGTGCACATCACTCTCAATACATCATATGGTGTCTTGAACTGAAGATGCGAAATGGACAAGTTCAAGCAATTGAACTTGGTTTTAGAGAAATTTGACAATAAATACATGTATCGACAAGGGAATTTCGGCATGGTTACAAGGATAAACCATGTATGAAATGAAATTTCAAGAAAGTGTGCTGACTTGAGAGCAAAGGAGCCAACCATTACAATAAGGTAGGTTATTCGAATCACAATTCAATAATTAGATTTAACGAAATGATATTTGAACTTTGATAAAGCACTCATTTGAAACGAAACCACGTGCATAACAAACGGTGCACGCGTAACATATGAATTTCCAAGAAATGAATCAATGAGTGTTCGCTATAACGAAGAAATGATCAAGTATCGAGACAAAGGAGTGTTTGCTTTAATGAAGAAAATCGTTGTGATGCAACTACCATCAAGAAGAGTAGAGATGTAAAAATCTACTGGCTAGATGCAAAAGTGGAAATTTCAATAAAAGAAATTAGGGTACTCTATCCATTCGGTTAACTGAAATAGCATGTATGTCAAAATAATGAGGCTTGCTTGAGCTAACGGACGTAGTTCCTAAGTGATAACCTCTAATGAGTTTTGACCTAGGCTCCCGAAGGTCCTAAGTACATGTCTCCTAGATTCTCCAAGTTTTGTATTCTGTGTAAAATTGTTTTGTGTATCGTATGTAAAACACAATGCTAGCGAATGTCTGAAATCAGCTTGTTGACAACATGTTCTTTGGCATACTTTCTTCCTAATTTCACAGCTAATGATACTCTATCAACGATCAGCCTTAGAATAGTAGTTGGATTCTTACAGCTGTTCAAATACATCATTAATTTTTGGCAGGGATACTGATTTCTTGATGGTTAGCTCGTTCAGTTCCTGGAAGTCGATACACATTCGGAAGTTACCGTCCTCTTCTTAGCGAGCAAAACTGGAGCTTCCTAGGACGAGAAGCTTGGTCTGTTAACTTCCTTCTCTAGCAACTCCTGAAGCTGCACTGACTATCCTTGCATCTCTGAAAGTGTAAGTCGATAAGGTGTCTTAGCTACAGGCGCGGCGCCTGGAACCAAGGCAACGTGAAATTCGACTTGTTATTGAGGGGATATTTCTGGCAAGTCTTCGGGGAGACTTCAGGATATTCCCTTCCACAGGGATATCTTCGAGCTTCAGTTCTTCGGCTTCCTTGTCCACGACATGAGCCAAGAAGGCAATACACCTTTTACGCAAAAACTTCTGTGCCTTCAAACAATTGGCAATCTGTAGGGGCGCATCCTGCTTATCCTCACGAATCACGATCGTCTATTTATTTGCCATCGGGGTGCAGATAGTCTTCTCCTGGCACGCAATCTCTGCACGAGCACTTGGCAATCAATCCATCCCATCCACGACGTCGAAGCTTCCCATCTCAACTGGCAGCAGATATATCGAAAACTCACGCTCTCTAAGTTTTATCATGCAGCCTTTAATTACTTTGTTGGCATTCCACTAGTCTCTCATTAGTTAGTTCTATCGAATACGGGATATCTAACTTACTGCTACTAAACCAAGTATATTCTTAAACTCTAGAGATACGAAGCTATAGGGGGCACTAGTATCAAATAGCACAGATGCAAACTTTTGGTTGATAGAGAATGTACCAGCAATCTCATCTGGATCCTGGCATGCTTCACGAGTTCCGATGTTGCATGCTCTTTCAGGTCCTGGTCATTCTTTAGACATTCCTTCCTAAAGTGCCCCTCGTCCCCGCAGTTAAAACATTTTTGACCACGTCCTTGATTGTTGCCATTTCCACCTTGATAGTTACTGTTGTTGTTGTTGTTTCCTCCGTGATTTCCGCTACCATCTTGACCTTGATTTCCACGTCTCGTCTGGTGCCAGCATGTCTTCTTGCAGTGTCCCACCTTGCCGCGGTTATCACACTTTCCATTTCTACATTGCCCGGTATGATGACATCGACATTTGTCGCACTCAGGTAGTTTACCCATGTACTCTTTTCCCTTTTTGTCTTTGTTGTTGTTGTTCGCCCGATCACCTTCATGGAAATCGATGAGCTTCCTTTTGTTCTTTCCAGTTGACTCCACCTGAGTTTCCTTCTTCTTGCCAGGGGTCGAAAGTTTTTCCAATCTAAGTGCCTCCTTAGCGAGCGCCAAACTCAAGATACTCGCACTAATAGTTGTTGGCGGAGCTGATGCCGTCATCAAGCGCAGGATCTGAGGTGCCAGTCCCCAGATGAATGGCTCCATCTTTTTCAATTCTGGCTCCACCAGATATGGAACAACTCGCAACAAATCATGAAGTCTCTGTACGTACTCCACCACCTTTGGACCTCCCATTATCAGGTTCCGGAAATCAATTTCCAGCTTCTGGGTCTCCATCTGAGAACAATACTCCCTACGCATCATTTCTTTCAGCTCGTCCCATGTCAAAGCATACGCAGCAGCGTTGCCCATTATTTGAACCCGAAGGTTCCACCATAACAGAGCCTCATCTTGAAACAATCCTGATACATATGGGACTTGTTGCTCTGGCGTACATCCGCTCATTCGCAAAACAGAATCCATATTTTCGGCCCATTTCACAAAAGCTATGGCACCTCCAGTGCCATCAAAGTCCAGAGGCTTGCAGTCTAAAAACTGCTTGTAGGTACAACCTATACCCAAGCAATCATCATCACGGAAAGCATTAGCAAAGCACACTGGGAATTGTCCAAACATGTTGTAATGTGTCTCAGATGACTTAAACATTACCGTTAGGCGGGTTATTCCTTGAGGTACTTTCGCTGCGTTTGTAGCGAAGAACCTCGTGCCGAGCTATGGCTCATGAGATGTGCGCTTGTCATTCTGCCTTGGTCAGCCGAATGATCTCTTGATGAGACATCTTCTAAGAAGAAGTTCGGATTGGTCAGGTCTCATTTGTTTAAGGAGTGTATATAGTTGTTTAGGGGTCATATATACACACACATTAAGTCATCATCTCAAACAATCAAACAATAGCACCATCATAGCATAATCAAGTAAATGGGTACATGTTTAATAAGGACATAGCAAACAAGTATGTTGTTGATTTATATGCTTAATGAGAACATGACGATTGGGCTTTCATTAATCATTGACCACAAATTAATGTTACGTGTTTTACAAAGTGCATCATATCAAAAGGGAACACAGGGTCATACTACCCTTGTCCAACATGTCTACCAATCTACAAAGGTCATACATTCAAATGGTGGTCTCCAAAAGGCTTCATAAGCTCAGCTCAATGGTGATGCTCTCATCACAGGTAATGCATCTGCATAAAACCAAAAACCTACTGTACTGATGGCGGAGGAGGAGGAGGGAGGAAAATCAAACTGAGAACATGCGCGAGCTCCTCCTCGAGCTTGTGCACATGACGAAGCAAGTAACGGACCTGCTGCTCGATGGTGAGGAATCGAGCATCAAACTCTGGAAAAGGAGTAAGAGGAGCAGGTGGACGTGTAAAAGGGGGCGGTGATGAATGAAGGGGATCAGAAGTAGGCTGACAAGGACACGGTAAAGGATGCGGTATCGACTCAAGCTCCAAGACTCTGTGACTCATAACTTCAAATTGAAGCTGAAGCGAGTAAAGTATCTCATCCTGTGTATAGCCAACACAACGCGAAGGATGGTAGGGGTCTGAGGTCGGCATGAAATATGGTGGGGACCATCGGAATGGCTCATCAAGAGGCGCAGAAGTAAAAGGACTAAAAGGTGCAAACTGAGGTATGTGTGGGAAAGCTACTGAAACATGGGGGTCATAACTAGGTTGTTGTCCTGAAGTGCCCTCCCCTGGACGGGGTGCGGGTATATCCTACAGGAAAACAATAGGTAGGTCGACACGGCGTACATCAGACTCCTTAAGTGTCCTCCCCTATGGAGCCTCTGGGTGAAAATAAGCAACATCAACGGGTGCAGGTGCAAGTGGAGGAGTGACCGATTCTATAACAGGAGGGTCAGCGGCTACAGGAACTGGATCAGGTATGAGGGGTGCAATGTCAGGTAAGCCAAATGGAATAGGGTCAAGGTTAGGAAAAGGCTCAGGAGCAGGTATCAGCTCGGGATCAGCGGGTGCATCAACAGGCTGATTGATAGGAATAATATTTGGCTCAAGTCCAGGCTCAAAGTCATGTGGAGGGGATGGTGCAGCTGACATGGTTGTATTATCGTCAGTATCAGTGGCTTAATGTCGCAAACCAACTGCATGTAAGGCTGAAGAAGTCACAGACTCAAAGGAATCTGAGACAGAGCGTGAACTAGAGTCAGAGGAAATCTCAATAACAGGAATCTCAAAAAGCAGAATAGTAACAACGTCCTCATCTAGCTCTCCATCACCATGGGCATCATCAGGAGGACCATCAACAAACAAATCAACGTCATCGTTAAACAAGTCATCAAAAGGAAAATCCTCGAAAGGAATGGCCACCAAGGGATCAGGAGCGAGGATTGGTGCCACGACATGCTCACCATCGGGATGCCCGATGACAAGATGATCATGAACTAGAATGGGAGCTACAAAAGGATCCTCGTCTAGAATGCCATCCGTAGTCGGTGCATCATCTCCCAAGTCGGGCAGCGCAAATGGCTGGAAATCATCATCGTCATCGGACATCATCTCCGGGTCACTCTCTTCATCGAAAGTAAAGATCTCTGGCTCAGGGACAATCCCATCGTCAGAAACAATGGCCATAGGGTCGTGGTCATCGGACAATCCGCTATCGGATGACGACATGGTATCTGTAACATAACAATCACCACATATGCACATATATCAACTACTAACATTAAGCATGTAATCAATGACAAGGTAATCATGTAATCAGGTATCCTCGTGATTCCTCACGAACCCTTACTACCCTTCCTAGTCTCCCAGACTAAACCACCTAGCCTCCCAGACTAAACCAACCAGCCTCCCAGACTGAACCACCTAGTCTCCCAGACTGAACCACCCAGTCTCTCAGACTGAAACACCCAGTCTCTCAGACTGAAACACCCAGTCTCTCAAAACTGAACCACACACATAAACCTTGAAATGTGTTTCTTACCCTTTTTGTTTGTAAAAATGTTTGTTTCCCGGGATCTGGGTGTTTCGTGTATGCAATGAAAACAAGTTGTGAAAATATTTTCGTGAGAGCCCTAATGATTGTCTAGACTCGAGAAAGAATCCTAGTTCGCTACAATTGAAGCTCTAATACCAAACTGTCACACCCTGACTTTTGCGGAAGCGTGATTATGGTGTGACTTGCTTAATACCATTGCATTCAATCATAACAACAACTATATGATAAAGCTGAAGATGTTCATCCATTAGATAAGTTTAAAACATAACAACATTGTTTGAAACATAGACTTCAAATTCGAGTACAAACCATGCAACTTGTTTGAGAGTTCACAAAGACTCGACAAAAGACATTAGATAAAACCAGACTTGGAAAGGTGTGCCTTGTCCAGGATGAGACACACCATCCATATCCTAAGACACCGGATGACATCTTTTATTCCCAACATAACTTGAAAACATCCAAACGCCCGCCAGATCCACTTAATTCCCTGAAATACATGTAGTTTGAAAACATCAACAAAAGTTGAGCCAGTTCATGTGTGTGTTTGTGTGCACGAATAAACCTTTCTAATCATTGAAAGTATGAATGTATGTTTGTAAATCCTAGTATGAAAGCAACAAGGAAAAGAGATCACCAATGGTTTGCAAGGCCATTGATATATGTGAAGTGATGCAGGAAAACTCAAACCTAGCAAATTTGTCTCCGAGAATAAGACATAGTCACCACATGGGCCACCCTGGTCCGCATGGGTGTGGGATCGCTACACCCAAATAGATCTATCACTCATGTCCCTCGGTCCTACAAAGAGGATTAATGGCCTTAAGCGTCATACCCACCACTCACATGATCTAGTAGTACCCTTCCTTAGCTAACCATACCATGTATAAATGTTTGTAAACAGCTTGTAACATGTATTTCACCCCCGAAGTTATATAACTGAAAACAGTTAAAAGAAAAGGGGGTTATGAACTCACAGTCTTGCGTCTTCAGTCACCGTAACTCAAGCTCCTTCGGGTAAACACGACTACCTACAACGTACTATGGTCTAATAGACGAACGGGCCGTGCCTTGACTTAGTGTTAATGTTTTTGAGTTACGTTTCTCCGTATCTTCGATATTATTCCAAGTTATAATTATTTGTTAAAATAATTAATATTTTAACTTAAATTATATTTATTAAATTTTGGAATAATTTGTTAAAACAATGTATATTAACTTAATACTTCCCAAGTATTTATACTTGTATTTCCTTCCCAAGGATGGGTGTATTTGTATTTGTATTCTTATACTTGTATATTTTTGTCATGTATTAGGGTCGTATCCCGGTGTGTATTTATACGTATATGTATTTTTATTGTATTCAATAAGTATTCTTGTACTTAATTTCGTATTAATTTTCCGGAATATTATTTTTAACAAAAGTCCACCAATATATACTTCCAAAATATATATTGTAATAAATATTATTTAGAAAAATTATTTATAATTCTTCTTTTGGCAAAAATATTTGTATAAGTTTCAAAAATAATATATTTCCATGTCTAACTTGTAAAATATATATATAAATTCATTTTTCTCTAAAAATGATATGTTTCATATTATTCGAGAAAATATATCTTTCACCTCAAAATTTTGTATTTCGTGTTTGTGTAAGAGAAAATATATATTTCTTAAAAATAATATATCTTCCAAACTTTCCAAGAGAAATATATGTTCATACATGCCAAAAATAATATATTTTTCCTTTATAAAAAATATGACATCTTCTTGTAGTAATTGTGAAAATCATATTTTCATTTCCTTGGTGTCCAAAATATTATTTACCAAAATACACTTTGTGAATAATTCCGGAATATTTTGTAAGTCTTATTCCATAGCTCGGTTTCCACCAATATCTTTGTGTAAATGTGTATATTCGTTCTTTGGAATTTTGGTAATATTTTGGATTGTGATTCTTGGTATTTTAATGAGTTATATTATTTCATGCCCTAAAATAATATAACTAATACACAAAATATATAAATAATCACACACAAGGTATCTTCTAAATATATATTTCCTAAATACATGTTTAGTCACTTTTATTTATGAAAACCAACCTCCAATATTTGTGTTCTTGTAACCAAAATTTATGACAAAGTTTTTGTAACAATCCATGGTTTAGAATACACTTGTAAGTGTAGGTTAATACGTATTTTTCTAAGTGTTTGGATTTTTAGAAAATTTCGCCATAGTTTCCCCTAAAATGGAGGTTTCCATGCTTTCAAGCATATCATTTTCTTTTGTAAAAATCATCACAAACAATAATAAACAACCTTTACTTACCGATTTGCCAAAAACAAGTAATGATCTACCACTTTATGAACTTGAATATTTGTAAAAATTTGTAGGAACTTACTTGTGTTATTAGTAAGCCTTGTTATCCTTTAAAGTGTGATTAGTTCTTTAAAAACTTCATTTTTAAAGATTATAGATGTTTACAACTTCAACTCATGTTTTCTAAAAATATTTCTTTATGATTTCTTCTTGTTTCACAAGTGTTTCTACACTTGTTTAACTACTAAAAATGAGATTTGTTAATGTAATAACCAAGACCTAACAAGACTTATATTTTTAACTTGGTTTCTTTAGAAATCATCCATAAATCTTCAGATCTACAAGTGTTACTACTTACTTTGATCATTATTTTTCAAGAAATCAAGGTATTCTTTCAAGTTCATGATCTTTGTGTGGATGATCCATTATCCTACAATATTTCTACTTTCTCATCTTGCTAGATTATGTTTTTAGTCATGATCTAACAAGATCATATGATGATCTACATCATATATATGGACAAACAACAATCAACAAGCAAATCATCACATAAACAACTTAGTTTCATCATTAAACATGCTTATGTTCATGTTTACTTTTTATGTATCTTAGTGTTTTTGATTATTAACATTATATTTCTTCCTTTAACCACTTAAAATAGAAGTAAACTAGCAAGATCGAGACTCTTACAACTAGCACAAGGCTAGGGATGATCAAGTGTAGAAAACAAGTGGATAAAAGGAAACAAAAGAGGTTCTTGCACTTCCGTATGCTCCTAGCTTCTTTGTATGATCTCTAACACCTTTGTATATACTTGGAATATATGAGAAATGATGAATGAAGGTGGATGTGGGGGTGTTTGGGGTCAGCCGAGAACAAGGGAGAAGAGAGGAGGAAGATGTGTGTGTTTTGTGTGTGGAAGTATTGAGCTTATGATCCTACAAGTCTTTCTTATAACCATCTCAAGTTCTTAACCCTTGTATAACATGTTTAGTAAAGCATTAACATATCTAATATAATATTGAAATAAAATCCACCAAGTGGGACCCTTGTTGGGCCGTAAGTAGGTGGGGGGGGGGTCTAGCATAGGCTTAAACTAGATTAGTTTCATTCTAGTTGAAATCCAAGTATTGGTTACGTGTTTTAGTTATTAGATATTTTTAGGAGATGTTATGGTGTTCGGGGACCATAACTAGCTTGGTAATGTTAAAACAGTGCTTCTAGTGTAAATTTGATGTTTCGGGTAGTGTCCGGTTGTTTGGTTGGTCACTGGTTCTTTAAAGTGTTAAACTTTGCAGTTTAGTGTGCTTTATGTACCTTTTTGTGACACTTTTGATTCCTGATTCTTAGGAAAGCATTCAGGATCACTTAACCATATTTCTGCATAAAATTAGATTGTTAAAATGCTAATTTTTGCTGAATTTTGCTGAATTCAGCACTTTGGGTGAGTTTTAGGCACTTTCCGCCACTTAAACTATCACTTAGAAAGGCAGTTTTGTGATCCTTACTTTCCTACACAGTTACACTATACTAGTGTAATACTTGGTTTCTGGCTCATTCTGTGTCTCAATGCACTGTCTGTCTATGTGTTGAGTTCTGCCAGCATTTTCCTGATTTATCAGATAACTGTGCTAACTGTACTTAATGCATCATTTGAGGCAATAAAGCTTTCATGCAATATTTGTATGACATTAAACAATGTATGATGCACATGTATGTATATGGCAGTAATTAGACAGCAGTTAATTGCAAATTCAGCACAGTCATTAATCATTAATTATTGTCTAGTTATTGTACGGATGCATGCAAAATTGACAGTTGTCACAAGTAGTTTTTGGTTGTGATGTTGAACAATTGTGGTTTGTATGTTGAACAATAGTCTTAGGGTTAAGGATCACTGATCCTCTGAACAATAAGGGGTAACAAAGGTGAATGGGTCATTCTGTTTGTGGAGGATGAAGCCTTTGATGCCCCTCGCCTTTTATTTCCTGCACTACCTTGAAACTTGTTAATATGGACACCCTTTGCCAACCCAAGTGGACGGGCCACGTTTTGCTGGTAGAAATTTGGGTTGGCAATTTTGACAACCATTAAAAGGTTTTAATGATAAATAAATGAAAGAGTTAATTACATACTTAGTCCCTGTGGTTTGCACAAAATAACATACTTAGGTACTAATAGTTCAAAATCACCTTCTAGGGTATTAACTTTTTTATTTTGTAACGTTTGGAGGTATTAACTTCTATGGTATTAACATAGTTAGTCCCTGTGGTTTGCACAAAATAACATACTTAGGTACTAATAGAATGTGATTTTAAACCTACAAATAACGTTAATACCTTCAAACGTTACACAATGAAAAGTTAATACCCTAGAATGTGATTTTAAACTATTAGTACCTAAGTATGTTACTTTGTGCAAACCATAAGGACTAACTATGTAATTAACTCTAAACTTTAAACTTTTGACTATCTTTTGTGTTGTTGATTTTATTTTGAATGTTGTTTCATATATATTTATTTGTCAATTTCTATTCTATAAAAATGTATGTTAAAATCAGTTTGTGTCAAAAGATTATAGGCTATATGATCAAGGATCGTATATCCTGTTGTCAAAGGATAAGTGTAATATAAATCAAAATAAACGAAAGGCAAATATGGATCATACCAGAGAACCCAAGTTAGGATTCTATATCCTTAACACTTACAACTGTACCAACAAAAGATAAGAACCAATATACAGTTAGGATCCTGGATCCTTAACTGTTTGTGTCTGGGAACCTGTAAGAACACATAACTTGGGACTAAGCCAATCTTCATAGAAAGGAACCATTAGTAGCTGGGGACAAGCCCGACAATCTGGGGACAAGCCAAATAAGCTGGGGATAAGCTCAATAAGCTGGGGACAAGCCCAAATACTGGGAACAAGCCCAAAAACTCTTGTGTAAACTGGAGTATGGCCCAAACTAGCAACTATCCAAACTTGAGTGACATAAAATGCCAAAACCTTAGCTAACGTGAAAACTTTAGAAACCTTAGGAACGGATGTATGGTACGTCTACCATTATACTTAGGATCCTAAATACAGCCAATAACAATGAAATTGTCAACCCCTAAAGCGGGTACTGGTCCCATTGCCTTGAACTATAATAGGATAATCGTGCACAACTGGCGAAGGTGTTGAAACCTGATTCGTAGAAGGTAATAGATACCTTAGACTGGGGATAAGCCCATAAACTGGGGATAAACCCAAAAACTTTGGAGACTTGACCAATCACTTGATCATTTGTCAAAGATGTGTCTAATTCTGCAAAACTCAAAGCTTGATGAAAAAGGATAAAGGATTCTAATACCCTCTCCTTGTAATCAAATAAATTAATGAATCTATGAAATAACAAGTAAATCATTACCAGAATGAGGATCACATATCCTCTGAGGATCCTTACCATGAACTATGTATCAAGGTGTCTAAGGATCATGGATCCTTCTTACATGAAGTTCTTTTTCAGATGAACAGCATTCCAAGCCCTTGGTAAGAGATCACCATCCATTGTTAACAAACGATATACCCCCTTTCCTGCCTCAGCTTCAATTAGGTAGGGACCTTCCCACTTTGGTGCTAGCTTGCCATCAGCAGGATTTGTGGTATTTTGGAATACCTTCCTTAATACCATGTCACCAACTTGAAATTTTCTGATTCTAACATTCTTGTTATAGGCTCCATCCATTCTTTGTTGATAGCTAGCCAACCTTATCCTTGCTAAATCTCTGAGTTCTTCTATGGTATCCAGATCTTGAGTCAAGTTTTCAGCATTTCCTTCAGGATCACATATGCTTGTTCTTGCAGTAGGGACTGCCATCTCTGTAGGGATCACAGATTCAGCTCCAAAGACCAAAGAGAATGGAGTTTGACCAGTAGCATTCTTGGGAGTTATTCTATCAGCCCATAATACATATGGTAGCTCTTCTGCCCATTTCCCTTTCTTGGATCCAAGCTTCTTCTTCAATTTGTTGATGATGATCTTGTTGGATGATTATGCCTGACCAGTAGCTTGGGGGTGGACTGGTGTTGATGTTATCATCCTAATCCCCCAGCTGTCACAAAAGTTAGTAGTTCGGCTCCCAATGAATTAGGATCCATTATCACAAACAATTTCAGAAGATATGCCAAATCTAGTAACGATGTTTCTTTTAATAAAGGATATAACTTCTTTTTCTCTAACTTGTGCAAAGGCTCCAGGTTCTATCCACTTAGAGAAGTAATCAGTCATAGCCAGCATAAATACTTTTCCTCCTGGTGCCTTAGGAAGTTTGCCAACTATGTCCATTCCCCATCTCATGAATGGCCAGGAAGAGAATATAGGATGCAGAAGCTCCGCTGGTTGATGAAGGATATTGCTATGTCTTTGACAAGCATCACACTTCTTTGCATATTCCACAGCATCCTTCTTCATTGTAGGCCAATAATATCCTGTTCTAAGGATCCTTGAGAATAGTGCTCTGCCCCCAGTGTGGTTCCCACAATCTCCTTCATGAAAATCCTTTAGAACTTCTTGAATTTCTGGATCCTCAATGCATCTCAAATATGGACCTACAAGAGACCGTTTATATAAGATGTTATTTAATAATGTAAATTGAGTTACCTTAATTTTAAAAGCTCGAGGGTTTTTTCCAGCAGGAATCTTTCCATGTTGCATATATCTTAGGATTGGAAGGATCCAGGATCCTGAATTCAACTATGAACCATCACTAGGTACAATTGCAGAATCATCCACTATCTCAATAGCAGAGGTTAAGATGTCGATAATGGGTATCTTAACATCCTCTAGAATCTTCAAAGATGATCCAAGGTTAGCTAGGCATCAGCTTCTGCATTTTCTTTCCTGGGTACCTGTGTCAAACTAAAAGAAGCAAA
Organism: Helianthus tuberosus; assembly: GCA_030545235.1. Lineage (NCBI taxonomy): Eukaryota > Viridiplantae > Streptophyta > Magnoliopsida > Asterales > Asteraceae > Helianthus > Helianthus tuberosus. The sequence goes on along the minus strand of CM060374.1, from coordinate 150,676,184 downwards.
AGAGTCTGCCAAATTCTTGACTATCTCTAAATACTTGATTAGCCTTTCACCTTTGCCAGCATAAGAACCATTATAGTGGTTAGTAATTAATAAAGAATCTACATGTACCTCAAGATACCTGATCCTCATATGCTTGGCTGTCACACCCCGATATTTCCACATATTACCGGTGGGCCCGGCGGGGAGTATCGTGACGTAGTTGATATCATCATTGTCAATACACACAATATAATAGCACAGCGGAAGGCTTGGTAAATAAACTATTACAAACCATAATATCTGAATGTCCGAATGAAAGAATATACAGACTGGATTGTAATAAGATCCACAGGCGGATCATAAATAAATACAAGAAAACAAAATAACAGACTTCAGGTATCTTAGGGATTTGCAAGATCCTCTTATATGACACCTAATAGCTCTAGCCTATTACGAGAGGTACCTGTCAATCAGTCTTTAAGAAAATACGTCAATTTACACTGGTAAATACAATTAACTGACTCTTTTGAAAACGTTTATGAAATTTGATTTAAGTGCACATGGCACAAATCATTTATAACTTGGGACAATTACTTAAAGATAATCTTGTATACAGATTTACATGTTTGTCTTACAATTTGGGCCGGTTGAAAACCGGTCATGATTAACCGACTCACCAGTTATAGAACCCACAAAGGAGTTATCCCCAACATGTGGGTTTATATTTTTAGCATTTGCATCTGTCAGGTGTAGGCCTACACCCCGTGCATAGGTCGTGGCCATTTTCGAATGAAATGAGCCAAGGATATCCAGGACACGGTCGATGTAGGATCGTGAAACGATCTTAATGAGTCGATCAGAAGAGATCTCAGACTGAATCAGAGGCGGAATTCATTGATTCAGTCTTAGTTTAGCTTGTATAACACTAGAAATCATTAATCTGTCTCAGTTTATTGATCTGATAGCAATTTACAAGCTGGAGACACTTCGACAGAGCTTCGCCGTTGGAAAATCTCTAAGTAATTCCGTATGAAATGACACGACCTAGCACCTATTTATAGACTTGGTAATTCTGCTTGAACATGACTCAAGCGGAATTACATTTTCAAACGAAATTATCATCTCAAACGATATTACATGTTGAAACGGAATTAGGCAGTTAATTTCGTTTGAAATGACACAAAGTCATTTCAAGCGGAATTAACTTTAAGCCTAAATTCTGTTCAGTTTTCTCGTAAAACGTGCCTAGATCTGTCAATTCTAATCTAAGACTCGAACGAAGATGAAGTCGACAGACAACTGCACCAACAGACTCCCCCTTGAATGTTGACGGAATCTTCAGTGAGAGTCTTCAACATGACGACTCTTCAATCTTGATCGGTCTCCTTTCTTTCTTAACATGTACCAGGATCTTCTCTTTGGCTTTAACCTCGTCAGACTCCCCCTTTCATCATGCTGGGATCGTTATCTAGAATTAGCTATCGCCTTGAGATCAAACCCTGACTTAAACTCTGTTTAAGCTCATCTCCTGCACAATCTTCTCACAAACACATAAGTTTTTACAATAGTTACATCAAGTTCAATTTAATGACCTTGATTAACTAATCAAACTTTCTCTTTCAAAACAAATTTCTTCATTTAAGCACACACTCCCAAACCTGTTCATCATGTTCAGCACTTGGAATTTTGAAATTCGGCTCTTCAACATCTGTTGTCGAAAATCTTTTTGAATTTTCAAAATAAAAGCTAAACTTCTAGAAAGAACAATATTGAAATGCAGTAAAGAAATATTTACAGACACTATTTTGTGAGCTTGTGTAAGAGGATCATATCAGTGTATGTGACCGATCACTAGCACTGTTAAGCTTTAAACATTTTCAGTTCTAAACGATTCACATAGATTGACGATATTGTTATCCACTTAAACTCAATCTAAAAACTTTCGAAATGCTTACCGATACGTTAAGATATATTAATTTTGCACTAAGTTCTTATGGACCCCACAATCTCAGCATATCCCTTCATCATGCAATACACTGACTCAAGTAATGCCTTTAAACTTTATCAACTGTGATTTGTGCGAAAACAAAGCAGAATGTTTAAACATTAACAATCAGGTCGATCTTTTGATACGCAGAAAAAGTCCAATGTTTAAACAAAATAAGAAAAATAAAACAAGTTGAAGTTGTTTAGGCTTTAACCACCAGGTCGATACTCCCGTATACGCAGAGGTGATCCAAAGCTTAAACAAAAAACCAAAGAAAATAAAGCAGAACGTTTAGGCACTAACATCTAGGTCGATACTCACGTATACGCAGAGGATGTCCAATGCTTAAACAAAATAAAGAAATAAAACAAGTTTAAATCTTCGCAAAATAAAATGCACAATCACAGTGATTTTTAGCAAAGTTGTGAAAGTTCACAGACTTAACCAGTTTTATGTCTTTCGACAATCAACGATTACCGAGTAGGCACACAATCAAGAAGGACAAAACTAAGTACTATGCCTTCAACCATGTTTCCCACTAGAACTAGGCTTTTTTCATTTAAGTTTGTATCGTTATCGCAAATCTACTAGTCTAGCTGAGCCTACCATCACATCCTTAGTGAGACCATTTATCACATGTTATCTTTCCATTTCTTTAGCATGCTGTGACAGTCTAACTGATCCACTATCATTTCCTCTTTTTACAACAAAACTCATTTTTGCATTTTTCAATGTTTTTAGAATTTTCAAATTTTCTAATTTTTTTAAAATTTTTACTCCCCCTAAAATCAAAATATATCTCAATTTTGATTTTCTGGGAAAATTTGAAAACAAACTGTAGAAGGTAAAATGACAACATGATGAGAATTACTTCAATTCTCCATTCACTTGGCTTAAACAATCAGAACTCCCCCTGACAACAAAACATTTTCCCATAGTGATTTCAAAACACTTAAGTTTATTTTAATCAAAATGGTTTTTTCAGAAAATTAGTTTTGTGAGTCATTTCTCAAACATGGGGATCATACATCACCTTGTTTTCTTCAACCACTTGTAAAAATATAACATTTCCCGATTTACTCAACACAAACACGTGTAGGAAATCAAGTACAGCTTAATGTCCCTGATTAACCACAAGTAAGTCGAAATATCACATAAGTGAATTTCTCAAGAAATATGCCGATTCCTGCTCCTCGCTTACCAACCTGGGAGCTCCGACAAGTCAGGTTTTTTCATTTAAACAGATTCACCCAAGCCTGACTAACCTTGGGTGTTTTTGAGCAATCATCACTTACTTTGTTTTCAATTTTTTGTTTTGAATTTCCATTTGACAATGATGGAAAATTTGCCTCATCCATTGCCTTAACGGAAATATCACCTTTTACCTCAACACATGGCTCTTCTGGCTTTGATGAACCAGATTCATCGCCTGAACGTTGCTTGTCTGACTTTGATGAGTCAGATTCATTGCCAACATGTGGCTCCTTTGTTTCCGAAGAAACAAATTCATCACCAGAAAGTGAACTTTCCACTTTCTTTTGTTTGTTAATCACTTGATTAATCATTTTTTCTTTCTTTAAAATCCCTTTCGTCCTCAAATTTGTATCTGATGAATCCGTTTTGCTTGATTCGTCATTCTTTGGAGAGCAAGACGATTTATCAGAACTAATATATGTTTTTCCTGTTGTATCTGAGGACAAAATCCTTTCCAGATATTCCCTCGCTTTCTTTCTTTTCTTCCTCAGTCTGTCTTTCTGCCCTTGTGAAAGCTTTACTTTCTTTTCTAGAACTTTTTGTTCTTTGGGCTTTTCTTTGATTTTGATTGGAATCTTCTTTGCCATTTTCTCAAATTCAGCACTCGATCTTCCATTTGATCTCATTGGGCAATCTCTGGCAATATGACCTTTGATATGGCATTCAAAGCATCTTCTAGTCTAAAAACTACGACTTTGGCAGTTAACAGCAATGTGTCCTCTAACACCACAGTTATAGCACACTCTGTTATCATACCATTTACCACTTTCATACCAAACACTTAGATCATGGCATTGTTTGGCCTTGTGGTAGTCATCACTCCTCTTGAAAGCTGGATTTGGCATTTGAGCACTGTGGTCAAACCTGCACCACTTATTACCAACAGTTTTTGAGTTTTGATTTTCAACTTTTTGTGATTTTTTATCACGATTGGATGATTGAACTGATGACCTTTTATTGTCTTTTTAAGAATTTTTCAAATTTTTATCCTTTTTTTTTGTTCTACATTCTTCTTTACAGGTTTTTGCGTTGAGCATCCACCTTTTTCCGTAGAATGTAAAACAGTTTCTTGAAATTTTTCTTTTAATTTCAAAAGTATTTTCTTTCTTTCATTTTCATCATCAGTTTTATCATCACAGTCTTCAATTTTTACATTGTCAAAATTTGTGACATTGTCACTTATTGGAACAGAATTGATCGGTTTTGAACAAATATAATCTGGTACAAATGAGTTCTCAAAACCTTTCAATTTATTCTCTAACTCCTTGATTTTATTTATAGCAATTTAAGCTTCATTTTCAAGCCGAATGATTTTCTGGAGATGAGAATTTATTTCAATCTGTTTTTCAATATTATTTTTAAAAGAGTTAAATGCCATTTTAGTCCCTGTGGTTTGGGCCATTTTGCCAGTTTAGTCCAAAGGTTTCATTTTTAACATGTGGGTCCAAAAAGGTTTCACAGTTTCCATTTTAGTCCACTGGGTTAACTTCATCCGTTTTTTCTGTTAACGAGAAGGCCAATTTGGTCATTTTATATGGCTGAATTGCCCTTTTAGTTAACAGAATTACATACAAAATGACCAAATTGGCCTTCTCGTTAACATAAAAAATGGATGAAGTTAACCCAGTGGACTAAAATGGCAACTTTGAAACCTTTTTGGACCCACATGTTAAAAATGAAACGTTTGGACTAAACTGGCAAAATGGCCCAAACCACAGGGACTAAATGGCATTTAACTCTTTTTAAAAATAACAGATTTTTCATCTTCTAAAATCTTTATTTGATTTTGAAACTCTTTTTCAATTTTTTATTTTTCATTTTCAAACATTTTTATTTTATTTTCAAAATCTTTTTCTTTTTCTTTCAAAATTTTGTTTTCCAATGTCAAACTCTCTACATCCTTCAAGAGTTTGACATTTTCTGATTTGGATTTATCACAATTTGAGCACATCCCAGGCATCTTTTCTGCATCAGCTTTCTTTTCATCCTTGAAAAATGGAATTTCTTTAACCTGTTTCTTTATCACCTGAACATCTTCCACATTTCCTTTTGATCCTTCATTTTTGCAGCTCGTTTATTTTTTAGTAACTCCAATTTTGCTGCAAGAAGCATATTATACAAATCAGGTGACAGCAAAACTTTATAAAATTCAAGTTGGCTAATTGCTTTACTGTCATCATTACTCTCTTCATCTGAAGAATGATAAAAAACTGGAGCTTTTTCTGAAACAACATCTGAATTATTTTCAGCTTTTTCTGAATCAACTTCTAAACACATTTTCAGTTTCATCTAAAACAGTTTGTGAATCCTTTTTTATTGAAACTGGTTCTCTTGAAATTGATTCTTCTAAAACTTGTTCTTCTTTTCTCTCAAAATAACTCTCTTGTTGAGATACATAGTAATACAATGCTATATCTTCTTTAGAATCCATGTTTCGGTGACAAGTTACAAACAATAAGTTTCAAACGGAATTAATTCTCAAATGGAATCAACTCTTCAAACGAGATCACTTTTGAAACGGAATCACTGATTTCGTTTGAAACAGCACACTTTCAAACGGAATCACACCTTGAAGCGAAATCAACTAATTTCGCTTGAAACAACTCAAACGGAATTACACACTTGAAACGAAATCACTTATTTCAAGCGGAATTGGGTGTGTTTTTCAAACGGAATAACTATTTCAAGCGAAATAACCACACTTTTTCAAACGGAATTAGTTTGTTCGTTCAAACGGAATTACCTTTTTGGCCTGTTTTTGTCACTTTTAGTTTGAATTTAGGTCTGATTTTCTCAAGGATTTGTTAAAACAGTATTTCACATACAATATCAAAAATTCAGTCCATTTTGTCCGTTAAAACATGATTAATTTTTAAAAGAAGGTGTAGAAATCAGAATTTTCCAGCGAAAATGAGCTAAACAGTAAGAACTCTTCCTCCTGAGCTCTGATACCACATGTAGGATCGTGAAACGATCTTAATGAGTCGATCAGAAGAGATCTCAGACTGAATCAGAGGCGGAATTCATTGATTCAGTCTTAGTTTAGCTTGTATAACACTAGAAATCATTAATCTGTCTCAGTTTATTGATCTGATAGCAATTTACAAGCTGGAGACACTTCGACAGAGCTTTGCCGTCAGAAAATCTCTAAGTAATTCCATATGAAATGACACGACCTAGCACCTATTTATAGACTTGGTAATTCCGCTTGAACATGACTCAAGAGGAATTACATGTTCAAACGAAATTATCATCTCAAACGATATTACATGTTGAAACGGAATTAGGTAGTTAATTTCCTTTGAAATGACACAAAGTCATTTCAAGAGGAATTAACTTTAAGCCTAAATTCTGTTCAGTTTTCTCGTAAAACGTGCCTAGATCTGTCAATTCTAATCTAAGACTCGAACGAAGATGAAGTCGACAGACAACTGCACCAACAGTCGAATTAACCCCCAATGTTTATGTTATGAAACAAGACAGATTAAAACGGGTTATGTAAATTTATTAATCACAATCCGATTAAATGATTTCATACCCGACCAAGTGGTATTATTATAATACCATATCCCAAGCCTGTATAAGGGAAATTAAGTTAAAAGTATTTACCTGAGCTAATGTGAAAGATAACTCAGCAGTGTAATCTTAAGCTTTATGATGGTACCTTCTACTGGATGCTACTTAATCTATATAGAAGGTTTAATAACCTATTAGGATGCTAACGGGTCTTTAGTTAAGTCAAAGACTTAGACCGGCTAGCTAGAAAGAAACTTTACGGTTCTAAACGCTAGATTAAGCGGAGACCGGAATAGAATGAGGTTTCGACCCGACAAGCTTGGATACTTGTATAATATGGGTAAGCTAAACACATTCTGGAATTTGAGGATTTAATGATAAGGTTAAACCCGTTTCGGCTATTTTACGTAAACTAGTTACATAAACCGATCTGAACGCAAAAACATGTAACGGTTAACTAAATGAATTATATAGAGGTCTCAAATGTTATTATGCTTAAAATATGTTAATACATCAATATGATGTTAACATATATGCCCAAAAAGTAATTTAAACCAATTTAAGTCCCATAAGGGCATTTTGGTAATTTTAATGCTTATAAAAGAGATTTTTATAACAAACTGAAGTTCTGGTCTTTTGAAATCAGTAAAAATATTTTATTTGTCACATTACATCAGTAAGATATCATACATATGTGAAATTTACTATTTATGACCAAACTATGCCCCGAAAGGGCATTTTAGTCATTTCACATAGACTTTTAAGAGCATTTTTTGAAACCTGAGTTCATAACTTATACCTACTATAATAATATTTAAATTTGTTTAAAAATTTAGTAGGTAACAAGTCTTAGATGTTAAATATGGTTTTAAACCATACTATGCACCTAATTAGTGTAAAACTCGCTAATTGACGATAATCAAGATGTTTATGTAAATCTGAGATTTTGATCAGTTTTAAATGCTCAAAATAATTTATTTAAGAGTAAATTACAAGTTTTGTCCTTTATGTTCACATCAAATTTCAGGAGTTGTCCTTTTGGCCAAAAGTTTACAGGCGCTGTCCTTTACCTTACAAAATCTTGCACGTTTTGTCCTTTAGGCCAAACCCAGTTAGATTTTTTGGTTAAATCTAGTCATGTGCAAGGCACATGAGGGTACTATTGTAATTTCACCATTCAAGGGCTATTGTGTAAGTAATATACAGATTAGGACTGTTTTGTAAAATAGAAAAGATATTTAATTACCATTCATCTGCACACACTCTCTCACTCTCTCTCTTAACTTTCTCTCCTCTTTCTTCTCTCTTTTATAACTTGCATGTTCTTTTTGCACTGCTTGCATACCCGCTTCTTGACAAATTGCTGAGATCTGTAGGCAACAAGCATCTAATGAAGCAAAGAAAAGGGCCCCGTAACGTTAACATTCTAGTGACAAAAACATTACCTCAGCAGCACTGATCTTGTCGGATCGAGAAACATAATCCCAAGGACTTTGGGTGCGACGGTGATGATGGGTGGCGGTGGTGGGAGGTATACGGTGGTGGGTTTTGGATGGTGAAGGTGGATGTGATGGTGGGTTGTGGTCTGTGGATGCTGAATGTGGGTTGTAGATGGTGAAGGTGTGTTTGCGGTGGTGGAGGTGGTTTTAGGGGCGGTTGCAGGTGGTGGTGGCCAGAGTGGTGGTGGCTTCTACGACTAGCCAACGGTGATGATGAATGTGGCTTCATCGCCCTCGACAAGGTGGTTGTATGTTGGTTCATGAAAAAGACCCAGACTAAGGCAAATCAAACGATGGCGGCGAGCCCTAGAATACCAATCTCTGTGAAGCGGGTGTTACATCGGTAAGCGGTCACCGGCGAATAAAATGGATTTTTGTAGATAATGAGATATGGTGAGAATTGTTGGAATGAGTAGTGATTTTGTTTGATTCATTGTTATTATTGGATTGTTCAGCATAAAATGGATGATTTCAAAATCATAGGTATGAATAGGCTTATGCAATTGGGTATATTCTTGTTAAATATGAAACCCCCTTTCTCATGGTGGATACAAGCACCACCCGCCCAGACCGATTGGTTTGTGGTTGTTTAATATGAGGTTGGTCAAGTAGGTTTTAGGTATAGTTTTTTGAATTCGTTTGCTTTGGTAAGTGAATTTATTGTGTAAAGAAATATTGGAAAGGTGGGAGGGGTTTTGTAAGCATTTGATTCCGGCTACGAAGTCGCTGATGAGATTGAGCTCTGCAATTTCCATTTTGATCTTCACTGAAGATAGAGGATTTGTGAATGTTGAAGAGATTAGAGAGAGAGATAGGAAGTTTAGAGAGAGAAAGAGAGTGCATTATTTTGTTTTATTTTACATAATAGCCCCTTGATATATTTTATCTTACACAATAGCCCTTGGGAGGTGAAATTACAATAGTACCCTCATGTGCCTTGCATATGGCCAGATGTAACCAAAAAATCTAACTGGGTTTGGCCTAAAGGACAAAACGTGCAAGATTTTGAAAGGTAAAGGACAGCGCCTATCAACTTTTGTACTAAAGGACAGCGCCTGAAATTTGATGTAAACATAAAGGACAAAACTTGTAATTTACTCTTTATTTAATGTATGAAATCAGTAGGAAAAGGTTTGGCATTCAAATCATTTGTTAATCTCATTTTATGTCTAAAAAGGTTATTATCGTCATTAACCGGATTACACAAGAACTCTATGTTTTATACAGATAATAATCTGACCAAAAATCTTAAAATTCCTTAAAAATAATATCTTAACAGTAGGTAATGAGTTTTGGTTCAAAATCCAAGTTTAAACATGTATTATGCATGATATCGCAAATTAATTAATAAAAAGCTTCTAATTACGATATCGCGCATAACTCCTATTTGAGACCAAGAACTGATGTCAAATTTTCGGGACAAGCTTATATATCAGTAGCAAAGGTTTCTATCCACTCACATTTCTAAAAATCTCATTTGTATGACAAAAGGGCATTTACGGCATTTATAAGCATATTAACGATCAAGAGCATATAATTCAAACCACTAAGAATCATGCAATATAACTTCAGAGGGTTATACTACTGAATAATGTTGTCCTAATGGAAGCTTAAAACATGGGAGAATTAAGCTTGAACGGGTCAGAACTGAAAGTCAAAGCAAAAGTCAAGCTTTTGCGACTTTCGGTTATAAACTGACCTTAGACTGATAATTGCCGGGTTAGGACTGATTAAACATGTTCTAATATTAATTACCAAGTCATTAGAATGTTAAAATATAATTTAGAACCTCTGTTTTATTAATTTAATTCATTTTTAAACTTTCTGTCCAGTTTGACTTTTTGTCAAACTAGTTTGACTTTTTGTCAAACTAGTTTGACTTTTTGTCAAACTAGTTTGACTTTTTGTCAAACTAGTTTGACCTGACAATTAACTAGTCAAACGAAATAATTAGGAGGTGCCCTTTTAAGGTTTAGTCACCTACCTTAATATGCTTCCATAACCACTTTCGTTTCGGTCAGTGGCTGGACCATTTGTGATTAAACCGAAAGTCAAAGCTTAATTACGATATATTTGACTTTTCAGTTTTTAAACTAATTAAAAGGACTAAGCAGGGATTAAAACTCTTACTTAGGGTCCTTGCTATCTTTTCTACACTTGGAATTCTTCTCCTACTGCTTGCAAGCTCCAGAAGAGAGTTTATAAGTTGTTACAAATGAAAGTGCACTAGAACACCTGAACTTATGGTCCTTTATATACTAATTTGCAAGCATTTGGATCATTCACAGCTGTTAAGGAGGCTCCTAGGATCACCCCAGGTGTCCTAGTGGTATCCTAAAACCAACAATAAGCTCCTGGTTTCAATTTGGAAGGTTATAAGGCGGTTAGTGAAGAAACCTGCAGCTGTCCAAAATTTCTGCCCAGATACAGTCTTTACGGACGTAAACCTGACACCTTACGGTCCGTAACCGATGTTGAATTGTATCGCCCAGGTACCCTCCTTACGGACCGTAAGCCTTGGCCTATGCGGTCCGTAAGAGGTTGATCAGAAAAGTAATTTCTTTTTATCTTGACACTTTTGGTCCTTCAACTTTCAATTTGATCACAATTATTTTCTAGAGCGTGTTTCAACATTATAAAGTCTCGGATTTAGTAAAAGGTCACTCAGAGGCATAAATTAGCATGTTGACACTTTTAGTCCCTTTGCATACATAATTTCACCGTTTGACAACTTTAGTCCTTCAAACTAAATCTTTCACATATTTAGAGTTTAGGACACGTGTCTTTACATAATTGGACACGTTTTTACGTGGTGTTACATTGGCTAATTGCAAACCTGCTATTAAGGCCTCATACTCAGCCTCATTATTAGTGGTTTGAAACTCACAAGCAATTGATTGGGATATGATGCCCCCCTGTGACGATTTTAGTTGTATGCCTAGTCCAGTTCCCTTGACATTTGAAGCCCCATCTGTGAAGAGTGTCCAAGGATCCTTAGTCTCTTCAAGTTGTTAGACATCCAATTCAGCTTCCCTTTGTAGATCACTACTGAAATCAGCCACAAAGTCAGCTAAGGCTTGGGATTTGATGGTAGTTCTTGGTTCATATTTAATGTCATATGCACTAAGCTTGACTGCCTATTTTGCCATCCTACCTGACATTTCAGGTTTCCTGGGTACATTCTTGATAGGAAAGTTAGTTTTCACAATAATTGGATGAGTTTCAAAATAATGACGTAGTTTAGTAGATGCCATGATTAAAGCAAGAATAAGTTTCTCTAAATGAGAATACATGGACTCAGCATCAAGTAGACTTTTACTTACATAGCATACCGGATGTCGAGTACCTTCATGATCCTTAACAAGGAGCACACTTACTGCCTTAGTAGAAACAGCTAGATATAAGGAAAATGTTTCTCTATTTTCAGGTTTCATTAGAGCTGGAGCTGAGGATAAGTAATCCTTGAGGGCCTTGAGGGCATTCTCATGCTTTTCAGTCCATTCAAACTTCTTATTCTTTCTCAGGATGTCATAGAACTCTTTGCATTTCTCTGATGACTTTGAGATAAATCTGTTCAAGGCCGCGATTCTTCCTGTCCACCTTTGCACATCCTTAGCATTGACAGGACACTTAATGTTCACAATGGCCTAGATTTGTTTTGGACTTGCCTCTACTCTCCTTTTTGTCACCATCTAACCTAAGAATTTTCCAACTTTTACTCCAAAGTGGCATTTGGAAGAATTAAATTTCACATTTTATCCATCAAGGATATCAAATGCTTATTCCAAATCCTTAAGGTGATCCTCCGCTCTTTTGGACTTAACCACCATGTCATCTATATAGACTTCCATTGTTTGTCCAATTTATTCTTTAAACATCATATTCCCTAGCCTTTGGTATGTAGCACTGATCAAGGTTCTCGGCATTGAAAAATCTTTGTAAACTAAATCACACGTGTATATGTTGACATTTAAGAGATATACAGTCAAGAAAATCAAGAGCAATGGTGATATATATGCGGATTAAACACCAAAAAATAAACACTCAAAAAAACAGCTAAAATTTAAGGAATGTGTTTAGTGACGGCATCAAATTCCTAATTGATGGCGAAAGGTCTGGTGGCAAGAAAAGCTGCTTCCAGGAGGTTGTCAAGTGTTTTCGCTCGACGATTCCATTCTTTGGTGGTTGGTTTGGCCCTTGTTCCTGTAACTCGAATCCTAACACGGTATATCCCATTTTAGTTTTACACCATTGTGAACCTTACACCTTTTTTACTCTCTGGTCGAGGTTCTCGGCATTGAAAAATCTTCGTAAACTAAATCACACGTGTATACGTTGACATTTAAGAGATATACAGTCAAGAAAATCAAGAGCAATGGTGATATATATGCGGATTAGACACCAAAAAAATAAACACTAAAAAAACGGCTACAATTTAAAGAATGTGTTTAGTGACGGCATCAGATTCCTAATTGATGGAGAAAGGTCTGGTGGTAAGAAAAGCTGCTTCCAGGAGGTTGTCAATTGTTTTCGCTCGACGATTCCATTCTTGGGTGGTTGGTTTGGCCCTTGTTCTTGTAACTCAAATCCTAGCCCGGTATCTCCCATTTTAGTTTTACACCATTGTGAACCTTACGCCTTTCTTACTCTCTGATCGAGGTTCTCGGAATTGAAAAATCTTAGTAAACTAAATCACACGTTTATATGTTGACATTTAAGAGATATGCAGTCAAGAAAATCAAGAGCAATGGTGATATATATGCGGATTAGACACCAAAAATTAAACACTCAAAAAATGACTACAATTTAAGGAATGTGTTTAGTGACGGCATCAGATTCCTAATTAAGGGAGAAAAGTCTGGTGGCAAGAAAAGTTGCTTCCAGGAGGTTGTCAAGTGTTTTCGCTCGACGATTCCATTCTTGGGTGGTTAGTTTGGCCCTTGTTCCTGTAACTCGAATCCAAGCCCGGTATATCCCATTTTAGTTTGACACCATTGTGAACCTTACGCCTTTTTTACTCTCTGATCAAGTTTCTCGGCATTGAAAAATCCATGTAAACTAAATCACACGTGTATATGTTCACATTTAAGAGATATACAGTCAAGAAAATCAAGAGCAATGGAAATATATGTGCGGATTAGACACCAAAAAATAAACATTCAAAAAGTGGCTACAATTTAAGGAATGTGTTTAGTGACGGCATCAGATTCCGAATTGATGGAGAAAGGTCTGGTGGCAAGAAAAGCTGCTTCCAAGAGGTTGTCAAGTATTTTCGCTCGACGATTCCATTCTTGGGTGGTTGGTTTGGCCCTTGTTCCTGTAACTCGAATCCTAGCCCGAGATCTCCCATTTTAGTTTTACACCATTGCGAACCTTAAACCTTTCTTACTCTCTGATCGAGGTTTTCGGCATTGAAAAATCTTAGTAAACTAAATCACCCGTGTATATGTTGACATTTAAGAGATATACAGTCAAGAAAATCAAGAGCAATGGTGATATATATGCAGATTAGACACCAAAAAATAAACACTCAAAAAATGACTACAATTTAAGGAATGTGTTTAGTGACGCCATCAGATTCGTAATTGATGGAGAAAGGTCTGGTGGCAAGAAAAGTTGCTTCCAGGAGGTTGTCAAGTGTTTTCGCTTGACGATTCCATTCTTGGGTGGTTGGTTTGGCCCTTGTTCTTGTAACTCGAATCCAAGCCCGGTATATCCCATTTAAGTTTTACACCATTATGAACCTTACGGCTTTTTTACTTTCTGATCGAGTTTCTCGGCAATGAAAAATCCTCGTAAACTAAATCACAAGTGTATATGTTGACATTTAAGAGATATACAGTCAAGAAAATCAAGAGCAATGGTGATATATGTGCGGATTAGACACCAAAAAATAAACACTCAAAAAGTGGCTATAATTTAAGGAATGTGTTTAGTGACGGCATCAGATTCCGAATTGATGGAGAAAGGTCTGGTGGCAAGAAAAGCTGCTTCCAGGAGGTTGTCAAGTATTTTCGCTCGACGATTCCGTTCTTAGGTGGTTGGTTTGGCCCTTGTTCCTGTAACACGAATCCTAGCCCGGTATATCCCATTTTAGTTTTACATCATTGTGAACCTTACGCCTTCTTTAATATCTAATCGAGGTTCTCGGCATTGAAAAGTCCTCGTAAACTAAATGACACGTTTATATTTTGACATTTAAGAGATATACAGTCAAGAAAATCAAGGGCAATGGTGATATATATGCGGATTAGACACCAAAAAATAAACACTCAAAAAATGGCTACAATTTAAGGAATGTTTTTAGTGACGCCATCAGAATCCGAATTGATGGAGAAAGGTCTGGTGGCAAGAAAAGCTGCTTCCAGGAGGTTGTCAAGTGTTTTTGCTCGACGATTCCATTCTTGGGTGGTTTGTATGGCCCTTATTCATGTAACTCGAATCCTTGCCCGGTATATCCCATTTTAGAATTTTCACCATTGTGAACCTAACACCTTTTTTACTCTCTGATCGAGGTTCTCGGCATTGAAAAATCCTCATAAACTAAATCACACGTGCATATGTTGACATTTAAGAGATATACAGTCAAGAAAATCAAGAGCAATGGTGATATATTTGCGGATTAGACACCAAAAAATAAACACTCAAAAAATGGCTACAATTTATCGAATGTGTTTAGTAACGGCATCAGATTCCTAATTGATGGAGAAAGGTCTGGTGGCAGGAAAAGCTGCTTCCTGGAGGTTGTCAAGTGTTTTCGCTCGACGATTCCATTCTTGGGTGGTTGGTTTGGCCCTTGTTCCTGTAACTCGAATTCTAGCCCGGTATATCTCATTTTAGTTTTACACCATTGTGAACCTTACGCCTTTTTTACTCTCTGATCGAGGTTCTCAGCATTGAAAAATCTTCGTAAACTAAATCACACGTGTATATGTTGACATTTAAGAGATATACAGTCAAGAAAATCAATAGCAATGGTGATATATATGCGGATTAGACACCAAAAAATAAACACTTAAAAAATGGCTACGATTTAAGGAATGTGTTTAGTGATGGCATCAGATTTCTAATTGATGGAGAAAGGTCTGGTGGAAGGAAAAATCTACTTCCGGGAGGTTGTCAAGTGTTTTCGCTCGACGATTCCATTCTTAGTTGGTTGGTTTCGCCCTTGCTCCTGTAACACAAATCCTAGCCCGGTATATCTCATTTTAGTTTTACAACAATGTAAACCTTACGCCTTTTTTACTCTCTGATCGAGGTTCTCGGCATTGAAAAATCTTCGTAAACTAAATCAAATGTATATATGTTTACATTTAAGAGATATACAGTCAAGAAAATTAAGAGCAATTGTGATATAAATGTGGATTAAACACCAAAAAATAAACACTCAAAAACTTGATACGATTTAAGGAATGTGTTTAGTGACGGCATCAGATTCCTAATTGATGGAGAAATGTCTGGTGGCAAGAAAAGCTGTTTTCAGAAGGTTGCTAAGTGTTTTCGCTCGACGATTCCATTCTTGGGTTGTTGGTTTGTCCCTTGTTCCTGTAACTCGAATCCTAGCCCGGTATATCCCATTTTAGTATTACACCATTGTGAACCTTACGCCTTTTCTACTCTCTGATCGAGGTTCTCGGCATTGAAAGATCCTCATAAACTAAATCACACGTGTATATGTTGACATTTAAGAGATACACAGTCAATAAAATCAAGAGCAATGGTGATATATATGCGGATTAGACACCAAAAAACAAACACTCAAAAAATGGCTACAATTTAAGGAATATGTTTAGTGACGTCATCAAATTCCTAATTGATGGAGAAAGGTCTGGTGGCAAAAAAAGCTGCTTCCAGGAGGTTGTCAAGTGTTTTCGCTCGATGATTCCATTCGTGGGTGGTTTGTTTGGCCCTTGTTCCTGTAACTCGAATCCGTGCCGGATATATCCCATTTTAGTTTTACACCATTGTGAACCTTCGCCTTTCTTACTCTCTGATCGAGGTTCTCGGCATTGAAAGATCTTCGTAAACTAAATCGCACGTATATATGTTGCAATTTAAGAGATATACAGTCAAGAAAATCAAGAGTAATGGTGATATATATGCGGATTAGACGCCAAAAAATAAACACTTAAAAAATGGCTACAATTAAAAGAATTTGTTTAGTGACGGCATCAGATTCCTAATTGATGGAGAAAGGTCTGGTGGCAAGAAAAACTGCTTCTAGGAGGTTGTCAAGTGTTTTCGCTCGACGATTCCATTCTTGAGTGCTTGGTTTGTCCCTTGTTCATATAACTCGAATCCTAGCCCGGCATATCCCATTTTAGTTTAATACCATTGGGAACCTTCCTCCTTTTTTACTCTCTGATCGAGGTTCTCGGCATTGAAAAATCTTCGTAAACTAAATCTCATATGTATATGTTGACTTTTAAGAGATATACAGTCAAGAAAATCAATAGCAATAGTGATATATATGCGGATTAGACACCAAAAAATAAACACTCAAAAAATGGCTAAAATTTAAGGAATGTGTTTAGTGACGGCATCAGATTCCTAATTGATGGAGAAAGGTCTGGTGGCAAGAAAAGCTGCTTCTAGGAGGTTGTCAAGTGTTTTCGCTCCCATTCTTGGGGGGTTGGTTTGGCTCTTGTTCCTGTAACTCGAATCCTATCCCGGTATATTCCATTAGTTTTACACTATTGTGAACCTCACGTCTTTTTTACTCTCTGATCGAGGTTCTTGGCATTGAAAAATCTTCGTAAACTAAATCACACGTGTATATGTTGACATTTAAGAGATATACAGTCAAGAAAATCAAGAGCAATTGTGATATATATGCGGATTAGACACCAAAAAATAAACACTCAAAAAATGGCTACGATTTAAGGAATGTGTTTAGTGACGGCATCAGATTCCTAATTGATGGAGAATGGTCTGGTGGCAAGAAAAGCTGCATCCAAGAGGTTGTCAAGTGTTTTCGCTGAAAGATTCCATTCTTGGGCGGTTGGGTTGGCTCCTGTTCCTGTAACTCGAATCCTAGCCCGATATATCCCATTTTAGTTTTACACCATTTTGAACCTTACGCCTTTTTTACTCTCTGATCGAGGTTCTCTGCATTGAAAAATCTTCGTAAACTAAATCACAATTGTATATGTTGACATTTAAAAGATATACAGTCAAGAAAATCAAGAGCAATGGTGATATATATGCGGATTAGACACCAAAAAATAAACACTAAAATGGCTACAATTTAAAGAATGTGTTTTTTGACGATATCAGATTCCTAATTGATGGAGAAAGGTCTGGTGGCAAGAAAAGCGGCTTTCAGGAGGTTGTCAAGTGTTTTCACTCGACGATTCCTTCTTGGGTGGTTGGTTTGGCCTTTGTTCCTGTAACTCGAATCCTAGCCCAGTATATCCCATTTTAGTTTTACACCATTGTGAACCTTACGCATATTTTACTCTCTAATCGATGTTCTCGAAATTGAAAAATCTTCGTAAACTAAATCACACGTGGATATGTTGACATTTAAGAGATATACATTCAAGAAAATCAAGAGCAATGGGTACATATATGCGGATTAGACACCAAAAAATAAACACTCAAAAAATGGCTACAATTTTAGGAATGTGTTTAGTGACGGCATCTGATTCCTAATTTATGGAGAAAGGTCTGGTGGCAAGAAAAGCTGCTTCAAGGAGGTTGTCAAGTATTTTCGCTCGACGATTCCATTCTTGAGTTGTTGTTTTGGCCCTTGTTCATGTAACTCGAATCCTAGCCCGGTATATCCCATTTTAGTTTTACACCAATTTGAACCTTACGCCTTTTTTACTCTCTGATCGAGGTTCTTGGGATTGAAAAATCTTCGTAAACTAAATCACATGTCTACATGTTGACATTTAAGAGATATACAGCCAAGAAAATCAAGAGCAATGGTGATATATATGCGGATTAGACACCAAAAAATAAACACTCAAAAGAAGGCTACAATCTAAGGAGTGTGTTTAGTAACGGCATAAGATTCCTAATTGATGGAGAAAGGTCTGTTGGCAAGAAAAATTGCTTCCAGGAGGTTGTCAAGTGTTTTTGCTCGACGATTCCATTCTTGGGTGGTTGGTTTGGCCCTTGTTCCTGTAACTCAAATCCTAGCCCGGTATTTGCCACTTTAGTTTTACACCAATGTGAACCTTACGCCTTTTTTACTCTCTGATCGAGGTTCTCGGCATTGAAAAATCTTCATAAACTAAATCACACGTGTACATGTTAACATTTAAGAGATATACAGTCAAGAAAATAAAGAGCAATGGTTATATATTTGCGGATTAGACACCAAAAAATAAACACTCAAAAAATGGCTACAATTTAAGGAATGTGTTTAGTGACGACATCAGATTCCTAATTGATGGAGAAAGGTCTGGTGGCAAGAAAAGCTGCTTCCAGAAGGTTGCCAAGTGTTTTCGCTCGACGATTCCATTCTTGGGTGGTTGGTTTGGCCCTTTTTCCTGTAACTCAAATCCTAGCCCGGTATATCCCATTTTAGTTTTACACCATTGTGAACCTTACGCCTTTTTTACTCTCTGATCGAGGTTCCCGGCATTGAAAAATCTTCGTAAACTAAATCACCCGTGTATATGATGACATTTAAGAGATATACAGTCAAGAAAATCAAGAGCAGTGGTGATATATATGCGGATTAGACACCAAAAAATAAACATTCAAAAAATGGCTACAAATTAAGGAATGTGTTTAGTGACGGCATGAGATTCCTAATTGATGGAGAAAGGTTTAGTGGCAAGAAAAGCTGCTTCCAGGTGGTTGTCAAGTGTTTTCACTCGACAATTCCTTTTTTCGATGGTTGGTTTGGTTCTTGTTCCTGTAACTCGAATCAAAACCCGGTATATCCCATTTTAGTTTTACGCCATTGTGAACCTTACGCTTTTTTTACTCTCTGATCGAGGTTCTCGACATTGAAAAATATTCGTAAACTAAATCACACGTGTATATGTTGACATTTAAGAGATATACGGTCAAGAAAATTAAGAGCAATGGTGACATATATGCGGATTAGACACCAAAAAATACACTCAAAAAACGGCTACAATTTAAGGAATGTGTTTAGTGACGGCATCAGATTCCTAATTGTTGGGGAAAGGTCTGCTGGCAAGAATAGCTGTTTTCAGGAGCTTGTCATGTGTTTTCTCTCGACGATTCCATTATTGGGTGGTTGGTTTGGCCATTGTTCCTGTAACTCAAATCCTATCCCGGTATATCCCATTTTAGTTTTACACCATTGTGAACCTTACGCCTTTTTTTACTCTCTAATCGAGGTTCTCGGCATTGAAAAATTTTCGTAAACTAAATCACACGTGTTTATGTTGATATTTAAGAGATATACAGTCAGGAAAATCAAGAGAAATGGTGATATATAAGCGGATTAGACACCAAAAAATAAACACTCAAAAAATGGCTACAATTTAAGGAATGTGTTTAGTGACGGCATCAGATTCCTAATTGATGGAGAAAGGTCTGGTGGCAAGAAAAGCTGCTTACATGAGGTTGTCAAGTATTTTCGCTCGAAGATTCCATTCTTGGGTGGTTGGTTTGGCCCTTGTTCCTGTAACTCGAATCCTAGCCCGGTATATTCCATTTTAGTTTTACACCATTGCGAACCTTACGCCTTTTTTACTCTCTGATGGACGTTTTCGGCATTGAAAATTCTTCATAAATTAAATCGCACGTGTATATGTTGACATTTAATAGATATACAGTTAAGAAAATCAAGAGCAATGGTGATATATATGCGGATTAGACACCAAAAAATAAACACTCAAAAAGTGGCTACAATTTAAGGAATGTGTTTAGTGATGGCATCAGATTCCTAATTGATGGAGAAAGGTCTGGTGGCAAGAAAAGCTGCTTCCAGGAGGCTGCCAAGTGTTTTCGGTAGACGATTCCATTCTTGGGTGGTTGGTTTTGACCTTGTTCCTGTAACTCGAATCCAAGCCCGGTATATCCCATTTTAGTTTTACACGATTGTGAACATTACGCCTTTTTTACTCTCTGATCGAGGTTCTCGGCATTGAAAAATCTTCGTAAACAAAATCATACGTGTATAGGTTGACATTTAAGAGATATACGGTCAATAATATCAAGAACATTGGTGATATATAAGCGGATAAGACACCAAAAAATAAACACTCAAAAAATGGCTACAATTTAAGAAATGTATTTAGTTACGGCATCAGATTCCTAATCGATGGAGAAAGGTCTGGTGGGAAGAAAAGCTGCTTCCATGGGGTTGTCAAGTGTTTTTGCTCGACGATTCCATTCTTGGGTGGTTGGTTTGGCCCATGTTCGTGTAGCTCGAATCCTAGCCCGGTATATCCCATTTTAGTTTTACACCATTGTGAACCTTACGCCTTTTTTACTCGTTACTCTCTGATCGAGGTTCTCGGCATTGAAAAATCTTCGAAAACTAAATCACAAGTGTATATGTTGACATTTAAGAGATATACTGTCAAGAAAGTCAAGGGCAATGGTGATATATATGCGGATTAGACACCAAAAAATAAACACTCAAAAAATGGCTACAATTTAAGGATCGAGTTTAGTGACGGCATCAGATTCCTAATCGATGGAGAAATGGCTGGTGGCAAGAAAAGCTGCTTCCAGGATGTTGTAAATTGTTTTTGCTCAACTATTCCATTCTTGGGTGGTTGGTTTGGCCATTTTTCCTCTAAATCGAATCCTAGCCCGGTATATCCCATTTTTGTTTTACACCATTGTGAACCTTACGCCTTTTTTACTCTTTGATTAAGATTCTCGGCATTGAAAAATCTTCGTAAACTAAATCACATGTATATATGTTGACATTTACCAGATATACAGTCTAGAAAATCAAGAGCAATGGTGATATATATGCGGATTAGACACAAAAAATGAACACTCAAGAAATGGAAACAATTTAAAGAATATGTTTAGTGACGGCATCAGATTCCTAATTGATGGAGAAATGTCTGGTGACAAGAAAAACTGCTTCCAAGGGGTTGCTAAGTGTTTTCGCTCGATGATTCCATTCTTGGGTTGTTGGTTTGTCCCTTGTTCCTGTAACTCGAATCCTAGCCCGGTTTATCCCATTTTAGTTTTACACCATTGTGAATCTTGCGCCTTTTTTACTCTCTGATCGAGGTTCTCGGCATTGAAAAATCTTTGTAAACAAAGTCACGGGTGTATATGTTGACATTTAAGAGATATATAGTCTAGAAAATCAAGAGCAATGGTGATATATATGCGGATTAGACACAAAAAAATAAACACTCAAAAAATGGCTACAATTTAAGGAATGGGTTTAGTGACGGCATCAGATTTCTAATTGATGGAGAAAGGTCTGGTGGCAAGAAAAGCTGCTTCCAGGAGGTTGTCAATTGTTTTCGCTCGACGATTCCATTCTTCGGTGGTTGGTTTGGCCCTTGTTCCTGTAACTCAAATCCTAGCCCGGTATATCCCATGTTAGTATTACACCATTGTGAACCTTAAGCCTTTTTTACTCTCTGATCGAGTTCTCGGCATTGAAAAATCTTCGTAAACTAAATCACACGTCTATATGTTGACATTTAAGAGATATACTGTCAAGAAAATCAAGAGCAATGGTGATATATATGCGGATTAGACACCAAAAAATAAACACTTAAAAAATGGCTACAATTTAATGAATGTGTTTAGTGATGGCATGAGATTCCTAATTGATTGAGAAAGGTCTGGTGCCAAGAAAAGCCGCTTCCAGGAGGTTGTCAGGTGTTTTCGCTCGACTATTCCATTTTTGGGTGGTTGGTTTGGCCATTGTTCCTGTAACTCGAATCCTAACCCGGTATATTCCATTTTAGTTTTACACCATTGTGAGCCTTACGCCTTTTTTACTCTCTGATCGAAGTTCACAGCATTGAAAAATGTTAGTAAACTAAATCACACGTGTATATGTTGGCATTTAAGAGATATATAGTCAAGAAAATCAAGAGCAATGGTGATATTTATGCGGATTAGACACCAAAAAATAAACACTCAAAAAATGGCTACAATTTAAGGAATGTGTTTAGTGACGGCATCAGATTCCTAATTGATGGAGAAAGGTCTCGTGGCAAGAAAAGCTGCTTCCAGGAGGTTGCCAAGTGTTTTCGCTCGACGATTCCATTCTTTGGTGGTTGGTTTGGCCCTTGTTCCTGAAACTCGAATCCAAGCCCGGTATATCCCATTTTAGTTTTACACCATTGTGAACCTTACGCCTTTTTTACTCTCTGATTGATGTTCTCGGCATTGAAAAATATTCGTAAACTAAATCACACGTGTCTATGTTGACATTTAAGAGATATACAATCAAGAAAATAAAGAGCAATGGTGATATATATGCGGTTTAGACACCAAAAAATAAACACTCTAAAAATGGCTACAATTTAAGGAAAGTGTTTAGTGACGGAATCAGATTCCTAATTGATGGAGAAATGTCTGGTGGCAAGAAAAGCTGCTTCCAGAAGGTTATCAAGTGTTTTCGCTCGACGATTCCATTCTTGGGTGGTTGGGTTGGCCCTTGTTCCTGTAACTCGAATCCGAGCCCGGTATTTCCCATTTTAGTTTTACACCATTGTGAACCTTCGCCTTTCTTACTCTCTGATCGAGGTTCTCGGCATTGAAAAATCTTTGTAAACTAAATCACAAGTGTATATGTTGTCATTTAAGAGATATACAGTCAAGAAAATCAAGAGCAATTGTGATATATATGTCGATTAGACACCAAAAAATAAACACTCAACAAATTGCTACAATTTAAGGAATTTGTTTACTGATGGCATCAGATTTCTATTTGATGGAGAAAGGTCTGGTGGCAAGAAAAGTTGCTTCCAGGAGGTTGTCAAGTGTTTTCGCTCGTCGATTCCATTCTTGGGTGGTTGGTTTGGCCCTTGTTCCTGCAACTCGAATCCTAGCCCGGTATATCCCATTTTAGTTTTACACCATTGTGAACCTTACGCCTTTTTTACTCTTTGATCGAGGTTCTCGGTATTGAAAAATATTCGTAAACTAAATCACACGTGTATATGTTGACATTTAAGAGATATACAGTTAAGAAAATCAAGAGAAATGGTGATAGATATGTGGATTATACACCAAAAATAAACCCTAAAAAATGGCTACAATTTAAGAAATGTATTTAGTGACGGTATCAGATTCCTAATTGATGGAGAAAGGTCTGGTGGCAAGAAAAGCTGCTTACAGGAGGTTGTCAAGTGTTTTCGCTCGACGATTCCATTCTTTGGTGGTTGGTTTGGCCCTTGTTCCTGTAACTCGAATCCTAGCCCGGTATATCCCATTTTAGTTTTACACCATTATGAACCTTGTGCCTTTTTTACTCTCTGATCGAGGTTCTCGGCAGTGAAAAATCTTCGTAAACTAAATCACACGTGTATATGTTGACATTTAAGAGATATACAGTCAAGAAAATCAAAAGCAATGGTGATATATATGCGGATTAGACACCAAAAAATGGCTACAATTTAAGGAATGTGTTTAGTGACGGCATCAGAGTCCTAATTGATGGAGAAAGGTCTGGTGGCAAGAAAAGCTGTTTCCAGGATGTTGTTAAGTGTTTTCGCTCGATGATTCCATTCTTGGGTGGTTGGGTTGGCCCTTGTTCTTATAACTCGAATACTGGCCCGGTATATCCCATTTTTGTTTTACACCATTGTGAACCTTACGCCTTTTTTACTCTCTGATCGAGGTTCTCGGCACTAAAAAATCTTCTTAAACTAAATCACACGTGTATATGTTGACATTTAAGAGATATATAGTCAAGAAAATTAAGAGCAATGGTGATATATATGCGGATTGGACACCAAAAAATAAACACTCAAAAAATAGCTACAATTTAAGGAATGTGTTTAGTGAGGGTATTAGATTCCTAATTGATGGAGAAAGGTCTGGTGGCAAGAAAAGCTGCTTCCAGGAGGTTGTCAAGTGTTTTCGCTCGATGTTTCCATTCTTAAATTATGATTATAGTTTATTTAAAAAAAATTAACAGAATTTCTGATGTTTTCTGATAAATCTGATGAAATTTCTGATAAAATAATCAGATTTTAATTTTAAATATTGATTATTTTAAAAATAACGAACCAGCCAAATCGAGCTAATCCGGCTTGTTATGAACTGAGCTAGGCTTGCTTTGTAGCCGAGCTGGTTGGGTCAGTTTCAAACTGAGCCATATCGAGCAAGCTTTTTTTGAGCTAAATCTGTGAGTTATGAGTCACGTGCTTTTTATATAGCCATACATGTTGAGATCGGAATGTGCATAGGGAAATTATATATAGAGCATCAATATTGATACCAAATTGATTATTTTATGTTTTTATAGACTAATAAAAACTAATCTGAAAGGACCAACAAGAAAGTATTTCCTACTACTCAAAGAAAGCATAAATGCAATTAAAGACTATATGGGGCACAGCCTGATTCTTCTAGTTAATATTAATAATATGTAGGTAATAATGATAATACAATTTCAAAAAACAATCATGAACATGTTTAACTCTATAAACACCCTTTACATCATCAAAACAAAATGATCCAACTTGAGTCATTGAAATCCTATTTACAAGGTGCATTTTTAGTTCCCACTGTCTATTTTATATTTTAATGCATCTAAGTGTTTCCCAACAATTCATGCGGGTTAAACACAGAGCTAAGTTAGGTTCGTAAGATTGAATAGATTCATGTAATTTTACATTTTAATTTCTTTGTCTCTATGTACGGTGGCTTTCAGAACTAATCTCTTGCTAGATCCGTTTAAAAAAAACATAGCGTCTCCATGGTTTCTAGCAAGCAACTATGGCTCTTTCGCCTTGTGAAGCGGAGTTCATGGCTGCTACCACAACTATGTGCCAAGCTATATGGCTTAGTGAAATAATGGGATTGAGGTCGTAAAATGTAACATAGGGGACTTGGCATGTAATAATCTCACCTAGACCTTATTGGCCATCAATAATCCCACCTCAGAATATTCCTCCCACCAGTCCCACCTTTCACCTATTTTTCCTACAATGGTCCCCCGTTAAAAAAAACTTAACGGAGTTAAGCTTTTTTCCAAATTACAAACAAATTTTTAGGGCTTTTAATCAGAACAATGAAACGAGTCCATTGACGTAAAACTTACTTCGAAATGGTGCTCCAAGTGACTTGATTTTGGTTAATTGGAAATTTAAACACCCGAATTAAAGCGTCGTTTTCATCATTTGGAGCACTATTTCGAGGCAAGTTTTACATCAATGGAATCGTATCGTCGTTCTAATCAAAAGCCCTAAAAAATTTGTTTGTAATTTGGAAAAAAAGCTTAACTCCGTTAAGTTTTTTTAACGGGGGGCCATTGTAGGAAAAATAGGTGAAAGGTGGGACTGGTGGGGTGAATATTCTGAGATGGGATTATTAATGGCCAATAAGATCTAGGTGAGATTATTACAGGCCAATTTCCCTAAAATGTATTGTTGAAGGTAGATAACATGTCGGCTATCACTCTCATTAAGAATCTTGTCAGAGACTAAATCAAGCAGGTTATTATTAGCCGGTTGGGTTGTGATTTATGATTTGTAACTAAGTTTTGAGTAATTTTCTTAGTATTATAATTTGAGATTTATCCAATATTTCGCATTTTGTTTTTCTGTTTTGTCGATATGAAACATGAAAAGTAACCCCTGATGCTAATAACGTTAGATTTCAGTTAGTTAGAAATTCACAAAATTGTAGTTGACATCCTATCTTCAAACTCTTAATGGAAAAAAGTTTCCAACAATTACATGTCCACAACATCATTTCATCAAAATACTTGAAAAATAACGTTCAAGGGGATGAATGTTTGATGATGTTGTGGACATGTAATTATTGGAAACTTTCTTTGACTGAGTTTAAAGATAGAATGGCAACTACAATTGCGTGCATTTCTAAATGTCTGAAATCTAACGTTACTAGCATGTGTTATAAGCATGATTATTAACACTAACATATGTGTAAAAAAAACCTTTCTTATTACAATAAATCAGCCAAATGTAAGGGTAAGTGTTGAACTAGTAACCATTAAAAGCCAGTATAATGCTTAACCGTTCAAATGTAAATATCTGACCAATTCAGATAAGAGGTCTTAACCATTCAGACTCAGTATAATGCTTAACCATTCAGAGACAAATGTTTGAACCATTCAGACATCTGCTCGCAAAACAAACAATCTGAACCATTAAGAATACATTAAGAGCTGAAACAAACAGCCCCTAAGTTCCTTATAGTCATTGACCTTAAGTTATTCCCACTATTGTCAGTTGGTTTTAGAATCAGGGGCGGATTTAGAGGCTATTTACGGGTTCCCAGGAACCCAGTCGATTTGGAAAAAAGCGTTTTTTTGTAGTGTAAACCTTGTATGATTTGGAAAAAAACGTTTTTTTGTAGTGTAAACCTTATGATTTGGAAAAAGGAACCCAGTGAAAAAACTGGCTGGATCCGCCACTGTTTAGAATGGAACTCCATATGATCTCATATATTAGTCAGATAAGCTAAATTATTAGTATCATAAAGGGGTGTTCATAAATCATCAAGGATATAACTTATAGTTTGAGAACAATCGATGACAATGTTGATTTACAACTCATCATGTAAAAAAGATACGCCGCGTCTTATGATTACTGGAGTACCCTTAAACTAAGCCACCATACTGTCTCATGGTCACATCATACATTCGCGTTTCAACCACCACTGCCATGACAAATAAGCAACAAACGATTACGTCAATGCTAATATTGTTTTACAATAGCGACAACCATACCCATTAAAATCCCACCCACTGCAAAATACGAATATCGTTTTAGCAAGTTAAAACCAACAAACATTTCTAGCCGACTCGTATAGAACTACAATAGACTATATTGTATGCACTCACTAAAGCGAACAAGATGTTGGGTAATGGGCCATTATATATTTGTGTTGGAAGAAATAAACTTTTGTAAAGGTCGCGCGTTGACCCCCAGACCATTTATGTGGGAGAAAAGTTATGAACTTCCTAAATAAGTTGTGTTAAATGTGAAAAACTTTTATAAACTTTGTAAATAAGTTGGACAAAGTAATATATGTTAAATTTGCATTTCACAAATATGCTATCATGAAAATAAAACAAAAAATATAGCAGGTTAACCCGCTTTGACCCGAATGGCCGAACCCATCTGACTTGCTTTAACCTGCCCAACCCTTTTCGACCCGTTATGCAACCCGACTTGACCCGCCTGGTTTGCCACTTAAAACAAAAAAGTAAGTATATTTGGTTTTTACCTCGATTGGATATCACCTAGGCAGCAGCCTGCAAAATATAACAATCACGCCATAAAGCTAGAGACAAACACACACATACATACATATATAGGGGAAGGTTAACGTACAATAGCTCCTTAACATGCGACGGCACGCGACTTAATTACGCATGTTCATTTGTAAATTACGCACGTTATAAATTTCAAACCCTAATTACGCATGGAGAAGAAATCACGCATAGTCAAAACACAAAATCACGCATAGGTTGGTTTTTACCCTATTTACGCATGTTATATCATAATTACACACATTATTTTGTTGGTCGCGTACGGTCGCATATTAAGAGACTTTTGTATTTTAAACCTAGATATAAAATACTGGCATTAAATTTATAAATATACCTAAATGAAATACTTTATATAATCATATAGATGTAATACTTTACCTTGTCATCAACTGGAGTGAAAACAGCCTTAACTGCTTCAAAAACTTCTGCAACCGGCTTACCAGCATCGATCTATGATCGATCAAGTTTAAATTAGTCGACACAATATTACTAACAAAATTTTCAGCATACATACCAGTAGTAACAATGATAAAAAAAAAAAGATAAAAAATAGTGTATTTACCTTTCTGACCCTCCCCTTTGAGTTGTAATAGTTGATAACAGAGAGACTAGATTCAACAAAAACCTTAAACCGCTTCCTTATTGTGTCAATGTTATCATCTACTCTTCCCTTCATACAACAAAGTTAAATTCAAATAGTTAAAAAAGTAGTATGGCTCAAGTACATTCGCTAGAGGTGGGAATTTCGACCCATGTACTTGAATATGGGTCCACTGTGGTTATGGTTTAAATCATACGTATGAAATATCAATTGGGCCCATTTTTAAACATAGCACGAGTCAAATGGGTTGAGTGGGTCACCCAAAGTGTTACTCAGATGTCTCATTACAAATTATTTTTAATATAATACAATAATTATTCATAAAATTAGGGGTGTAAACAAGCCTAGAGGCTCGAGAGCTACTTGGGACGGACTCGGTTAAAAGTTCGAACGAGCCAAGCCTTAATGAGCCCGGGCCCGGGCCCGAGCTCAAGCCTGAAATACAGCCCGTTTAGTTATCGAGTCCAAGCTCGAGCCTGAAATACAAAGCTCGTTTAGGCTCCGAGCATAAACGAGCCCACACAAAATTTTAGTTTTTTTTTTTTTACATATAAATGATAGTGATGATTATAACCCAATGGTTTCAACTTAGGCCCATATGATTTAAACTAATAACTTTGGTAAGCTGAGCTCGAGCCGAGCTTTGGTTCGTTTAAGCGATATCGAGCCGAGATTTTAGCTCGTTTGAGATTGTTCTCAAAATAGCTCTAGCCGAGTCAAGCTGAGCCCAAGCTTCGAGCTTTACTCGCGAGCCAAGCTCGAGCTTCATAAAAACATGACGAGCTGAGCTTGAGCCTAGTCGGGCTCGGCCCGGCTCGTTTACACCCCTACGTAAAATTCAGAAAAGTTGGTCAAAAAAGTGTTGGCAGGTCAACCCAACATGTTTTAAAACTTATCCGCTTTGGCCCAAACCCTGTTTGACCATTACCCCATCACCCATGACCTGACCCGACCCACCCATTTTGCCACCTCTAACATTCATCATCATTCTTGAACTTTTTTTTTTTTTTGAACGGCCAACAAACTCAATCCCGAGCACTCTCGGGGCACCCACTAGACAAACGGAGTACTCCGAGAGTAACCCGAGTCCACCACCAATTCCGGGGAAAACCCGGTATTAGTGATTCATTTTACAAGCTATTTAGCATTGGAATTTCTTTAAGACAGTTTTGAAACAAATACTTTTCAAACTTGTTTAATACCATCTTGGTTTTATAATGCGTGCATAATGCATGATGCGCCCGGTGCGCTACGCATCGCCACACTTGATGCGTTGCATTTACGTGATGCGAGAATATTGCGCCGATTTCGCATAATGCGCTCGTCGCATAATACGCTCCGATGCACGCACCATTGTTTGTTATGTTTTTTTCCGGATTTTATGAAACGGGTTAGGCTTTTTTCAATAATTAATATCTTAGTATGCTTGATTTGGACCATTATGGGTCCAAAACACTTTTTGTGGTTCTAGAAACATTTTAGTATACTTTATTTGAACCAAAAAGCACAACTCTTATCTTCTTATTACGTTAGTTGTTTTAGTATTTTTTTTATAAAGAGCGCATCAGATACATGATTCGCTCGCGTCGCGCATCACGCAACATGCATCAGATTTTTGGACCAAACGCATCAGAGCGCATCATGCAATTTAAAACCAAGAACACCATTTAAATTTGCCAAATTGACATATGGTTGATAGCACGTTTGTCTATCTGGAAATTATTAAAAGAAAATAAATAAAAATTAGTAAAATTAATCAAGTTGTATACCGAACCTGGTTGCGGCTTAAGAGGCGCCTCTCCATCTCTTCCTCAGAACAATCAAAGAAAAGAACAAACTCGGGTACAATTCCGGTCTGTATATTACCATAAGATTATAACTTCTTTACCAATAAATAAACATTTTTTATGTAAATTTGGTCACAACTTACCACTGACTCAAACATTGCACGGTTTTCCTCATTACGGGGAAACCCATCAATCAGGAACTTGTCGTTCTCACTTTCCATAATTGCTTTTTCAAGAAGATTAATGGTTACTTCTGGTGGAACAATAACTCCTTCAGAAATCATGTTCTGGATCATGGTCCTATAATGTATCAACACAAAATTTAGATATTTATTTACAGTGGTCAAACCATCGTCGTAAATGGCGAATAGCGATAAATAGTGGACGCTATTTTATAAATAGCGATACACTAGAAAAAAAGTTTATATGTATATTATCTCAAAATACCCTGGTATATACGCTATTTAACAAAAATCGAAAAATCCAGCTATATTTAATCGCTATTTTATATTTAAAAAAACTAAAAAATAAAATAACTGAAATCCCGCTGTTAATGGCTGCATATCATGTAGCGACCTTCGACCAATACGCTACGCTATTCGCTATAGCGACCACTATTGACAATTATGGGTCAAACAGGTCAAAAAAAACCTACCCGTTTTCAGATCCGGAATTTATTTCGGCCCGGAGAAGATCTCCAGCACTGAGATGCGTATACCCAAAGTGCTCTACGATATTTGCACATTGTGTACCCTTGCCACTGCCCGGGCCTCCTGCTCGATGTAAGAGAAGACACTTATTGAAGGATATACGAGACATTTCCAGTAAAATGTTGCAAAATTCCTATTTTTTATTCAAAGCTTTTTTTTTCTAAACAAGATTATTTGTAGGCCTGTAAAATGGTTCAGTGGGAAGTTCGTTTTTGTTCGTTTATTTAATAAACGAACAAACATTAACACATTTTTTTGTTCATTTAATTAAACGAACGAACATGAACACATTTCTTCATTCACTTATGTTCATGAATGTCCATTTATGTTCGTTCATCTATGTTCTCCTTTATTTACATTTGTTTATTTGTTTCAATTTAAAGACACAAGTAGTTATACTTATATAAATATTAAACATAAATGGAACTTTCTATCTACTTATATAAATATAACTAATTGGTAATTGAGCTTTCTAGTAATAAAAATGAGTTTTCCAATGGAATTATCGTAAGTAATCACTAATTTATATAAAAAATTACTTTATGTTCATTTATGTTTTGTAAATTATGTTCATTTGTGTTGTTTATTGTTTGTTAAATTATGTTCATATACATTTGTTTGTTTGTTTATGTTCATTTACGTTCGTGAACAGTTCTTTTGGGTCTTAAACAAACGAACACGAACATGCTCATTTTCTTAATGAACGAACACAAACAAAAAAAATTTGTTCAGTTATATGTTCGTGTTCGGTTAAAGTTAAATGAACGAACACGATTTACAAGCCTAAATAGAACTGTAGAAGTCCTCACCTAGAACAAACACAACTTTGGGCTTCTTTACACTAAGAGCGCTTTCGGTTGCTTCCTGCAACCAATTAGACATTATTTAGCTTCTCATAAAAGAACTATTCTAGTATTAAGCCGATTAAAACAATGACGTTATATAGCTACCGTATGTGCAGCATCAATGCTAGTCCCCATGATCCACACTAGAGTAGGCTTAGCTTACTGCATCCAACAAGAAGGAAGTATGAAACATTTCTGCCAAAATTTTCTTTATCATACTTATGATTTCAATCATTTTGTGACCCGATTTAATTACCAAAATTTCAGGAATATTCTGGATATGATCAAAAACTTTTTGCTCTCGTTAATACACCTGGCAAAACGGGTGGGTCGGGTAGAGATGTACAAATCGGATTTTTTTAAAACCAGTCCGGTTTTTAACCGAACCGGTTTTTTTGGTAGGGAAAAACCGGTTTTTAAAAAAAAAACCGGCTTGGATTTATAATCGGTTTTACATAGTGGGATGCCGAACTGGGTACTAATCGATTCGGTTCGGTTAAAACCTGATTTGGGCCAAAAAAAACCGGTTTTTTTAAACTGGTTTCAAAGATCAAGAATGCTAACCGTATACAAACCGCCGGTTCGGTTCGGGTTGAAACCGGTTTAAATAAAAAAACCAGTTTCTGTTCTAAAACCGGTTTTTTAAAACCTTTTTCAGTTTTTAAACCGGTTTCAAAGATCAAGAATACTAACCAGTATACAAACCACCAGTTCGGTTCAGGTTGAAACTGGTTTTTTTTGTACACCTCTAGCCGGTCGGGTGGCGGGTCAAAACAAGTTCGGGAAAAAATGGGTCAATTAAAAAAGGGTTGTTTTGGTTCGGGTGAAACGGGTCGGGTCAGAACGGGTTTCGGGTCGGTATAAAAAAAAATTCACTTTGATCCAAAAGTGATATGTTTAATCTATGTAAATTGGATCTTATAAACAGTCTTTGATCAGTTGTCCATTCAGATTAAAATCTTCTACATACGTTTAATCAAAGCAAACAAGAATGAATTTTGACAGTAACCATATAAACAAACAGACATATGGATCAAATCAATCAGATCAAAAATTCAAAATGCATGCAAACAAACAATTGAACACGAATTAAAAAGAAATCAAACCTATTTATTTAATAACATTAAAGGATTCAAATTGTGTTTGACATTGAGTTGACTAGATAAAACAATGCAAGATTTTACAGAAAAACTAACCGAAAAATGTGTGTGAGAAACTATGAATGGCGTATGGGTTGCAGCTGTTGGTGGTTCGAGCAACAAGGAAATTTGGGGAAATGTTCGAATAATATATAAA
Source organism: Helianthus tuberosus (assembly GCA_030545235.1). Classification (NCBI taxonomy): domain Eukaryota; kingdom Viridiplantae; phylum Streptophyta; class Magnoliopsida; order Asterales; family Asteraceae; genus Helianthus; species Helianthus tuberosus. The sequence goes on along the minus strand of CM060374.1, from coordinate 150,643,320 downwards.
TACTTTTTCAATAGTTTATTTCAAACAAGTGATTTGAATATTTCGTTTTGGGCTTATTTTAGTTTTTACTATGATTTAGGCCTAATTGAAATACATGTTTGTTTGGGCCTTGGGGTTATTTGTAATATTGGATTGAGTTAATTACTATTTTCGTCCCTGTAGTTTGTTAAAAATCACTATTATAGTTCATTGGTTTAAAAATTGTGATTTTAGTCCCTGTGGTTCTACTTTCGTAACCATTCAGTCCACTTCGTAACCATTTCAGTCCCTGTACTTAACAGAATAATGGATTGAAATGGTTACGGAAGTGAAACCACAGGGACTGAAATGGTTACAAAAGTGAAACCAAAGGGACTGAAATCGCAAATATTTAATCTAATGGACTGAAATAGTGATTTTTGACAAACCACATGGACGAAAATGGTAATTAACTCTATTGGATTTTAATAATCTTAACTTTCATGAGTTGGCTGATAGCACTCTTAAGTTTCGATTTGTACCACAACACTCTCAGCTTTCAACTTATTTTCCTCTAGCACTCACAAACTAATTGAACTCTAACCCAGTTAGTTTTTGCTGGCGTGGCAGCTAACATGACACTTTTTTTTGCTGATGTGGTATCTGATGTGGCTTTTTGCTGATCTGGCACTTATTTGGTGCGTGACATTTGACATCAGTTAACTGGGTTATGGGTTTAGTTAGTTTTGGAGTGCCAGAGGAAAATAAGTTGAAAGTTGCGAGTGTCGTGATACAAATCGAAAGTTGGGAGTGCTATCGGTTAATTGATAAAGTTAGGGTTATTTAAAATCCAATATCCCTTGTGAAATTGAATAGTTTCCTATTTTAATATGATCGGGTCTTATAATTTGGTATTTAATGAACTAAACATTTAAAAAAAAAACATTATGAGCTTAGTTGTCGCAAAGTTTTTTTTTTATTTTCGGATGGGTATGTTTAGTGCCAAATATTTTTTTTTAACATTAAGATGAAAACGTCATACCAAGTACTGTTATCATACTGGCCTAACAATAATGGTATCAATATCACCGTTTTTATGGTTTTCAATCAGCGTAGAACACGTGTAATTATCCTTTTTGGATCAAAGTGCACGTAAAATTTCCACTAATTTAGACCTTAACATTCTTAAATAAACTTGAGCTATGTCTTATTTTAAACAATAAAATTTTTAGATAAATATTGAAAAATCAATTAACAATAAAAACATATTAAAAACCGTAATATATATAGGCCTCTTGGACCCCACTTGATCCCACGAACCCGCTACCCCAACCCGAAGAAGATGGCCTCTTGGACCCACGAAGAAGAGTTAGCTCTCGTCACAAGCGTCGTTGACGCTATGAAGGGGCGACAACCCGGCCAAACACGATATTGGCCGGAAGCCTTCGCAAGCTACCGACATAACGTCGGACACGACCGGCACAACTTAAACGCGTGCCAACATAAATGGCGCGAGCTACGGCCCAAGCTCGATCGTTTCAAGGCCTACTACGAAGCCGTTCCGAGCGGCGAGTTAAGCCACAAGGACCGGGCGGCGGTGGCGAACATTGAGTTTCGGGGCAAGGAGTGAAGGTCGTTCGACAAGCCCGCGCTTTTTGAAATTTACCTAACGCTCTAGGTTTTTTTTTTTTTTTTTTTTTTTTTTGTAATCGTTTTTAGGTTTTTTTTGTAATTTTTAGGTTTTTTTTTATTTTGTAATAGTTTTTAGGTTTTTTTTATTTTGTAATTAATTAAATTTTAGGTTTTTTTTAATGTTGTGTGTATTTTTTTTATTTTTTGTAATTTTTTTTAATAAACTGCCAAGCCACGCCCCCAACCTAAGCCCCACCATACCCCACGGTCGAAACATGATGTTTGTTGAAAAATGTAAAAATTAAAATCAAAATTCTGTGTATTTACTTTAGTAGAGTAATTATGTGCAATTACATTATAATGATTCCATAACTACTTTACTGATGTAAATACACAAAAAAGAATTATTTTTTTGAATTCCAATATTAGAATATGGGGAAAATTTAAAAAAAAAAAATACTGCTTCACTTCTCACGTTTAGTATCAGCGTCTTGATACTCATGGAGACGCTCTAATGATGGCAAGATTGACGTTGACCAAGTGCACAATATTATGGGAGATCAAGTAAAATTTCGATAAAGATAATCTTTACTTATGTTTATCTCTTGTAAACTTTGTTGGTATCTCTAAACATACCCTCTCCTACTTAAAAAACTTCAATCAAATTATACTGAAGATCGAATATCCGTTGATTAAAAAAACAAAAATACAAGACCATAATAACCACATCTTGCTACCGCTGAATGCCAGTTGAAACTAAAATCCCATTCCCATATCATCCATGTTTGGCATCCGATTTGCGAGTGGGTTTTTCTCTCCTTGACGATCCACAATGGTTGACTCGGCGGTGGTCAACAAAAGCGCCACACTGCACACGTGCACATCATTTATCAACACATCAAAATGTGAAGCATAAATCACACAGGTAACATAAACTCAACATTTAGTCAGCCATCTATTACAAAGACCCAGAACACAATTTCAAGTTTCAACATTTTTCATAAGTGACTATGAAAAATGGTCAATTTTGGTAACCAAAAGAAATAAAATATTATTTGTTTCCGTTTAACGATAACCTATGCAGTTAATGTGTGGTAAAAAATGGGATATCGGTCAAGGACCAATATTTGAGATATCAGTTATCGCGGTGGGATTCGGTAATTTTGATATCATGCTGAACCTATACTCTCCTACCGTTAACAAATTAACCTTTTGTGTAGTAACTGATTAAGACTTAAAACACTAACAACTAACAATTAAGACTTAAAACACTAATAATTAACAATTAAGACTTAAAACACTAATAATTAACAATTAAGACTTAAAACACTAATAGCAGCCGTAAGAAGAAAGACATATGGTAGAACTAAGAAGAAAGGTACTGATATCATATCAGGAAAATCAGTGATATATCGATCCAATATCGGTCGATATTCTGACCGATAATATTGGTACCGATATCTCACCAGGGGACCAATAACCAACATAACGGTGATATATCGGCGAGATTAACTTCATAGACGATAACAATGGACAAAAAAGTAATTTAAGCTATAAAACTTGCTACTAATTTACCTGGCAGCATCTACTAAAGCCGTTCTCACAACTTTTAAAGGATCTATAATTCCAGCCTTCACCATGTCAACATATTTTCCTAATTAAACAGAAACCCACCATGAAGTTACAAATATTTTTTATCGAATAATAAACTACAACAGAAATAAAACTTAAGGGGTGTTTGGATAAACATTTTGAAAATGATTTGTGATATTCAATAACCAGAACTAAAAAATCAGCAGTAATAAAACAGGATGTAGAAGATACTGTTTGTAACTTTGTATACGCTTCTATTGTACGATGTTGGAATAACCATATTTTTTTCCGAACAGCAATGAATTATTTCATTTATTTTAATGTTACCCAAAAATGAGTAGTTGAATTAATTGGATAACCAGAAGCAGAATCAGTTTATTCAAACATTAAATAATGTTATTGTAAGAAAGGGGTGCAAACGAGCCAAGCGGCTCGGGAGCTAACTCCTCATAAGTTAATCGAGCTCGAGCTCGGGCTCAGGCTCGGCTGGCCTCGTTTGCACCCCTAATTGTAACTCAAAACAAAAATCCAAACACTCCCCTAATAAACAACCGGTTATAAAACCGTATATAAGTTTTTACTAACCTTGGGCAGCATCAAAGCCAAAATGAAGATCATCTTGTTCCAATAGCTTGCCAAGAACCAATGCACCGTCACCACCAGCATTTGAGATTATTGTGAATGTAGGCGCCTATAAAAATTAAAAACAGATGTTTATATCATGTAACACTTTTATCTTTATAAATATTATTAATTTTCTTTAACTAGTAACAGTTCTATTAGGGATAATATATGTGGAGACCTTACGTATTCAACTTTTTTTTCATTTACGCTATTTTTTTATGTGACAATATGTTATATCCGATATTATTAATAGCAAATTCGGCCGAAAATATATCTTACGACAAAAATGCCTTTGAAAATGAAAAGACAAAAAATACCCTTGCACTGATCTAACCAAAACAATGGTTTACGTTGTTTTTGTGATTTTATAATATTCTAGCGTATCACAGGGGTTATACTTATAAACATGCAGGTACATTGTAAAATAAAAAGTAAAGTACACAAATGGTCCATGTGGTTAACCAAAATTTTGGATTTGGTCCCTAGCTTTTCAAAAGTACATGGATGGTCCCTGTGGTTTGCACTTTGTAACACATTTAGTCCCCAGCTAACAAATCTAAAGGTCTAAGCAGGTCCAAGTTAGGGACTAGATGCGTTACAAAGTACGAACCACAAGGATCATCCATGTACTTTTGGCAAAAGTTGGGAACTAAATTCGTTACAAAACGCAGAACCATCTATGTACTTTTGAAAAGCAAGGGACCAAATTCAAAATTTTGATCAACTACAGGGACCATCCGTGTACTTTACTCTAAATTAAAAGAAAAAACCAAGTTTTTTACACCGACCCATTGCTTATTGATAAATTGATGTAAGGGTATATTTGTCTTTTCACAAATTAAGCATTTTTAACTAAAATTTGTGCACAATGAAACCAGCTACATACTTTGGTGGCCTATACAATAGTTCCAATATGGTGGTCTTGATGAATAAAAGCTGAATATATATATATAAAATAAAACAAAGTCTAGAGAGAAAACCTTGAGGGCATTTTCGACTATTTCAACTCCTCTCTTCTGATCCACGTTTGCGGTTTTAAGGCTTTTAAGAACCCTAGTAGCATATAGAAGTGCAACCCCACCTCCTACAATAAATTTATAGTTTAGAGCTGGCAATCTGGACTCATTTACCTCTTAACTATAAAAACATGTAGCTAAAAACAAAACGGGCCAAATGAGTCAAACGGGTAAAAAACTTGCAAATCAGTAGTTTTGAAGTGTACAGCCTCTCAAAATCGCTTTTTTTAAAAGATAACTTGCAAAATAGTGTGCGTAATTTACAAGAATATTATGAGACTAAAAAAACTGTCAAAAATAAGCTTTTTTATACCTGGAACTATTCCTTCTTCCACGGCTGCTCTTGTAGCATTTAAAGCATCCGTTACCCTATCTTTTCTTTCTCCAACTTCCGCCTCACTGGCACCACCAACCTACAAGAAAATACGCATGCGTAATTACAAGAGCACGTAATTTGAGCTTATACATGTAACAATAGTTACTTAAGGTTATATCTAAAGTAAAGTACACAAACGGTCCCTGTGGTTTAACAAAATTTTGGATTTGGTCCCTAGCTTCCCAAAAGTACACGAATCGTCCCTGTGGTTTGCACTTTGTAACGCATTTAGTCCCCAACCAACAAATTTATAGGTTTTAGCAGGTCCAAGTTAGGGGCTAAATGCGTTACAAATTGCAAACCACAGGGACCATCTATATACTTTTGGAAAAAACTGGAGACTAAATGCATTACAAAGTACCAACCACAGGGACCATCCATGTACTTTTGGAAAGCTAGGAACCAAATCCAAAATTTTGGTAAACCACAGGGACCATTCGTGTACATTACTCTTATATTTATTTCAACTGGGTCCGACTGATGTATTTTAAAAAGCTAACTGAAAAGCAAACAGGCCAAACTGTTTTAAACGCTAAAGTTGTCCAAAGTACAGTTAAATGTTTACAACAACCTAAATCTTCAAAATAATGGATCAATAATTTGTCAATATTTATTAATAGTTTCTGCCATTGTATTTCATATAAGAAATATACCTTGAAGACTGCAACACCACCAGATAGCTTTGACAACCTTTCTTGTGCTTTCTCTTTGTCAAACATGGCGGTACTACTCTCAACTGCCGCCCTTAATTCTTCACATCGTTCCTCAATTTGCTTCTTATCGCCACCACCGTGTAGAATTATGGTATCATCAAGAGAAACAGTAACCTAGTACACAAAACCCATGAATGAAGTCTGTTGGAATTTAATTAACAGATTGTTAGAGTTTATGATCTTGTTTCAAAATAATCCTTAAGGGTGTTCGGTTTACTCGGCTCAGATATCGTTGTAGTTTTTTTATGAAGTACAAAAGTTTGACTGGTGTAGTTTGTCGAATAAATGTGTAAAAAAGTTTAGCACAAACCTTTTTTGCAGTACCAAGTTTGTCGAGTTGAACATCGTTAAGACTTAATCCACGTTCCTCACTAATAACCTGCATATCACACTTGTAAGTACATATTTCTAAAAGATTGTAACTAGAAGCGAGTCAAGCGACCACCAGTTCAGATAAAAATTGGTGAATTTGATTTCAATTTTGTTTCTGGTGAGTCAAATGGGCTAAGAAAAAAGATTCAACTAACAAGGAAACAGTTCAAATGGTTATACAAACGCTTACACAATTATTGTAATAGGGTTAAATTTCTAAGAATAATAAGATACTTCACCTGTTACATATTAAGAAAATTCTCAATAATAAGTAATTAACTTGCATTTTTGTTACCAATCATAGGAAATGAGCTAAAAACATCACCATTATTGCTAGAAAAATGAAAGCATATTGCTATAAATGGTAACAAAACTAATATAACTGATTATAGAATGTAATCACATTACTAAGCAAACAAATCCGTTGTAACAATATAATTTGATAATATTCAACACATCAACAAAATCAACGCATTCTAAATAAATTTGAAGCGATTACATAATAAAGGGTCGATCCAGGTTATGATTTAATTTTAGCATATCAAATGGTCAAGCTAAACCGTTTAACTAATATAAAAACATATCAAACGGGTGAAAAGTTATCCCAACTGTATTCAGTAGCATAAACAGTTGTAAATCGTTTTGCTAAACATAAATTTAGATTATTGTTAGAATAATTTAGTTTTGTAATCATATTTAACAGATTTATTATTTATAGATACAAAATAATAAAAAAAATGTTCATGTGTCCGACAAACCCGGTTGGACCTGTTAGTCTGTTACATGACCCGTCCATTTGCCACCTCTATTTGTGATTTGGGAAATCGATACGTAAGTCGTAACTCACCTCCCCTCCTGTAAGAACTGCCAGATCTTCTAGATTAGCTCTCCTATTATCTCCAAAACCAGGAGCTTTAATTGCACAAACCTAGAGAAGAAATCATATGACTGTTTCTTTAGATGTTATCATGAATAACGCAATTAACGGATGGTGTTAAAGCAAATTTGGGCGCTTGCCTTAAGTCCGGCTTGATGCTTGTTAATAATCAGCATTGCCAGTAGATCACTTTCAATATCTTCAGCAACAATTAGCAGCGGTCTACGTTTCTGTTTTAATAATTCGAATGATGATAAAAGAGTAAACAGATGTCCAAAAGATTGGGTCTTAAATCCTAAATAGAGGTGGTAATTGGTAAATGACAGATTGAGGAACGGATCAAAAAGCCAAGCTTTTGGTACATGTAAAAACAGGTGTCATAAGCAGCGTGTCAAATATGATTATAAATTATAATACATATATTATTATGTTAATAACTTAAATATTTTAATAAAATGGTTTAGATGGTTTAATGCATTAAAAATACACTTTGGCCGACTTTTGACCCCTTTTCTATTAATCTAATTATAGTTATTTGTGAGAGATAAAAATACATAACTTGAATGCATCCATTCATAAAAATGGGTCAAAATTGCCACCTCTCAGTTCCTATGTGTCACTGACCCACTTAAGAGAATGTAAAAACACTTATCTCAGTTACCTCTACAGCAAGCTCCAAGATCCGAACAAGTGAATTCAAGTCTGAAATTTTTTTGTCATGAATAAAGATCAATGGATGCTCTAGTTCCTGCCTACATGCAAAACAGAGGTTTGACATGATATGAGAAACTGTACTCTACCGAAAAAAACATCTATAATTCAGAAGAAAAAAAATGTCACTAATTGACGAAACAAAGGTGGATGGGATCGGTAACCAACATAAAACAGCACAAGTTAACTTGAATACATTAATTACATATATATAAGTTAACTTGAGAACATACACATTTTTGTGTCTTTGTGTCGGTAACAAAATACGGAGAGATGTAACCGCGGCCTAGCTTCATCCCCTCGACAACTTCCAGTTCATTATCTAAAGTATTACCGTCCTGCAGCGTTATTAAAATAATTATTTATTTCATTAAAAATAATAAGTGGTTTATAATAAATGATCAGGGGCTGAGTTTAGATGTATATATTCTTACAGCAACTGTAATAACTCCTTCTTTTCCAACTTTCTCCATAGCTCTTGCTATTAGTTCACCGATCTCACGTTCTCCATTCGCAGAGATAGTCGCTACCTAATTCAAACGAATATTGTAAAAAAATACTGAAAATATAAGAAATAAGTAGAAGAAAAGACGAAAGGGAAAGTACAAGACCTGCGTTATTTCTTCCGGTGTACTTATCATTAATGCTTGATTCTTCAAATCGGCTATAATGGCATCAACTGCCATATTGATACCACTTCTTAAATCCATAACATTTACACCTGCAGCTACAGACTTGCAACCTTCGTTGAATATTGCTTGAGTCAGAACAGTAGCACATGTTGTACCTGTAAGATATCGTATATCATAATATGAGTGTTTCAGCACATGACAAAGGTTAATACATGTTAGAAAATTCTTAATGAACATTAGGAAAAAAATACACAATAATAAATATATTTACCGTCTCCAGCAGTAGAATTAGTTGCACTAGCAACCTGCTTCACCAAGCTAGCACCGAGATTTTTAGCCTTCTCCTCGAAGTTGATGCTTTTGGCTACAGTAACACCGTCCTTTGTGACTTTAGGACTTCCGTAACTTTGCTCGATAATCACATTACGCCCCTGATTGCAACATACCAAATTAGAGTGGACTGTAACGGTTACAAAAGTGAAAGTACTGGTATTGTTTTGGCAATTTTTAAACTAATGGATTGTAATGGTTATTTTCAACAAACCACGGGGACGAAAAACGTAATTAACACATTTGTTTATATATTGTTTTTTATATGAGGGGTATTTTAGTCTTTTCACCAAAAACTTAACGTTAAATTGGATGGGGTTAACGGAGGTGGACTGTAATTGTTACAAAAGTGAAAGTGCTGGTACTGTTTTTGCAACCTTTAAACTAATGGACTGTAAGGTTTATTTTCAACAAACCACAGAGACGAAAAACATAACTAACTCATTTGTTTATATATTGTTTTTTAAATAAGGGGTATTTTAGTCTTTTCACCAAAAACTCAACGGTAAATTGGATGGGGTTAGCGGAGGTGGACTGTAATTGTTACAAAAGTGAAGTATTGGTACTATGTTGACAATATTTAAACTAATGGACTGTAATGGTTATTTTCAACAAACCAAAGGGACGAAAGACGTAATTAACTCTTTCATAAAACATCAAACACAACACATAGAAACAAAAATGACAACTGGAAAAATTACCTTGGGTCCCATTGTGACCTTTACGGCTTCAGCAAGTTGGTTCACACCAAGCAACATGGCAGCGCGGGCCCGAGTACCAAACTCGATATCCTTCGCAACATAGTTTCTGCTCCAAAAAACTCTACCTGATACCTTTAAACATTTCCAAATCATTAATTTTTTTTATAAATAGCCAAAAGTTTAACTTGTGGTCCACAAGTTAAACCATATCATATGCATAAAAAGATTACTGCGTTTGAAAGCAAATGCACTTGAATTACAAGGTCAAACCTTAGACCTAGTGCCTTTGTGCTGCAAAACACACTACTTTCACTTGCTTATATAGAGGAACTGGTTCAAACCGGTTCCAAAACTGGCGGGTTGGATTTGAACCGGTTTCACACAGTCACACATACCGGTTTCGGATCTTGATTCGTTTTGGCTGTGCACCTCACATTAAAAGTGAACAAAAAGTAGCTCCTAGAGCCAAAACGAATTGCCATCTGAAACCGGTTTGTGTGAAACCAATTTGAGTGTATGTATTTGCTATGCAGTTAATATCGGTGGCATATCGGTTATCGGCGATACTGACCGATATTTTACCGGTATCTGATCGGTAATGACTGTTATTGTGGACTCAGAGGAAGATTCATGGCTTACGATTAGATCATGTTTCAAATATTTGCACTTTAGAGTTTTGAAAATTGATACTGATAATACTATTAATATTATATATGTTTTACGTTTTATATGTGTATATATAAATCATGCATGATATTAAAATTACCGATATCCCGCTACGATAACCAATATTTGATTTTTGACCGCATTAACTGCATAGTGTATTTGAATCCGGTTTTAAAACCGATTTGAGAAAAAACTAGTTATGTAATACGTTGAATCCGTTTAGAAACCGATCCCATCTAAAATGATTTTCCTTGAGACACAGGTTTCAAAACCGAATCCGTTGGGCCCGATCCGGTTTTAACTTTCAATGACTCAATCCGAACCGGTTTTATCATCCCAAAGTCTCAAAACAACAAGCACACATAGCAAGACAACAGTCTAAACTCTAATCTATCATTCTATCAAGATCAACCAATTCTATAAGATAAAATCAATAAACTGAGGGTAAAATGAAGGGGATTGTTACCAGCTTTCTTGATGTAGACGACCTGAAAACAATTAATCACAGATTTGTTCAGATTTGTTTGATTTTTCAATAACCTAATAATAAATTATGAACGTATGAAAACAACGAAACGAAGAGGAAGCGATTACCTGATCGATGAAGTCAATGCTGTAGCGAACCGGTACATGACTACTGAGAAATTGAATTGATCAGATCAGTGGAACGAATGAGAATTAGGGAAGAAGAAAGGTTTTAGAAGAAACTAGGGTTTAAGCTAAAGAATCCAAACCGGTCTTCTCGGGTCAAATATGGGATCCATGGATATCCTCTTATTATTATCAACGGGTGTGCAATAACCGAACCGTTAATCGAAACCGAACCGAAAACCGACAAAATCGAACCGAAATTAACCGAAATCGAATTAACCGAAAGTCAGTTAATGGATATTTTTTTACCATCGGTTAACCGAAATTAACCGAACCGAACCATTTATTTTTTTATATATTTCTAGTTTTTATACCTCTATTTCGGGCATGTTTGGCTAAGCTTTTTGAAACAACTTATTAACTTATTGGCTTTGTGGAAAAGTCAGTATGAAATGACTTATTGACTTATTGGTTTTTTCCCCTCACATACACCCTCATTGCCAAACATCATTTTAGAGCTTATGACTTTTCAAAAAGCCAATAAGTCAATAAGTTGTTTCAAAAAGCTTAGCCAAACATGCCAACAGTATTTCATGTTTTATACTTTCATTTCATATAATAATACATCTATTTCATTTATTATGCCTTTATTTCATTTATTTAAACATCTATTCATACATTTATACCTCCATTTCATTTATTTATATATCCATTTCATTTATTTATACATCTATTTCATGTATTTATGCCTCCATTACATGTATTTCTAAGCAAAAAAAATTAGCCCGTGTTTGAATTGGTTATTAACCGAAAATTAACCGAACCGAATCGAAAACCGACAAATTAACCGAATTAACCGAACCGATTAACCGATGACTTCGGTTATGGTTACGGATAATGCTAATAACCGAACCGTGCACACCCCTATTATTAACTTATTTAATTAATACATTGTTTTCTTTCCCTTTTCTTCAAGCTTTTTGTTTAACTAGATGGATTTCTTCGTGCGAGTACTCAGTTAGTATTTGTGACACTTTGGGTCTTTCTGCACGTTTAAAATTGTAAGTTTGTAAGTGTGGGATTTAATAAACAAGGATTATTTGATAATTAACTGATTTATGGGCAATGCTAGACAGAAAACCCTCATTTTCTTAGAAAACTCTGGAAACCCAAATCTCCCCCCATTTTTACCCAACCTCCCGACATTTTTTTTTTTTTTTTAAAAAATAACACATGTAATATACATGTTTTAGAGTGTTTTGGGCCAAAAAAAAAAAACAAAAAAGCGCCGAAGGGATTTTTTTTAAAAAAAATAAACAAATTTCAGCAATGTCCGGTTGCCTAACATGTGTTAGGCAAAAAAGACAGAAACTGCTGATTTTTTTTTTTAAATTATCCCTTCGGCGCTTTTTTGATTTTTTTGGCCCAAAACTCTTAAAAACATGTATATTACATGTGTTATTTTTTTCAAAAAAAAAATGTCGGGAGGTTGGGTTTTCCAGGGTTTTTTATATAGATAGGGTTTTCTATATAGCCCTACCCACTGATTTATTATATGGTAGTTATGCGAAAATGCGTGATATAATTAATGTGTGCAAATGTGTATGTAGGTTTGTGAGTTGAAATCCTTCGGCTCCGACTCGAAACCTCTTGGTTTCGATTCGGGAATTCCTTGGTTCCAAACGCCCTTCTTTCCTGGACAAATGGACCATATTTACATGGCCAGGCCCATCTAATTTAAGCCCACTCGAAATCCTAGGGGTGTATGGTTTTGAAAAGGGTATAAAACCCTCATTTCAGCTGACATTAAGGATGTTGGCAGCAATCATTTCAGGACACATCAATCCTAAAATATTCCATTATTCTCTCATTCCCTCTCACTCTCCTTATCCACTTTCTCTCTCTAGAAAACCCTAAAAACACACTCAAATCTCTCCTTCTTCCTTGGAATCCGGCGGCAATTTTACCCTTCATTCAACTGCAGCTTTGCCCACTTGAAGATAGCTTGCAACCGTGCATTAGGAGATGTGTTTCATCATTCGCCTTACCCACTCTCGTGTCACACACTAAGATGGTTAGTTTACAATCTTTATACGATAATAATAAGTGATAAAGGTGCTAGCTTGGTGAACGATTTAAGTAGTAAATTATACGGATGACATAACTTTTTTGTGTCTTGCTGTGGTGTGAAGATGATATGCTTGTTTGATTGACATAAATGAACTTGTTTGATCAATACTGTTTTGAGTTATGAGATGAATGATATTGAGGATCTTGATTGTTTTATATGGATGAAACATTGTAGAAGAGGTTGTGTTATGAGATATAGGTTAGATCTGTTTAGGAGGATAGTGTCATGATGATTCATATGATAAAACGGTTATATATGTTACTGTTTAGTGAAATGGATGAAACTGTGTTAAAAGATATAGTGTTAGATCTGTTTTGATGAATGGTGAACCTGATGAACTGTTTGAATATTCTAAAAATATTTGAATTTTTTGTGTCTTTAATCTGGTTTAGAGTTTGTCGTTCAATAAGTATCAAAGTTTAACAAGTGTCAAGTTTCAAGAATCAAGTTTCAAAGTATCACAAGAGTCTAGGATCACAAGAGTCGAGTACCAGAAGAATCAAGATTCATATTGTTCATGAATCAAGTCTCACAAGAGCATCATAGAGTAAAAGTTTCACATAGTTTCACATAGTTTAAGACTCAAATAAGTATCATTAAGTATTACAGGGACGAGACTTGCCAAAAGATAAAAGTTTCAAAACGCAGGGCGTTACAATACATCTTAAAACGGCAATAATGGAGCACCAAATGTAACATTGCAGTGGTGATTATCTATACCAGTGAACGGTATAAACACCATAGCGTATCTGTATATGAAAACAGCATGAGAAATGAAATGATAATAAAATGTCATTTCATGTAAACTCTAAAAAACGCCAATGCATGTAACCATTGAAAATGCCAAAAGAACAAAAAAAATTGAATTTTAAAATATTACTTGTTGGAACGATATGTGGCATCAAACGAAATCACATCACCAAACACGTGGTAGTTACGTTTGGCTTGATCGTCACACCAAAAAAGTCCCTTCAAACGATTGTCTTCGTCTGTGAAGTAATCATACGAGAAATAGGCTGGGACTGTTTTTTTATCAAAATGTCTCACAACCATCTCAGTGTCGTATTCCCATATAAACAAGTTAATTTGCCTCTTATAGTTCTTAAATTCAACTTTACTTGCACCAACGTCTTCAAAACCGCTAAAACAAGTCTTCATAACATGAAACGCCTTGACTGAACCCAAATTCAACTTAGACATGCTGTGTATAACACGCTTCTGGAGCTGAGTGAGGTGTCGTTCAGTTGGAAGAAAATGCTTATCAAGACGTTCAACAAGATCATGGTTGTGCTCCTCAACAAACTTATAGACCTTCCATGATCCAACCTCAAAAATTACACATAACAGTGCACCACAATCAGTCCTCTTTAAAAAGTTGGATCGCACTAACCGTTCCTTTTGATTGGGGTCCAACGTATCAACCTTCTTGTCCTTATATACCCCAGCTCTCGTACACATGTAATACTTAATATATTTTACACCTTTGACGGTTATCTTTTTAGTCCCTTTCCTGACTGAAAAACCACAAGCCTTGGCATACGTAACATATATTGAATAACAATCATCGAGGCCTGTGAATGTCATGTCCATTCTGGGCTTTATATCTTCACTAACGTCAGGAATGATAAATGGTAAACTAGTTTTTGGGCAAAACCTTTCACTTGAGGAAGCACCTTCGTCTGAGAAAACACAATGAGGAACAAAATTTCAGAAAAAACGTCATTAAAAATAGAAAATGTCTCCTAATAACATTATCGATGAAAATGCGACTAATTGAATAATAATAAAAAAGACATAATAAACACATTATTTGAAAACACCATAATACACACAACATACCTTTATTGATTAACAAATATGATGAATTAACAATACTAATGCAGCGTGATAATGAAAACGTCATGAGATGAATAATTAAAAACAGTTAAAATGAATAATTAAAAAATAACATCATAATGAAAACGCCATAGTTAACAAAAACTGATGTTTACACAAATTAATAAATAGTAATAACCGATGTTTACAAATACTACTAAATAATATTCAAAACTAATTAGGTGTAAAACGCCAACGATCGTAAAAACATAAGAAAAATAATAGATCTGAAACGACAATTAAAATTAATAATGAAAACTCCAATTATCAGTTCTTACTAATTGTTTAACTATCAATTAAAACACGAATAAATTGGATACATGAACAATGCCATTGAAAACATATAACACATTATGAAATATTAATTGAAAAAAATACAATGAAACAAGCATAAAAGAACAAACGTCATATCTGTTATATATGTGTTGCATCATTTGCTGAAACAAATATATGAAACGTCATCAAATATTACTTTGTCGAACAGAATCAACGTTAGACGCCATAGATCTGAGAAAGCTTGAAAATGAGGTAACAACTAATACGAAATCTTTGGAGTTTTAATTTGAAACAGATTTATAACGCGAATAAGGAGGGAGTGTACAAAAGGACAATCGTACCCCTGCATATCATTTAGCGCCCCCTGCCACGTGTTGGGCCAGGATCCGTTCTCACACTTTAGGGCGTTTTCTCTTGATCTCGTACCCATATATATATATATATATATATATTTTAAAAGAATTATTAGTTTTTGGATATTGGATAATCAGATTATCCAAAATTTTAGAAATCTATATCCGAATCTGAAAATTCGGATTATCCAGTTTTCAGATATCCGAATTCTCAGATATCCAAATTTTTGGATATTTCGAATACGGATTTTCAGATATTTCGGATTAGGTTTCGGATTCGGATTTTTTGTAACTGTATGCATACAACAACAATAATATCAAATTTTGTAATCATAAAAACATAAGAAAAAGCAATAACAAAAACATACCTATAAGTTTTAGTAGATACACAAGAAAACCAACATGAATAAGCTGCTTTTGTGATTCAACATTCACTTATCATGCCCTTTTGGCATGATCTTGTAAAAGGTATCAAGTGCATCTTCTTCTACCACTTCTACTTTCACATTCTTGAGATCACTCCATCGGTGAGAGACTTCTACATCACAAACCACTTTCACTTTATCAAAAACATTGACTAAATTTGGCAACTCATGCAGTTCCGTGCAACCCCTCACATCGATTGATTGTAGACTACCAGTATGCAGTGGCAAGTTGCGCAGGTTTAAGCAGTGGGAAAGATCAATCATTCTTAATTTCTTGAGGTGTCTCATTGATTCAGGTAATGTTAGGAGCTTCGAGCATGATGCAAGCCGCAACACTTCCAAACTTGATAAGTTTCCAAATTCTTCAGAAAGTGAAGTCAACTCGTGGCAATTAGTGATGCTGAGTTTTTTAAGGCCAACTAAATTGCATAACATTGTAGGAAATGTAGCTAAATCATCACAAGATTCTATATCGATCTCCAATAGGCTGGTCAACTTGTTGGAGATTCCTTGGTTGAAACTTTCGCCTATTTTGCACATGATCAATGACAATTTCTGCAAGTTCTCCAACATTAGTATGGTTTTACTAATTGAAGATATCGAAACATGATCCAGCCGTATTCTAGTTAGACCAGATAAATATTGCGTTTCAGGGAAGTTCTCAATCTTTGAGAAGTTATATCCGTAGTTTGTGATGTTTAAAACCTTTAATCTTTTCATGTGATGCACAAACTGTGGCAAGGGATGCATCTTTGACATGAAATTAAATACAAATACTTCCGCTTGAGGGACTTGAATGTCGTTCCATGCTAAAGCGAATCTTTCATCTGTCATCAACACATTATAGAAGAAACAATATGCTTTTATTATGTGTATCAACTTTCTAACAACAAGGAAATGCATCAAACAGACCTGTGGAAATTGACAATACACGGACGTTGACAGTTTGTGGCAATAGGGGAAGATCTTGCCCATATGCGTTTATAATCAACGTCTCTCTATGTTCTATTGACTTTTGGCTGTTCAAATGAATAGCTAAGTCCCTCATCACATCATGTTGCATAACAAATTCTTCCAAACAATGGTTCCCAATAGCATGTGAATGTTTCCTAGAGTCAAGTACAATGTTTTGGTATAAGAATAATAAGATAAACCATTACCTCTTTACCATTTTGGTGGTTTGTTAGTTAGTTTTTTTATGACCAAATGAATTTTTATTTCATAGCCCTGCAGGTAGGGGTGTTCAAAAAAATCCGAATCCGAAACCGAATCCGAAATATCCGAAAACCCGTATCCGAAATATCCGAATTTTCGGATATCCGAATTTTCGGATATCCGAAAATCGGATAATCCGAAAATTCGGATTCGGATAGTGATTTTGAGAATTTTCGGATAATCGGATTATCCGAAAATTTAATTTTTATTTTTTTCGGATATCCGAATATCCGAAAATATCCGAAGTATCCGAAAAATATCCTAAGTATCCGAAAAATATCCGAAAAAATATCCGAAATATCCGAAAAATATCCGAAGTATCCGAAAAATATCCGAAATATCCGAAAAAATATCCGAAGTATCCGAAAAATATCTGAAATTTATATTCGGATATCCGAAACTATCCGAAAAATCTGGTTCCAAATATTAAAAAATAATAAAAAAATAAAAATTAAATAAAAAATTGGATATTCGGATATCCGATTAGATATCCGAACCCGAATCCGAAATTTCGGATATCCAAAAATCGGATATCCGAAATTTCGGATTCGGGTTCGGATGTCAATATTTCACTATCCGAAAACCGGATTATCCGATCTTGAACACCCCTACCTGCAGGGAAGCTACAGGACCATGATAATATCTTTTAAGACGGCAGTTTTGTAACATGTATATTTTTCGAGTTAACACGCCGCAACGTGCGTGTGGGGTTCAACGTTTTTTCATCTATTTTTTCCCGTTTGACAGACTCGTTGCAACGCTTCTAGTTTCCCCCTGCTTGACAAGTTCGTCGCATCGCGCAGGTCCTTTTTTCCTATATTTTACGTTTCAGTCTAATTTCTTCGCATTAACATGTCACAACGGACGTGCATGGTTCAACAATTTTGCGTTTGCTTTTCGTTCAATGTTATTTTACCTTTTTATTTATTTTGTTTTTACGAGTTTTTCCGGTATCGGTGGTCGCTGGAAGTGGTGTAGCATTAGTGCTACTTGGCACGGTTTACGCCCCGCCGCCGCAACGCGGGGGGGGGCTTAATACTAGTTAAATATAACCGAAAAGTTGGGAAAGTACCTTTTCGGCGACAAAGTTGCAAGGTTTATAGAAGAAAGCCTATCGAGAATATCCATGGTAGCAGATCCCTCGTCATCATGCTTGTACAAATGGGCCCATATGTCCATAAGTGCCGTAGCGGCTATCTTCTGATCTTCAGGAAACAGTCCCAAGTCCAGGTAACATTGCTTTAGTTCAGGTTCTTTATCAAATAAATACAAACTCTTTTCCAGACATTCTAGTATAGACTGGTCCGAATCCAAAAGCGAATTATTCCCTGCCAGTTTTTTCCACATAACTTCCCAGCGTGCCGGATGTGTCCCCTTTAGCATGCCACCAATCACAGTAAGGGCCAGTGGATGAAACTTGCAACACTTGACCAACTACAGAAATCCATTCATTCATATTGGTTTTGGTTCCTTAAATATATAAATCCAAATCGGGTACTAAACACAAAAGAGGTTTCACTATACCTTCTTAACAAGTTCATCTGCTATATTACTTTGTTCTGGAGATGCTGACTGACAAAACAGATGGATGGCATCTTGAGTGTCCAAAGATGCCAATTTATATGTTTTGAATTGCTTAAAAGTGATCCGAGATGTGACGAGAATTTTGTATCTGGGTGACTTGAACTTGAAATCCGTTATAACATTAGCATGCCATACGTCGTCAAGTACTAAAAGCACTTCGGATTCATTTTCAGCCAAAAAGCTCCCCCATTGCTGGATTGCAGCGTCATCACCCGTATTATCAGGCACCTCACCAAGTAAATTTTTGATGATGACTTTCTTGTCGTAGACACGTGAGATTGTAACAAAATAAATGTTTTTACCAAATCTTCCTGCCCAAATGAGAATACTATCATTACAAGATTTTTGCAACCATAAAACTTCCCTTAAGAAAGAAAGATCATGAGTATTGGCCAAAAAAAGGCTTTCATAGTAAGCTAAAGGACAAACATTATGAAAAGAGTAAATTGCCAAAATGGTCGGCGAGTTTAGGTCACTTTTGCCCCTTAAGTCCAAAAATGAAACCTTTTGTATCTGGGTCCCTAAGGTTTCATTTGTTGCCATTTTCATCCAATTAGTAAACTGGATTAGAATTTTCTGTTAACTTCTTTCTCCCTTTTTTTTTGTCATTTTCATCACTTAAATGAAGGGTATAATCGTCATTTTATGCCATAATATATTTTAATTAAATGAAGAAAACGACAAATAGGGGAGAAGTTAACAAAAAATTTTAACCCAGTTTGCCAATTGGATGAAAATGGCAACAAAAATGAAACCTCAGAGACCCAGACACAAAAAGTTTCATTTTTGGACTGAAGTGGCAAAAGTGGTCTAAACTCAGGGACCATTTTAGCATTTTACTCTAGATTTTCATATAAGAACCCAAAGGAACCATCTTTTGACCTTAAAATCATGTTTAATTTAGCAGATAGATGTGCCACTATTATATCTATTTCATTACATGAATTGTGATCGTCGCCTCCTTTTCATCGGCTCCACGATCAAAGATCGCTATTAGGAAAGTCTTAAAAATTCAAGCGTGGTGTCACTGTGAGTGTCAGCCAAGACTATGTGAAAAAAAAGGATTTGACGCCATATTCACACTAAAAAAGCGCGGACACCATGCCTAAAAATTTAAGACAACATGTGTTAATTTTTTATTTTACACTTTTTAGGCACAATGTCATTTTTAACATATGTAAACATGGTTGTAAAAATCCCGACTAGTCTCCAATTAATCGCCGATTAATCACTAATCGGAGGTTCACCGATTAATGGCCGATTAATAGCTAGACAGTCAATGGCGGTCCTATTCTGGCCAAATTTTGGCTAGATGCCGGCCAAATTTTGACCAAACCATATAAATTCCTTCCAATTACTTAAAAAAATGGGTTAATGAGTGGTTAAAATATGCCTACTTTAAAAAACTACATATAAAAATGTGTGTGTATATATGTAACTAAAAATTACATATAAAAATCTCAATCCGATTAATTTCGATTAATCCCTATTAATCCCGATTAATCGCTAGTCGGCACCCCACCCCCCGACTAGCGCCTAGCGATTCTTTCAACACTGTATGTAAAAAGTGGTTCTTTTAGTTCCAATTCAACTTTCATTCATTCTAGTTTGTAAAATATTTAGTATTCATATCAAGTTCATTAGTTCAACTTTAGGAATCGAAATAAATCATCCATTTCTGATTAACTTTTCGTTAACCAGTCCATTAATCGCTAGTCGGTGCTAGTCGGCCGGCCAAAAAATAGGAAAAAAAATCGAAAAAACCACAAATTCCGGCCAAAACCTGCCAGATTCTAGTTAAAACTTGTCTACTTATAAAAATTACGTATAAAAATATGCGTATATATGTATAAAACCTAAAAATTATAAATAAAAAGTCCGATCCGATTAATTGCTAGTCCCTACCCCACCTGCCGACTAGCGCCTAGCGAGTTCTACAACCATGGTATTGTGTAACAACATGTATTAAACTGTTCAAACAAGGGAGATGAATACCTTTTATATCAGGATCATGGCAGAACAACTTTACCAAAGTGGTCTTCCCAGAGCCTCCTGCAGCCGAAACAACTACAATTGAGCAATCATCACCGGGAGAATCCTTAAACATCATGTCCTTCAAATCAGTAACTCGGTCATCAAATCCTATAACATCGCCCTTTAGCAATGGAACACTAGACCACCAACCACTTGAACACCCTTTCTGTAGTCCCCTATTCGGATCTTTCACCACAACCAATGCTTCCTTTACATCCCTTGCAATCTGCAGCTGAAGGTAAATCTGCACATACGTGTGCAACGATTTATTCAAAGCGTCCAACTTCGAAGCGTGACTGTATCTCTTCCATAAATTCAGTTTGATATCCTCGCATTTCTGAACAAGGTCTTCGGCTTGTTGGAGTAGTTTAACGAACCCGTCGGTTTCCTCTTTCCGTCGATCAAGTTCCTTATTTAGTTTCTCCATATCCGCGAAGATAGGGGTCATGCTCTCTATACATTCTTTCATTTCCTTGAGTTGGGCTTTAAAATGCCAAGTTTTAGTTATCACCGCTATGATGGCACTTGATACTTTCGAAACTGCGTCTCCTAACAAAGCTCCTCCAACTAATTCAGCCATTGATCACTTCAACTGTTTGATCAAACAACAAGTCAACTTAGAACTTGTGAGTTTGACTTTAAAAAAAAAAAAAAAAAAATTTGGAGCCGCGTCAACGTCGAAAAGTATTTGATATCATAGATAGATAAGAGTAAATTATGGGAACTTGTACTTTTAGCTAGTGCTGTTCATGAGCCAAGCCAAACCGATTGGACCTTTGCTCATGCTCAGTTCGTTTACAAACCGAATCGAATTGAGCGTTTTTTCAACCGAGGCAAAGTCGAACAAGTGTTTTTGATCAGAGCATTTTCCGAGCGAACGGCTATCGAGTATTGAGCGTGTCGGAACAAAAAAGGAAAGTGACGAAGAGGGTGTTAGTTTTAGAGTAAAGTATAGTTTTCGTCCCTGAGGTTTCGTCTAACTAGAACACAAGTATAATTTAACATATAAGTATAAGTTTAATAAATAACAAGGAATAAAAAACACTTAACGGGTTCTATTGAGATCAACTGAGCAGGAAGATGAATCATCGACCGATTGAAGCAGACCCTTGTTCTATCGGAAGTTCGAAATCGAATTAACCGATTGAAGCAAAATATGACGAGTGGCGATGGATAAATCAAGTAATGATGGCTTGGGGGGGGGGGGTGATCAAGATTTTGTACTTTTGAATCGAATGGCGGGTTAAGACATGAGTATCGATCAACACTTCATATTTTAGTGGACATTGGAGTATTGGACAACGGACGAAACGTATTGGACTTCAATTCTAATTGCGTAAATGGGCTCTATTTGATCTTGGACCAAACATTATTAATGCGGGCCTTTAGTCATTTTATTAAAAATTTGATATATATATATATCTAAACACACATATTAAAAAATAAATGGAGCCAACCGAGCCGAACCGAACCGAGCGGACTTTTGCTCGTGCTTGGTTCGTTTACAAACCAAACCAATTTGAACCGAGCATCTTTTTTAATCAAGTTGAATCAAACGAGCAAATTCCAAGCATTTTTCGAGTGAGCATCGAACAAGTGTCGAGCAATTTGAACACCCTACTAAAGTAGCTACACAACAATTATCTCATGTACCCGATTGGGTATATAGTATGGTGTATCAATATGAAATTAATCGATAATTAATATTCAGAGCAATTCAACCATTCAAGATCATAACAATCATTGTTATAGAAGCATAGTCTAATTTTCAAACTTCTTAAACTAACAAGTCCTTAACCAGCGGTGTTTCAATTTTTTTTACGTCAAAACGCAAATAAAAATAAGCACGAATACGTATTATATTTAATCTGACTCATTTTCAGAGAAAAAAAAATTACGTCAAAATATAGACAAACCGAAAGGTACATGATAATAAGCATAAGAATATATTATATTTGATCCGACTCATTTTTAAAGAAAATTTACGTCGAAACATAAATCAACTTAAATTTATACTCACATGTATATAAAGATAAACACGTAAAACTCGATTACAAAGTTTCAGAAAACTAAGTGGTTGTAAGTGTTAATATTGAAAGTTAAGGGATAAAGTATAAAACAAAATATAAAAAGACAAAAATAAGAGCATAAAAGACAAAAGAATAAAGAAAAAAACATTAAATCACTGATCACCAAGTTTGATAATTGTATTATAGATAACTAAATACGATAACTAAAACGAGAGATTAATCGCAAATGTACCTGAATAAAATCCGGTTTTTATACCGTACCGGATCAGGCTCGAAAACGTTTTAACCGGGTGTATCGGATAGTTCAACCGGGTGTACCGGGCAGTTTAACCGGTTCTACCGAACAGTTCAACCGGTACTACCGGCCGGTTTAAACCGGTTTTTAAAACATTGCCTGAATGAGTCAGGTTTAGGGTGTCGGATCGGAACTTCTGGAGCCTCACTGATGCTTATGATTTTCTGATGATCAAATGGGGTTTTGAAGGTTGCAAAGAAAGAGGGGAAATTTCGAGGAACGTTGGTCGTCTCTCTACACGTAATTTACGCGACACTAAAATAATAAGAGGAAGCAACCTGGAAGGAAGTCCCTGGTTGACTAATTAATTAAACTTAATAATTTTTTCTTCTTTAATTTTTCCATTACTTTATTTCTTAAACTACTAGACAAATTCCCTAGTGGGTTGCGTGGAAAGTTTGATATGTACAGGTTTGATTCAATACAGTAACAATGCCGACATTTGACATAGCAAACGAAAGAAAAGACACAAAAAAGTAAAGTCATAAGTAATATGTCTAAAGAATATATACCTACATGTGTTTTACGCTAATCGAAAACCATAAAACGTGGTAACAATTCCAATACTACCGATACAGAAACTAATGTTGTTTGGTCGTAATATGTTCGGTTCATTTCGACACCGGTACAAAGGAAATTCTATATTTTGAATACAAAATCCATTTTCAACATTGTTTGATTGGAATCAGAACGCAATTTATATCAGAAACCATAAAAACGAACGTTGGTTCCACTACCGAAGTTGTTAGGATCGTATTGGTCCGGTTCGTCACACTAAAATACAAAAAAAACATTATATTTAACCCGCTCGAGTTTTAACAAAACTTATATCGAAACGTAAATATAAATAAGTACGACACAAATATATATATTCGGAAATAGCTTTGATAACGTGTACGTTTGTGAGTTGTCTCACAGTAAGTATCACAGAAGTTATGTGCATTCTTAGTCGTGCCGCGAGAAGCACTCTTTATTGGTAGTGGGTCGATCTGGGTGGATTGTCCTATGTATGTGTAGTAACCAAGTCAGGTTGGTTTCGGTGATGTGTTAAGACCTAGATGTTAGGGATGTTCAAGATCGGATTATCCGGTTTTTGGATATCCGAAAATTTGGAGTAGTGGATATTAATATCTGAACCCGTTTTCGGATATCCGAAATTTCGGATATTCAAACGGATATCTGAATTAATAAAAAATTCAAAAAAAAATGTTTTCTTGCATAGATTAAAACTAAACCTATATTCGATTTTCCAAATATTTCAACGTTAACAACAACGAACTTTTATAAATCCACATTCGAATCGGATTATTTACTATATTTCAAACTAAACTTAGTGCTCATAAATATATATATGTTTAAAAAGAATTATTAGTTTTCGGATATCGGATAATCCGATTATCCGAAAATTTTAGAAATCTATATCCGAATCCGAAAATTCGGATTATCCGGTTTTTAGATATCCGAATTTTCGGATATCCAAAAATTCGGATATTTCGAATACGGATATTTTGGATTCGGTTTCAGATCCGGATTTCTTGAACACCTAGATGTGGGGCAACTTGGATGACAAGTCTTGAGTGATGGTAATGGTTAGGTTGTGATGGGTTAACATGATTACAAGTTTTATTTAAACTGAGTTCCTGTGTTTATAATTAAAGTGTTTTGGTAACACTTTCCTGTTTAAACTTAAATGTTAGAATTCGCTCAACGTAATTGATTTTTGCGTGCATGTTAGATTGATTGCAGGCAGTGTTTGGGGTATATGGAGCTCTTGATGCGCATGTTAAGCTTCTCGAGGTTGTGGCAAGGGACGTAGGAATTAGGTTCACCTTTTGTAAAATATAATTACAAAATGTATAATAACGAGACTCTCGTTATTTGTAGGAAATATCATAGTACAATACCGGTTGCAATAACTAAATAAAAAGAATATAAAATATAATTATATATACCAACCTTGATTCAAGCCGCATCTCTGGTGGGTCCTTCACGCACAGTTGATAACATCCTAGACTCGAGTATTCATCATCTTGAGTCTTGAAAAATATTCCTTGACTGCAACAAAGAGCACACTAAAACGTTGATGATTTTGGTTGAGTCACGTGTTCAACACGCTTCCCTTAAAACAGATTTCGCGCCTCTACTAAAGACAACGCGTCTGTCTCTCAGGGTACAACAGCCGAAGCAGTCTGTACTGCTGGAGATGGCTCACGGGCCCAAGGTTACATCCGGTAATTGTAGTGTTTGAACTCATGTGGTGGAAAACAAGTAGAGAGTACCCATCTCTCTAGTATTCTTTATGTATCAAGCAATACCATATTCTTGTTGTAACAAAAAAAAGCACATAGCCTACTATTTGTACAAGACTTAAGGATTAGTGAAATGTTTCACTTAATTAGAGACTTAAAAACTCTAATAAAACTAAATAAATGTCATTAAGAAACTCTACTTAAGAGTTTATCTTTTATTTAGCACATGAAGATTCTAATTAATATTTATAATTTCATTAAATTATAAATATATTAAATATCCATTCACCAAATTTTAGGCATTCGTCTGACATTTCACTTTTGGGTTTAAAGTGACTATCAGTACATATATTTTAGTTTTTTTTTTTTCACTTTAAAACTTCTTGTTACGTATTTGTAAAAAAAATGAGTCTTTTGAATTAAAATGGTGCGAAGCTATAAGGTGCCTGGTCTGGACCTTACAAAATTTCAAATTATTATTTCTTTGGTGATTTAGAAGTGTCAAACTCTAGTTCTATTGGTCTTTGAAGTGTAAGAAAATCGAATAAATTTGTTAAAAAGTTTTGTTTTTATCTTGTATACTTTATAGCTCATTTGATTCTGAACAGACGTTTATAAATATTACTGATTTGCTAGAGATCGCAAGTACACACGCAAAGTGTTTTCTCAACGTTGTTATAAAGTTTACATAACCCGGGTTTTCGTCCCACCGTGTGTTACGCCAAACAGTTCTGCTCTTGTGGTGGCACAACGACTGTCAAGTGGTAGCCGGCGGTATGGTTTCCCGGGGAATGCCCAACCCAAACTCTGAAGCCAGCATGGGCCCGGTTAAGACAACATAGTCTGGCCGGAGTGGGGCAACGGGGCTCTCCAATTTAGAGAGTGCGGTAGCCTAATACAAGAAAGTCGTTGTTCCAATAAAAATAGAAATTGTTATCTTAATCGTTATTTGTTTTATAATGTTGGCATTATTGATTTATTTTTGTTTGGTATAGCAAAACATGCTTATTTTAATTGCTATATGTACTATATATAATTATATATAACATCATGGTTTGTTTAGAAAAGTCTTTTAAGGTCTCAAACGTTGAAGTTTTTGCTTCAACAAGATAAATTGCATAGGTAACTAGTCACGCAAGCATAAAGTTTTCTAGACATTTTTGGTCGCTAAATGGACCCAAGTTGTGCCAACTTAAGTCCTTGATGTCTACTACTTGCAAATAATTTCTACCTTAATTAACAATATTTGACAATTAGTACACGAATTCACTGATGAACACCACACACGACTCGAATTCATCTTCGCAATCTATTTGTTTTCCCTAGCTAACCTTTCTCGCAAAATCTTGACTCCCATGTACCTACATTGCAACGTATCACCGCGTTAATATCACATAAATAAAAAGGACGAAAAACTTAACACGTAGTCATGGTACCTTCCCATCATCATAACTGTGGCTTGGGGATTCGTGCCTGGTGATTCGTCAAAAGTCGACCCATCTATGACACGAAGCCTATGAACACCCATAACCTCGTAATTAGTGTTCACCACCTGGCCCACATGGCACCCGCCATGATAGTGCCAGATTGTGATCACTGTGTCTCGACAAAACTGCTCGAGTGACTTTGTATCATTTGTGTGTCTAGGTATCAAATTAACGTTGGCGGTAACACTCATGTTGAGGAGTTTTTTGATGGTTTTTCGGTCACATTGAGTGAAATTGAGGAACGGTTTGGACCTAACGAGTTTCTCAACAATTCGGATCCCGTTAACACAGGCCTTTAAATCTTGAACATGACTAAAATAGTTAAACGTGACGGATGGATTGTCGTCGGCATTGGTGTTGATCAGTTTGAGCTCCCCTTTTGACTTTGGGTAAGCAATCTTTGACAAGATAAAACCTCCATGAAATGCTTCATATGGGATATCCTTCTTGTTTCTTTTGTATGATTCTATTGCTTCATGTGTTCTTTGTTTTGGAGGAATCGTTGACAGTTGTCCAATCTGTCACAAATAACACATAATTAAGCAAACTTTCAAGATTGGAGGAACTATAACCTTTTTTTATAGTTTATAACAAATTACCATCAAAATCTTTAAAAAAAATCATCTAGACCGTACACTTGTCAATAATTTATTTGAAAAGCTGGCTTACATGACACACTAGCATCACACCGCTAACATGTATTACGGGTTGTATGATAGAATGCTGAAGTGATGGTCATATGATATAGCGAAAAACCCTCATATGGGTCGTATGAGGGCCAAGTCATATGACCGCATACGATGTTTTGACTAACAAAAAGCCAAAAATGAATGATGTGATCATTAACAAAATCACACGACCTTTTTTGTTCAGCAATACGACAAATATGGATTTTATTACAGTTAAATAATAATAAATACTTTATTAGATATTTTTAAATTAATCTTGCAAATTATATCATTAGTCAGTCACTAACAATATAATGTTTTTACACTAACCTCAGCCGAAGCAATACCATGGTGGCAACTAATACTATCTTTAGATTGACCATAACCGCTACTAGCTTCAATATACACACCCTTTTTCGTAATCCCGACGGTTTCGATCAGCGACTGCTTGACGGGTTTTCTGAAAGGAACATAAATCGTATTCATAGGATTGTCCGACATATCTTTCCCGACGAATTTGTTATCGTGCACGACAGAAATGTTTAGTTTCTCAAGATCGGCTTTTGGTCCTATCCCACTAAGCAATAGTAGTTGCGGGCTTCCAATCGCCCCACACGTCACGATAACCTCACTCCCGTGCCTCCTAGAAATAAACGCTTCATGACGAACCCCATTTTCGTCGTTAAAAACCACTCCGACTGCCCTTGGCTTCTTCCCTATTTTTAACATAAGTGTGACGTTACAAATAAATGATTGCCCTTATAAAAATACATTAAAAAGTTATTTACATTAGCATACCAGTCATGTCAAATATAATCTTCTGAGCTTTTGCGTGAATCAACACGTCAATATTTTTAGGGTTTGAAGAAGCTAATAACTCAGCAGCAGTGTGTCGACGACCATACTTATCAAAAATGGTCCCGCCAACCTTTGTCCCATATAAATGGTCATATGTGAACCCGTTATCAGGTGAAACCCCGGCATCCAGTAGTCCGTCATGAACCGCTCTCTGCCACGGTTCGAACAAGGGTTCGTGAACAATTTGCTTTTCAACCCATGGGTATGATTCATTCACCAATTTTGCGTCCCATCCCATTCTCTTGATATATCTAAACAAGTCAAAAGATTATGTAGTTCATAATTGTTTTTTCTTTTTCAATAAAATATAAACAGTTTGGGAAAAATATATATATATTTTTTGTATTATTATATTTTCTTAAATTGTAAATAGAAACAATTAGAAAAAAGGGTGTCGACGTTTCTTCAAAAAAATCCTTATGCTATACGTTTAAACCACTATTGTGTTATTTAAAAGTCATCTTTTACGTTATTAAATAGTAAAATTTACCTTTTGTTACGAAAAGTACAAATGAGAACACATTTTCTTGTGTAAAAGTTCAAAAAAGTTAGTTATATGAAAATGTAACTTCTAAAAGTAAACTACTTAAAACATAAATTTTTAAAAGTTGTATATATTGAACTTGGTAAAGATGTAATTGTTATTTCTCAAGTTACCTGTATAAGGTATTACATTGAAATATATATAGATGTATAGACTAAATGCAATAAATTCTACCTAAAGAATATGAAGACAATAACTACAATATGCATGTGAATGCAATTAATGTGTTGATACGCCCCCGCAAGATGGAGGATCCGTTGGAGACTCCAATCTTGGACTGAAAATTCAGGAAAGGTACTCGTGAAAGCGGTTTTGTAAGGATATCCGCAAGTGGCGATGTTGGTAAAGAAAGAGACCATGGGGCGTAGGAATGACTTCGATTCCTAGAAAGTGATGAAGGGGGCCTAAGTCTTTGATTGAGAAGCGTTTGCTTAGGGCTTATAGACAAAGACCGAGTACTGGTCACGTCGGTTACCGGGTTTATCCGATACGGGTCAGGAGCTGCATGGGCTGCAAGAGATGACCGTTGAGAAGAAGCATCCGTTGGGTGTTGAGCTTGTTCCTGTGCATGTGACCGTTGGAGTGTGAACGTTGGTGGTGGAGGAAAGATACGTTAGTAGTGGGTCTTGCATTTTTTTTTTTTTTTGATATTGAAATAGAGGGGGCCCATTAATTTGGAAAAGCATAATTGACGGATTGTTACGTGCCTAGTATTGGAAAGAAATGATATGTGCCTAGTATTGGAGCCCACCACCTTCCCTTGTTTTATGGCTTTTACTTTCCACCGAATTGTCCCTTCCTTTTTGTTGGTGTATTCCGTTGTTTTTGGCTGCAGGGTGTGAAGTCACCCGTTGTTATCGGTTTAGATGACGATGTTGGTTGCAGCGGAGTTTTCCGGTGATTCGTCGGAGATGGAGATGAGACGCGCCCCCGTGCGGCGGCGGCGGTTTGGAGCGGTAACACGCCGTTGCGGCAGTGACGTTCAATGAACCACAGTGTTGTGGTCCAAGATAATAAACGCGTTGGACGTTGGCATGATCTTGTGAGAAGATGTTGTCGTACCATGAGAAGGTAGCAAAGGTTGAGGTAAGGAGTGGAACAACAAGCTCATGCTTCGCGTTGTTGAGTGGCCAGGTCGGCTGGCCGCGGCGTCTTGCGGAGTCATGCAGCTAAGCTTTAGCGAAGACGAGGGTTCGTGGGGATAACGACGAACCTTTAAGGTTCGTGGGTTTTGCTGATGATGATCGACTGGACGGTGACAGAACCGTGACGGATCTGATGCACGGCGTTGTTAATTGGGCTGGTTCGCTGGAATAGTAGCGGCTGGCTGGGAGTTTATGTGGCCGGAATAGTTGCGGCTGGCTGGAGTTGATTGGACTATTCGTCAGAATAGTGGCGGCTGACGGCGAAGAGAGGGAGCGTCGGCAGTTAGAATCGGCAGCGGCGGCTGCGGTTGGTCGAGCAGCGGCGGCGGCGATGAACCCAGCAGCGATGGTGATGGTTGTGAACTCACTGGTCAGTACTTCCTCCACCCTTTCTGTTCGTGTGGATGGTGGAACGGGAACGCGCCGTTGCGGCGGGAACGCGCTGTTGCGGCGGCGGTGGAAATAGGATGGTGGAACGGGAACGCGCCGTTGCGGCGGCGGTCGCCGTTGCGGCGGCGGTCGCCGTTGCGGCGGTGATATGGACAATTGGTTTGGCCATGGATGATGTAGGGTAATCGGCCGTCGTTGCGGCGGCGGTGGTGCGGCTAAGCCGCTGTTGGTCTCCGCCATGTGGGTTATGGTGGATCGATTGGCTCAGAGGATCAGAGATGCTCTGATACCATATTGAACTTGGTAAAGATGTAATTGTTATTTCTCAAGTTACCTGTACAAGGTATTACATTGAAATATATATAGATGTATAGACTAAATGCAATAAATTCTACCTAAAGAATATGAAGACAATAACTACAATATGCATGTGAATGCAATTAATGTGTTGATAGTATACATCAAATATAAATTTGAAAGCCTGATAATAAGTGTAAAGTTGAATACACCTTTATATAATAGCCTTATTGATACTAATTGTTAAAAATGAGTCAAATGACCTATTAAAGGTTATAATTCTTCTCTAGGCAATGAAAAAAACAATAAAGAGTACATCAAAGGTTAATCATGGCTTGGCAATCACATTTAAGTTATGTAGTACTCAATAATTCAATATATAATGGTTAATAAATCAATTCTAGTAGTTCGTGGTTATGATAAGATATTTAATTTTTTCCTTTCTTACTTTTTATATTTAAGTTTAATTAAAATAAATTATCTGTTACAGGTATAACTATATATAAGGTAGTAAAGCAGTTACATATTAATTTATCAACCATAAGATGTTATTTGAGATTATTTATTTACTGAAACTGTTTTTTGTTTCATGGATAATTTATGATAAGTAAATTTAAACCTATTATTTCAAGCATATAATAGTTAGTTTAACTTTTGCTGAACCTCATAACTTTTTTTATAAAATTAAAGAACTAGCAAGACGCTAGAACTAGTATACTTACAACATATAAACACCAAAAGCCGTTTAGGCCTTTAAATATCGATCGTTTTAATAAACAATATAAAACATTCAAGATAATTTTTTATTATTCAATCAACATATAATAAACACGTAAACGCTTTTAACAAGCGATCTCAAACAGTTAAGATAACTAGACTAAGAAAGCTTAGAGAGAGTTGTACCTTGCGCTTGCTCGAGTGTAAAATCCGGCATTGATGGAAGTACCACCACCTAAAACCCTAGCTCTTGCATTGTAGACTCCATCATTAGACACAAAGTATTGTGAAGGTGAAGTATTAGAAGTGTCCGCAAGTGTAAGATGGAAATTTGACAAAAGAGACACATTTCTATTTGTAAAAGGGACACCACCCCTTTCAAGTAATAACACATTGTATTTTTGGGACAATGTGGCTGCCAATGGACACCCTGCTGTACCACCCCCTACAACAATGTAGTCATACCCCTTTTCACCATTGTTCGACGACGAAGACGGGGATGAGAACGAGCTCGCCCGTTGAATAAAAGAGAACTGAGTTTGCCAATGCTTGTAATCACCTGCATTGTGTAAGTGAAGTTACTTAATTTCCACTTGGAACAAGGTTTGTGGATATGTTTTCCCCAAAATAAGGTGGTACCTTTTTGTTAAAAAGATTGTATCTTGGACAAACCAAGAAATAAAATGAGAGAAAAAACAAAAACCCTTAAATATTTTATTTTCCTTCTAATTTATATACCTCAAAACTTTGTGTGTCAAAAGTCAACAAGGTTTGAATAGTTTAGCTGAGTAGTCAAAACTTTGAATATATATTTTTTTTACAAAGTTGCCACCATGTGGCAAAAACCAGAAGTCTTTTAAGGGCCATAATATAATGTTTTTGTTCCATACTTGCAAAAGACAAAACCCATAGATAAAATGAGATAATAAGTAATTAATAACTAAAACCCCAGAAATCTTCTTTCCTAAAATAGCCAACTTATTTCCTAAAATAGCCAACTTATTGTGCCAAAGCTTAAAAACCTTGATTTGAATGGTCTGCTCAAGTCTTTGAAACTGATCTGTCTATCAGAAGATATATATGATATATAGGTAAAGGGTGCTGTACAAATTCCCTTATCGTACATTACGTACGCTACAATCTCAGCCGTCAGATCATCTTCCCGCAATGAAATCGCATGTTGTTGTTTTTTTGTAATAATTTCGCATGTGATAATTTTGATGAAATAGCAGGTGTTTTTTTGTAACAATTTCGCATGTGGTAATTCAATTTCGCATGTGATAATCTTGATGAAATAGAAGGTTGTTTTTTTTGTAACAATTTCGCATGTGGTAATTCAATTTCGCATGTGATAATTTTGATGAAATAGCAGGTTGTTTTTTTGTAACAATTTCGCATGTGTTAATTCAATTTCGCATGTGATAATTTTGGTAACAATTTCGCATGTGTTAATTCAATTTCACATGCGATTTTCAATGCGGGAAGATGATCTGACGGCTGAGATTGTAGCGTACGTAATGTACGATAAGCGCATTTGTACGTTAACCAGCCCCATGATATATATATATACATATATAACAAAAATGTTTATATTCAAGAGTATGATGTAAAAGAATTGCAATCATCTTAACATGGTTTACAAGTCTTTCCAAAAGAAAAGCACCAGAAACCCTAAATATATTGTTTTTTGCAAAAACTTGAAGTTAGCCACTATAAACCAAGAAGTAATATGATGTAAAAAACAAGAATCAACATATGTAACACACAAATATATGACTGTATAAACACATTTTTGGATATGTTTTTATGTGTCACACACACACACATATATATATGGTTAGGATCATTAGTGAACAACCCCTTGATTGTGAACACTAGTGAGCTAATCCTATCCCTTAATTGTCAATGGCCATGATTTGATTATGAAAATACACTAGTTTATTTTACGATTTGAAGATGTAAATCAATGGTCAGGATTTCTTCACTCAGTTCATAAATACACTAGTGTTCACTCTATAACCCCACACTATATATATATATATATATGTGTGTGTGTGTGTGTGTGTGTGTGTATACATATATATATATATAGAGAAAGAGAGAGAGGAGAATAAGTACCATGAGAGGGGGTGAGGAGGGTGGCAAGACAAGAAGAAAAGAGAAAAATGAAGAGAGGGAGCTTCTTGTAGCTCATGTTCATTGGATCCAAAGAGACTGATGAAACCAACTTGTTTGGGCTGTGGGCAAATGTGGTTGGTCTTGTTGTGTGTGTAAAACACCCTGCTGCTTACATGCTAATCATCACATACTCATGTCCACTTATATATACTCCACTTCTATGGACTGTCCATATACACCTGTATATCATTTATTATAATTATAATAGAAAATAATGAAAAAAAAAAAAGCTACTATTTCTGTGTTGCAAAAATTATTCTGCATAGCTGTAAAAAGAGAGGAATTATGGCATCAATAATGTAAGGGAGATAGAGCAATAAATGATCACTAGCTAGCTCCATCTTCCTCCTACACACACATATATGTATAATATGATGAATCAATGTTTACAGATGAGTTTGGTGAGGATATAACTTAATGCAAGCTTCTTAGAGCAAGAGTTTGAATAAATCAAATTAATAAGAAGTTTAATATGCATCATGTTGAGTAGTTATAAGTACAAACGTTTATAGAGCATGGCAAGTGTTTAGGAACGCACAAAAGCTTCCTGCAGGCATAAATAAAATGAGTACTAGTTCAACTAACTTATAGGTTAACTTTCACTCTAAGGATGAATATGGCTACAAAGTTTACTTAAAGTAAAAAGGTTATCCTCCTTGTTGTGTTGATAGACACTAATTAGTATGGGCTAGTGAATGTAGGATCGGATTAGTCTCTAGTCTTTACTTCCTAGCAGGGTTGTAGACACGTCAAGCCGCTCATGGGTTACTCAAGACCGGCTCGCTAAAAGCTTGAGACGAGCCGGGCTTAAATGAGATGGAGAGCATACTCTGGTACACGAGCTCGCGAGACTAAACACGTTTGCTAACGAGCCGAGCTTGAGTTTTAGGCATAGAGTTTGAAACTAGCAAGCCGAGCTCGAGGTCTCGTAAACTAAACAAGCCGGTTACACCTCTACTTCTTAGTATGTGTAAAAATGGCTCAACATAGGTTGACTAGGAATCCCTTTTCTTATAACGTTATATAAATACATAACTAAATAAACCTGTTTATATAACCATAGCTAATATATGTTGACATTCTCTTATAAACTAATATATATAAGTAAATGTATTTATTTAGAAACTAAAACTTAATTACATTTTTAGCATAGAAAGAAAGTTTAAGTTGTTGGGATTTTGCCTTATTTGTTTGTGAGAATATACGTGAAGAAGAGTGGCCTTCATCTTGTTGGGGGTATAGGCACGCGGAAGCAACACACACTCACGAACACTTAACCGCAGAAATAGAAAAATAAACGACACAAGAATTTACGTGGTTCGGTTGCCAACTGCAACCTACGTCCACGGGGCAACTAAGGTATTTCTTTCATTGCCTGCTGCACACCAATTACAATACAGATGAATTGCTTATATAGAGATTACACGAGACATTTTCAAACAAAGAAGCAGTGTCTCCGCCTACTCGCCACTTCTTTTGACCGCCACAAAAATGGCTGCTGCCTAACATGGCTGCCGCCAAACTTTGACAAACCACAAGTGGCTTCACACTCAACACATCTTTGTCCTTAGGAGCACTCAAGTAACTAATAGAAAGATGAAACCTTCATCCTAATTCTTAAGAGTACTCAAACAATCCTGTATATCCTTCACAATATGCAACATCATGTGTCTATTTCATTATTCCTTAGAGACCAATCCTTCACAATATGCAACATCATGTGTCTATTTCGTTATTCCTTAGAGACCACTACAACTACAAGAACTACTCACTAATAGCAGCGACAAGCCAAATGTCGCCGCTATTGGTCGATCCAACGGCTGGGGTTCATTAGCAATGGCGTGTCACCGCTAAAAGTGTTACACCTTTAGCGTGGACACGGCCCTTTAGCGGCGACTTAAAGGTCAATACCGACCAAGCAATAGCGGCGACCCTTTAGTGGTGACATGTCGTCGGTAAAGGTTTTTTGCAGCGCAGATCACCACCTTTAGTGGTGTTAGACTAAGTTATTAGACAAGTCTGTTATTATTGAGGGTATCTAATTGTAACTAGTATCTTTATATATAGGGCTTTGTAATCTCAATTCTAATTCAATTTCAATGAAGCGTTTCTGATTCCAATTCTATTCGCTGATTTGGTATCAGAGCCTTTTCCCTTCAAAAAAAAAAAAAACCCACGGCTCCTAACCCTAATACAGCCGCCAACAGCAAAAATCCTGCAACGACTCAATCCTGCAATTCATTGATAAACAGCAGCAAAAATCCAGAAACAAACTCTCAATTCCTGCAATTCCGACCTGCAACTACATCATGGCTGCTATCACAATTTTTACCAATCAAGAGAAAACAACTCACAATTCGCACAAGTTTGCCTTTACCCTAAAACCGACTAACTATGGATATTGGAGGTCCATGATCGAATCCTTCCTCATCTCTCATAATCTCTTTGGTTACGAAGATGGTACGGTTCCCTGCCCTGAACAGAAGGTTACCAACGGATCAGCAACAACAGATAACCCAAGCTACCTACCCTGGGTCTCCAATGATGCTCATATTCTTATGCTTATCATCGCTACTGTCTCTAAGTGTAACACCTCGAAAATTCACGTCCTATAATGTATTGACACGTGTCATAAGCTTGAACGTGTGAAAGAATACTCTAGAGGGACTAAAGTTGACAAACATGAAAAGTATGTGAATATAAGGGTTCAAATTGTCAACAATGGATAAATATACTTTACAGTAACCCTACATGATGCTCATACCTTCAAACGAATAAATCATGGATCATACGAAGCTAAATATGAAAGAAAGTGAGAGATTTCAAACTACAGGGGTTAAATGTGTCAACATGTTTAAAGTATACCTCTGAGTGACCTTTTAGCAAACCCGAAGCTTTGTAACGGTTAATTATGCTCACTAGAATGCACGATATAAATTTCATAAAATTTCGTTATCATATGAGAAAGTTATGATCAAATTCGTATACAAGGGGTTAAAGCGTCAACGTTGAAAATTATGACTTTTCGGGTAAAAATGAAGTGACCAAGGACTTAACAAAGTGGGTTTAAGTCTTGAAGCCCTTATGGGTAAATTTGAAAGGCCCATAATGCAAGAAACAAAGGTAAAATGACCTTTCGAAGAGCCAAGAGCCAACAAGCAATAACTAAAAAGTTTTAAACCTGAAATCAGGTCTTAGGCGGGCCGCGTAAGACATGTTAGGATCTTACGCGGGCCGCGTGGAGTCCCCAGATGCAGAAACATGCAGACAACTGCCTGTTCAGCGTTCTAACCGACTTAAAACGATTTTCCTCATCTTGGACGACCCCTAAATGACTCCTAGGCCCTTAGGGATATCTGTGGATGATCCATGGCCATTGCTAGGCTTGTGTGTCAATGATCTATGAGATTTTGAACACTATATAAAGGCTTCATGTTGCAACCATTGATCACACCTCATTTCTGCATTTCTGGAGCTTCTTGGAGCTTAAGAGCAGACCCTAAGCCTTCCTAATCGTGCATAGGACTTCAGTAAGTATGCTTAACCTTTCCTAGTTAAGTTTTTGCTTAGTTTTAGCTTAAAAGTCAAACCGTCGTAATTACTGTTTGACTTAGCGATTAATCATTGATGGTCCAGTGATTAGTCAAATTGAAGGTAGTTATAAGTTGGTAATTATGTGGGCAATAAACCCTTAAAAGGGCACCCCCTGATTCCCACTCTAACTAGGTCAAATGTCGAGTCAAACTTGTTATTAAAAAGTCAACAAAATGCTTAATTTTCAATTTATGCATAATTAGCAATGTAGAACCCATACAACCTGCTTGATCATTAATATAACTTAGTAATTAATGTAAGAACATGTCTAAACATGTTCAACCCGACAATTTTCAGTAGAGACCCGGTTCGGAACCGAAAGTCGCAAAACTTTGACTTTTGCTTTGACTTCAGTTCTGACCCGATTTAGTATGATTTGGAAATGCCTTAGAGCTTCCTTAGGACCAGGCTACATGTTAGCATAACCCTCTGTGGTTGGTTCATTGATTATCCGCTTCGTTTACATGTTTCCGTTAATTGCTTAAATGTTGACCAATATGCCCTTTTGACCATAAAACGAGAATTTTGGATATGTGAAAAGACAATAACCTTGGTTACCGATTTATAAACATGTCCCTAAAATTTTACATCAGTTGGAGGTCTAGATTAGGAGTTATGCTCATTAGCGTAATTATAACGCCTTTTAGTAATTAAAAGACGCAATTAGCATAAAGCCTATCTAAACCCAATTTTTGACACCAATCCAATTGCTACTGATTTTATATAATAAATAAAGTATTTTGAACTTTATAACCTGATCAGGAAACTCAGATTTCCTGTATAACCCGAAAATCGCTTAAAATGGTTTTTAAAGCGTATTAAACGCATAGTTTGGGTTAAAACCATTTTGTCACATAAGACTTATTATCAACTGGTATGACCTATTAAAATAAGTTATTTTACTGATGTATTCGGACCCGAATCTCAGAACTTCATTTAATCTCTTTTATAATCTTTAAAATGACCAAAATACCCTTACGGGGCTTATTTTGAGATTAAACTCGTTTTGGGCATAATGGAAGGTATCCTACTGATATCACAACATATTTAAGGCATATTAACTTAGGAAACTTGTATATGACTCTTTTGGTTACTCGTTACGCACTTGTCGCGTTCGGATCGGCTTATGTGACTAGTTTGCATATATTAGCCGAAACGGGTCAAACCATATCACTTTTGTCTCAAAATCCAGAATGTGTTTAAGTTACCCATATTAAACAAGCATACAAGCTTGTCGAGTCAAAACCACATTCTAATCCGGTCTTCGCTTTATCACGCGATTGAACCGTATCTTCCTTTTGAAAAACTAACCGGTCTAAGTCAAGGCTTAATTAAAGACCCGTTAGGATTCTAATAGGTTATTAAAAACCTTCGTTCCAGATTAAGAGCCCAGTAGAAGTACTTGTGCTTGCTGATTTGAATATACCGCTGAGTATAAATTGCATTGCTAGCTCAGGTAAATACTTTTAACTTATTTTCCCTATACGGGCTTGGGATACGGTATTATAATAATACCGCTTGGTCGGGTATTGAATGTTTAGTTGTATTATGATTAAATTATTGAGGTAACCCGCTTTAATCTGTATTGTTTGAAATAAAAGCCTTTAGGGGTTAATGACCATGTCCCGGATATCCTTGACATCATTGTCTTATAAAATGGCCACGTCTTAAGCACGGGGTGTAGGCATACACTGAAAGTTGCTTAAAGGGAAACGGTATCTCACTCTCTTGTGGGCTTATACTTGTGGCGTGTCTGTTAATCTTGACTCGGTTTCTACATCGGGCCCTGAACGTACAACGAACATGTAAATCTGTATACAAGATTATAAATATAATTGTCCCAAGTTATAAAAGATATCTTTGTGCCGGGTGCA
This sequence comes from Helianthus tuberosus, assembly GCA_030545235.1. Lineage (NCBI taxonomy): Eukaryota > Viridiplantae > Streptophyta > Magnoliopsida > Asterales > Asteraceae > Helianthus > Helianthus tuberosus. Next base: position 150,604,309 of record CM060374.1, on the reverse strand, counting down.
TCTAAATCAATTTTCTTAAACTCTTTTTTAAAATGAGTCAGTTAATTGTATTCACCAGTGTAAACTGACGTATTTTCCAAAAAGGTTAAGTGACAGGTGCTGAACGAAATTGGCTGGAAGCTCAGGGCGTTAATAAGGAATCTTGCAAGTTCTAGGCGTCTAAAGTCTGTTGAACAATGTTTATGTTTTAAGATCCGCCTGTGGATCCTTTACTTTCCGTTGTAGTACTTGATATTACTTTATATTCGGATTGTAATATATTTATCTTTTGCTTCCGCTGTGTATTTGTATATTGTGTTGTTTGACTATGATGATATCAACTACGTCACGATACTCCCCTACCAGGCCCACCGGTGAAACGTGGAAATATCGGGGTGTGACAGGTTGGTATCAGAGCCAACACTGAGTGAATTAAACGCTAGCCTTTTGTGTTTAATCTCAGTTACACAGTTGCACATTCTTGAGTCTAGACAAGAACATAGGACTAATCCTAATTCGTTTTATTTTGTCTTTATTTGATTCCTTTGTTATTTTTCTGATTAGCCCTTGCATGGGCAAGTCATTTTTATTAGAAGTCCCGTTTAGGGCAACCATATACTTGTTTAAATTTTAATGGAACGATTATAATTAAAATATCATTCCTATATTATAAGATCTACCATTATAATAAAATGGCAAAATCTAAAAAGGGACAAAACCTAGCCATATGTCACATTAGGACAGGGCCAAGATGGTAGATCCATAATTAGATTCAGATCCTTGTTAACATTTCAATGTAGGATTGTTCTGCGTTGAATATTAAAAAGAGTCTAAAGGGTAAAACCTAGCCTAATTGTCATTTCAGACATGGCCAAGATGGTAAAACTTATTCAAAAGATTCAAATCCTTGTTAAATATCTGAAAGCATATTATCATGCTTGGCAAAATGTGGTACGATAAAATCACATAAGTCATTCTTAAATGGGTTAATCTAAATTCCCTTATTTGAAATAATCATCCCTTAAGGATGAAGTGCCTACGGGCTATAATTAGCGTCCTCTGAGACTAAAGACAGTAGTATTCTTTGACTCTCTGTCAAGAAAAGGTAATGAAATATGTTCAAACCTTAATGCCTTAATTCTCTGAAATCATGGCTTATATCCTCCTATAAGAGGATCATATTATAAACATCCCTTAGAAGGGAAGTGCCTACGGGCTATAGTTAATGTCCTCTGAGACTAAAGACAGTGGTAGCCTACAACTCCCTGTCAAGAAAAGGTAATGAACTTTGATTCAAACCTTAATGCCTCGATTCTCTGAAATCATGGCTTATAAATTAAACTTGTCTACGTGACTAGGCCTTTTTGTGCCACTATTAAATTATAATTAGGGATTGTAATAAAGATCCTGAATATATGCATGCTTAACAAATTAACCAAAATAGTTATTAAAAACCATGGTTAATAAATCGTCAGGAACGATAGTACTGTATGGGTTTCTAAATAAACCTTGCCCTTATTTTTCTTTGTAGTAATTAAGACTACATGGCCGACTCTGACAAGATGAACAGTCGTCCTCTGGAAAACCAAGATGATGATAAGATTAATATAACCCGAGGAGAACTTCGTACGCTGATTGATACAGTTGTATCTAAAGCTGTAGAGGAGCAATTTAGGGAGTATAGTGGAACTAATAGTAAAGCCTCATCTGTACCCCATTCTAAGTCTGTCCCTAAGACTCATTCTGAGGCTCATAGCAAGCCACCCTCAAAGAAAGATGAGTCAAAGAAGGATGATGATCGACATTCATCTATTCAACACAGTGTTCCATCCAAGAGGATAGTATTCGGTAATGAACTACGTACCAAGTCCTGTACCTATAAATACTTTGTTTCCTGCAAACCCCGGGATTTCACTGGGGAGAAAGGGGCAATCGATTGTATGACCTGGTTGGATGAAATGGACACAGTTGTCGATATCAGCGGTTGTGCTGAGAGGGATGTAGTGAAGTATGTATCCCAATCGTTCAAGGGAGAGACACTAGCATGGTGGAAGGCTCTCATTCAAGCTGCTGGGAAGATCCCACTTTACAACATGTCATGGGAACAGTTTGTTGCTCTCATTATGGAGAAATATTGCCCTCAACACGAAGTTGAGAGGATTGAGTCAGATTTCTTATCATTGGTTATGACAAACTTAGATTGTCAAGCTTACCTCACCAGTTTCAATACCCTGTCCAGACTGGTTCCTTACCTAGTAACACCAGAACCCAAGAGAATTGCTCACTTCATTGGGGGTTTAGCCCCAGAAATCAAATCCAGTGTTAAGGCTTCAAGACCTACTATATTCAGGTCAGCGGCAGACCTGTCGCTATCTCTCACACTCGATGTGGTCAGAAACAAGGCTGCCAAAGCCTCTGAAGATGGAAAGCGAAAAAGGGAGGATGAGAATTCTCATAGCTCCGATAGTAAGAGGAACTCTGAGGATAAGAAGAGTTCCGGGTTTGAGAAAGACAGCCAGCAGTCGGGTGGGAAGACCAGGTGCGAAACCTGTCGAAAATACCACCTCGGGAAATGCAGATTTGAATCTCAGCCTCTACCTTGTGGGATTTGCAAGTCTAAGGAACATAAGACCTTGGATTGCAAGAAGTTGAAAGACGCAACCTGTTATGGTTGCAACGAGAAGGGGCATATCAAGACCAACTGCCCTAGGAATCGGAAGAAGCCCGAAGAGGCCAAGAAAACAAACGCATGAGTCTTCAGGATGAACGCCCAGGAGATGGTGCAGAATGATAATTATATAGAAGGTACCTTTCCTTATCAAGCAGTTTATGCAGAAATTTATTTGATGCTAGCACATATGATTCTATAATGAACGATAAATGTTGAGAACTGTTGTCTCCGCCTGATTAGGACTCCGGTCATTTAATGCGGGGTAGAAATTGTCCGATGATACTTTAGAAAAAGCTCCAACAAATCTTAGATTGATATTTTATATATCTATTAGGAAACACTCTTATCCAATATCCTAACGTCAAGCTTTCAAGCTATCCAAAATCGTCAATATGATCAAGACAGATGTGACGATTGATCCCCTGTCAAAAAGGTGATGGACTAGGTCCAAACCTTGATTGCCTTTAATGGTCTTCTATGGCCTAGGCTAAGTATAAATGATATATATATATATATATATATATTTATATACACACATATCTACAGGACATTCATAGAGAATGTTCGCACTATATTAACCTGTATGGTTTAACGATACCATGGTTAGTATATCAGGTCATCAGGATGATAATAGCGGATGTTGGATTGCAACTAATTGTTATATTTGGCGTTAGGAACCAATATCGAGTATGGCAAACTCAGATAAGACAACCGTTGATCGTGTTATGGATGATGCGACACATGCCAATGATGCTACAATTGTGAACCTTAGAATTTCTAGTGATGTTCTTCAAACTATGATAGACGCAGCTGTTGGAAAAGCTGTGAAGAAGGCTGTGAAAAAGCTCAAGGAGCCCAATGCTACTTGCTCCAAGTCTCATCCAAGACCACACGTCCTTACTCACAAGAAGGATCTCGTTCATACCTCTAATGCAAGGGATGAACTAAAAAGGAAAAGGGAGGAAGATAACTCCCAGAGTTCTAAGAAAAAGAACAAACAAAAGTCCAACCAGAAACCTGTATGCAAGACCTGCAAGAAGCGCCATTATGGGAAGTGCAGGTTCGAACCAAAATCCCAATCACAGCCGAGGGCTTGTGGGATCTGCAAATCTATTGAGCATAAAACATTGGAATGCCAGAAGATAGGAGATGCGACTTGTTACAACTGTAACGAGAAAGGGCATATCAAATCCAATTGCCCAAAGTATGCGAAGAAGCGTAAAGGAGATAAGAAGACTGACGCTAAGGCCTCCCAGATGGATGCAAAAGAGGCCATACAAGATGACAATGTTATAACCGGTACGTCCTTATCCATGATGTATATGCAAGGGTATTGTTTGATGCAGGTGCAGATAAGTCATTTGTGGAATAAATTTTGTAAATTATTAAATATGCCTATTAGAACCTTAAGCATAAAATATGAAGTAGAATGAACGCTAAGAGTTCTGCTTTGATTCGGATACCAATCAATCCTTCATAGATAGTGGGTATAACAAACTCTTAAAGTCTTTATGAGAACCCTAGATATTAAGTGTAGGGTAAAACTTACAGGCAAATATCATAAGAACCATTTGTTCTGCTCCTGTTAAAAATCTTCAGTCATGAAATCTTAATGTACCCTCTCTCCAGATAGAGTACATCATCATATGAAATTGATATCTCTTTGATCTCTATTGATTACTAATACCAAATGGTATGACAAAAGCGCCATGTGAGGATTGGTGTATCTTAATATGTTCCATAGATTGCTTCCATGCCTGATCAGTATGGAGGTTTAATGCATGGAACCACAAGGATATTCCAATGGTCACACGGTATTAAAGTCAGCTAATGGTATTCAAAGAAGACATCTAGAATGGAATTATCCAAGTAAATATTCCTGGTAAAGGAATCTGTGGACTCATAGCATAAATGTGTCACTTATTTGACACAAGCAAGGATGGATGAACTGGAGCCTGAGATTTGGAAAATCTCTGTAACCTCCTTGTATCTTAATTATCTTCTCCTAAGACTACCCTGCTTACCTCCTGAGAGGCAAGTAGAGTTAAGGGTAATATCCCATTTAGGGCTGTATCACTATGAAATCTCCAAGACAGCTAGTACCATCATTGAAAGAATCGAAAAACCTGGTTAAGTAAATTTTAAGATATAGATTCATAAAGCCTAACTCAATATCCTGAGAATTCGGTATAGTTAATTATGAAAGACGGTTCATTTTGCTTATGCATTATTACCTCAACCCAAATTAGGCAACGATTAAGAATCGCCATCAACTACCCAGGATCGTCGAGTTATTCAACTAGCTATAAGGATTAGCTATTCCTTAAGAATAGTTTTAAGCAATGGTTGGGATAACCATCTCACCTTAAGATAAGCTTTTCTATAATAGTTGTATATAAGTATCAAGGTGGCTCCTTTGAAGACCTTGTATAGATGGAATGTTAAACGTCTATTGTTAGGACAATATATTGGTAAGTCCAATGATCAGGATCTGAAAGTTGCATTGGAAACAACAAATAAGACCATACAAATCCCTAATCATCTGTAAGTTGCCAGTAATCGGCAGAAAATCAAGAATTAATGAAAGTAGCAACCCTCCTAAATTCTTGTTAAGGAATAAAGTTCAAACAAGAGATATCACCCAGGAAGGGTGTGCCAAATTTGTTAAATTATCAGGCTAGTTAAGCTCCGAATATATAGAATCATTCGAAGGAAATCGAATGTGTCAAGATCAAGTAGCTTATCAGCTAAAACCAATTTAGGGAGCTTGGCGGAGCTCGCAATACATTGCACACTAGTGACTGAAGGATGTGTTTCGCCAATAAGTCAAGAAACACTATCACATAATGATATGCAGAATTATGATGTGATGAGCATCCTATATCGATTGAGGATCGACAGGTTAAAAAGTCCCAAAAGGATACATGTACCTAATATAGGGGTCACTTTTAGAGCTTGGAAAGACTCCAGATAAGTTATAGAAGTTAAGTCCATTATGCGACAAAAAGTACTTCCAGCATTGTAGCAAATCTTGAGGTCAAGATTTCTTTTAAGGGGGTGAGGATGTAACACCTCGAAAATTCACGTCCTATAATGTATTGACACGTGTCATAAGCTTGAACGTGTGAAAGAATACTCTAGAGGGACTAAAGTTGACAAACATGAAAAGTATGTGAATATAAGGGTTCAAATTTTCAACAACGGATAAATATACTTTACAGTAGCCCTACATGTTGCTCATACCTTCAAACGAATAAATCATGGATCATACGTGTAACCACCGTGATTTTATACTAATAAACAAGACTGCATAAACTATAAGGGCCTAACGTGTCATTTTGTGAAAGTGTAAGTTGAGGGACTAAATTGTCATTTTTGAAATCCTATAAGTTCGGGTTAAAAGTGTACTTTTTGAAAACTACAAAGTTAAGAGTCCTTTATGACATTTTTGAAACTTATTTATAAATAAAAGAATCAAAATTTTAAACTTTTAAAAGTCTAGGGTTTAAAATGACATGTTTGAAACTTGTATTATAAATAAACAAAATATATATTTTTGAATTAAAAGTACAAGGGCCATTCAGTCTTTTTCTCAAACTTAGAGACCAGGGACTGTTATGGTAGTTTTTAAAACTAATTTAACCTTTAAAGTCTAACCTAGTTAATTTTTATATAAAGGTTTCTATTAAAAAGACTAACCTAGTTAGTCTTCACAGTTATTAAGAGGGACTGTTTGTTTGCATTAGAAACCTCAGGGGCCTTAGTGTAACTTTCGGTTTAAAAGAATAAAAAGTGTTGGGGGTTTAACCGCTGTGAACCGGGATCGAACTCGAGACCTCTTACATAACAAACAACATCACAACCACTCGGCCGGGCATGCCACATCCGATTTATATTCGATCCGTATTATATTTATACACTAATTAGTATTAAATATATATATTTATTTTCAAACCTGCAACTAGCGCCTGTTACCGGATTTCGATCCAAAGCACATGCTTATTGGATTTATCTGTCCAATGCTGCATGTTTATTCCCCTCGACATACACTACTCGTACAGAACTTTAATCTGAACCTCACATGCCTTCATGTTCTCAAAACCGAACATTTTATAAAAAAATTGAATGTGGGAATCAAAGCACTAGTTCCTGTCGTTTAATGTCTGAATTGATATGTTATTTAGGATCCCCTGAACCACACGAAACTCCCACACTCTTCAAAACACTAAAAAAAAACATCGTAAAACCGTCTGTTCACCTCTGCGTTTTTGATCGCCGGAACCTTCGCCGGAGATTGCCGGATCCTCACTTCCGTCAATACCGGTCTGATATTTCTCAGTTAATCGGTATATCTACACTTATATTATGTCACTGTAAATTTAATTTGATTATAAACATGTCTTGATCGAGTAATTGCTGCGTTTGACTTCTGTTGACTTAATTTGGGGAAGAAGATGAACAATAGATTTTTATTTATTTTCTATTATTTAACAGCTTATTCGTTAATTCCTAATAAATCAATCATAACTGTTTAAAATCTGAATATTTTAACATAAATACTTTTTGCACTGATACATTTATTAAAAATATAAAACTTGCAAAAATATTTATAAAACTAATTTTTATGTATTAAAACAGATTTAACATTTAAAAATTTATATTAAATTCTATTTTCAGAAATAATTACTGAAATTTTTATGGTAATTATTTTAAGTAATAAAATTTACAAAAATAATATTTTTCCTGATTTTTTCATATAAATTCGATATTTATATAAATAAACCAGTTTAAATCACTTATTTATATAGATTAATTTAATTAATTTAAATTATATAACTATATAAATCTTGTCCGAAATTATTTTTATTATATTACATGCATCATCCTGAGTTACATAATTTGAGTTACTATTTGATTGGTTAATGATTATTTTATAGAATTTAATCAGTTAAAATCATTTATTTAAACTTAACAGTTTTAATTATATAATTATATATATTCTGCTCAAAAATATTTTTATAACAAAATACATATTTTTCTGAGTTTATAAAAATTCAGAATCTGTTTTGGCATTTTTCATATTATTTTTAATATATAATATGATAAACACAAATGCTGGTTTATCTATTTTAATTCCATTTACTTATATAAAATTATCCAAAGGCCCTAATTATGTCTGTAAATCAGTAATATTAATTTTAATTAATCAGAAATGTTATTCTTAATTTTTCTGATTTAAATTAATTATTTAAATAATTATTAGATAATTATCCTGTTTAAAACAATATGTAATTGTTTATTTCAGAAATAAGTATATTGGCCAAGATTACCATTTTAAATCTGATTTATATCTGTTGGATAATTAAAAGATTATTTTTAATTATTCTGCTTAAATTAATTATTTATATAATTAATTGTGTAATTGTCATGTTATTCTGAAAATATATATATTGTTGGAACACAGAAATTAATTTATAATTTTTATAAATTAATTTAACAATTGGACTATATTGTTGTAATTCTCATTTTACATAGATTGTTCACTTGACATTTTTATAAGGTAAATTATATATTTATCTGTTTTAAATATACAAATAATACTTTTACTCATTATTTGTATAATATGGTATTTTATACAAAATACCCCACAAATTAATCAAGTTACCAAGTCTTCCCCAAACCGAATTAGTCAAACCATTCAAACGCCCTAAACCGAGTCACCCGTTAACACAAATTACAGTTTTACCCATTGTTGATACGTATTCCATATTCGTTGCATGTTCTATCAATTAGAGTGACGTGGAATCTTATTTCCAAGAACTCTCACACTTTGCATACTTGTTTGGACTTACCTTAAATCAAGGTGAGTATACTCGATCCCTTTTTCCCCTTTTTATTTTGGGATGCAACATGTATATTATGAAAACAATCTTTGAAACTAGAAACTAAACATACTCAATCCTTGTACAAACATGAAACTAATGTGCCTTACTTATGAATCTTGTATGCTCTATTTGAACGATTTGGAACGTATATGATCATTAACTTTGCTAGCCTACCTTAACAATTATAGTACTATGCATATGCTATAGGATTTACGCCCCGCCCTTGAGACTTGGGGGTATTGTTAAGTCATCATTTTACCGTCCTGCTATCAATTGGGATTTGGTTATTCTATGCGTTTATACTTGGGTTTGATCATAGTGTACGCCAAAATTGCATACTAGTAAATCACATATTATGAATCATGTTGGATTTGAGCTTTTATTCTATTATGCTATGTAAACAAACTTGTATACTCGCTCATTGCTTTTGCATTGAAACTCTATTTTAATACATGTTGCAGGTTGATTATTGAAGTATGGATGAATGATGAAACAAGATTAGGGTGGACTAGATACACACCTAAATTCTACTTATCTTTTATGTTAAGATGTTACTTGAAACAATGTTGTATTTGTTTGGATTATTGTATGACAACTTAGCACTTTGAAATGAAATTTGGATTTAATTAAATATTGTCACATAGTGTTATGAAGTCTCGAGCAATCTATACACACTTCGTCTCATCCCGATGTTTCCGCCATCGGTTGGGGTGTGACAGATTGGTATCAGAGCCATAACTATAGGGAATTAGGAAAAGTAGGAATGCTTTAACCTAGTCTATAGTTCTAGAGCTTTATTCTTATGCTTTGCTTGAACTACTTGCATGTACTTTATTTGCTCATTATCTACTCTCTTTTGCCCTTTAAACATATATGTCACTTATGTGTTAATACTTGACATACTATTCTTATGTGCTAATACATGTTTCATTATGTGTTAATACTTGTTCCAATATGTCATTCTTTATGCACCATTCTTGACATGTTTATACTTGTTGTTTAACCTTCAACATCCGTTTTTCCTCATACACTTTACTCAACTATTCTACATCCACCAACACTCGTATAACACAATCGAAACGATTCACCAAAATAGGGGTGATTCCCACATTTGGTGATGACTTTCACTCAGCTATACTTTGAATTTTGCACGAAAGCTACCCTCAAGTTAGGAGTGATATCCAAATCTTGAAGGGAATTTCCACTTCATATTCTAGTGGACCTTATCTTTCGATAAGTACCAACCACGCTAGGGTACGATGTTATCAAGCTAGAGGTGAAACTCGCATCTTGTTAACTAGTCCCACTCCTTGATTTTCAATCTCGCCAAATTTTCGTTTTTTCCCAATTGATTAAGGACGTGTACTAACTGGAAGGACAAATATCGTTAGTCGCTTCTCGATGAGAATATTTGTCTATTAGGCCAAAGCACGTTTCCTTAATTCGAAAAGGACTTCGATTTACTTTGGAATAGTCTTATGTTACGTTCCGTGACAATCCGATTTTTATGATGAATCTCTTTTATGCTATCTCAATTTTAATGTGTTTTACATTTGTACGATATATCATTTCAATCTAAAACATGCATGCTAGTATGTTATACTAGATTCATGTTACTGGGTTATTCTTACGTGATAAACTTGTCATTAACTTCGTAATAAGCCACACCTTAATATATACGATGGGTTGACCTGTTTATTCACATGCCAGTGATACGTTAATCTTGTTAACTAAGTATGCCATGTGGATTGTTCTATCTTTTTATGCTACTACTCGTGGAAACATATCATCGAGATAGGAGTGATTTCCCTACCTTGATGATTAACTCCACTCTCCTTTTCATAAAACGACCTCACCAACGAGTTAGGGGTGATTCCCTTACCTAGGTGATCGTTACCAAAACCATCTCAAGCATTCTGATCACTCAGTCAACTTAACTTTTAAATTTTAACTAAGCTACAATTTCGTTGGTTCTTTCGAGATTATCGCCAAGAACGTGACAACAACAACCACTTCCTTTTTCAAACATATCTGCGCCGACTTCCTTTTCGGCTCCTGATTTCTCGGTAATTAATGTGAGCACGCGTTTCCATTTCGTCTTTTCCTTTTTCCTTTGCCGCCAACACAGTTGATCATGACGGCTTGCATACTTCCCTGTCTATCATTCTTTTGACCTTTGCCACAGAAAAACGACAAGCATCAGCAGCAGCAGCAACGAAGACTCTTCGTTTCCTTCTTTCCGCCTTACCACCGAACAAGACAAACCGAGGCGGCGAACTTTCATTTCGCCTTGTCCTTTTCTCGCGGCCGCAAATCACGAAAATTCTTCACCCTGATTTTTCGGGATTGAAATGCTACACGCGTTGTCTACTCGTTGTGTTCATGCATGCATGCAGGCAATCACAAGAGTTGCCTTGAAAAAGGTTCGAAACTCTATATAAACATGGTCATTCACATATTTTTCTCACACCATCACAATTTCATTTCTTTCACTCCCGGACTTTCCTTTGAATCTACCAGAGAAACTCACCACTTAAACCCAACATTCAAATGGCGTACTTCCCAGTAGCACATGCTGAATCCTCAAATGCAGCAGGAATTCATCCATTCCTTCGGTTTGCTGAACTACCCACTCGTGAGAAGTATCAGAAACTCAAGACTCTTGAAGTTTTTACCATTGGCAGTATTGATTGGGATCGAATAGAAATGGTTGACCCCAGTGGTTCACTGTCAATATTACTATCACATAATACACCTTGGCGCCGTTTCTTCGACATTCTAGAGCCATCATATGATGAACTGGTATATGAATTCTTGTCCACTTTCTATTACAAATCTAATAAAAGCCTTACCGATGAATCCATTCATTTTCGGCTTTGTGGACAACTTTATAATATGTCATTAACAGAATTCGCAGTTCGTCTGGGTATATATACCGATGAAGAAGTTAGACAACCCATTTTTACGAGGGCATCAACCTCCTATTCCTATGAGGAAATGAAACAATATTGGCAACGCCATGCATCAAAAGCATGGTGCGGCTACAATAATTCTGCAAACTTCAAAGACCCTCGTTATCGGTATATGCACCTTGTTTTAGCCAACACTATCGCGGGGCGCCAAATTAATCAACAAAGGGTTAGTTCACGCGAACTCTTCCATCTTTATAGTATTTTCGAGCGAGTTCCTTGTAATATTGCCCACGAGCTTGCTACCTATCTTTTTAATCAACAAACCAATCCCCTGAGAAGTCTCATGGGAGGGTCTTATATTACGAGGATAGCAAAGTCATTAGGTGTCTTAGGTGATCAGATTATCCAAGGATTATCTCCACCAAAGGCACCTGGGATTGTAAATGCTAACATCATTAGTCTAACCCCTGTTCATGCACCAACTCAACCATTCCAGTCGGAGGGAGCTCCATTTGTCTTAGACAGTACCTCCACGCCAATTCTACAACAATCTTTTTTGCAATTTCCTCCATCATCTTTTTATCGATTTGATATGCTACCACCGCCGCCATACGTACACGAACATATTCCAATAAACCCACCCCAAGCATTAACACCAAACGTCTCACAAGACTTCTCACCGATAGTCTTCGAAGAGGATCCAATGACGCAAGATGAATTGTTTGATGAAAGCATGCTGCTCCAAGAACAGTTAGAACCGGATTCACGTTTGCCACAGTCCTTCCTAGAACTAATGAGTGAAGTAGAACAACTACCACCAACTGATGTAGCAGGCACAAGTATGGTGCCTCAAATGGATCTACATCCAGATCAAATGGTAGTTGAAATGGCCAGGTTAAACAATCAGAACCAAGATTTGCTACGACAAGTACAAGAACTAACGGAAAGAAATCGACAGTTAGAAAGCCTGTTAGCTGCTCGTATGCAATTGGACCCACTACCACCACTACCTGACAGTTTTGAGTCCGAAATTGATCCACTACATGACTCATTTCTAATGTAAACTGTTTCTACCATGTTAGGCCGTCAAACAAACAATGCTAGCTATGTTTTGATTCAATAAAAGTTGTGTTATATTGATGCTTATTTGATTTGAACGATACTTTGATCTTATGTGTTTCCTCACTTAACTATAAGTGCTATGTGGACCATGCAACGAAACACGTAATTTTGGGTGCACACTTAATTACGAGGCTCGATGCATGAGAATCATAGTAAGTCTTGTTGAGTAAGGTGATATGTAAAAACATTATATGGTTATGTGGTTACCCATTATTTGCTTATTTGTACACACACTTGTTTGCATAGTATTGCATTACGAATCCATCATAGCATAGTGCCATGCAAAAACAATTCCTCAAATTCATGCTAGAAACTTTTATTCAAAATCAAACCATTAAAAATCTAGATACTCATTAAAAATGAGAGCACATACAGGGGTACAACGATAAACATGTATGTAAATACATAAATACGAAAAAGTCGAGCCGGAATCTCATACATTCCTTCGTACAGCAAGGCCACCAATAATATTAACATTACGCTGCTCAATATCAAAACCGGATGAACCATCTTCAAAACCTTCGTTCCTTGAATAACCTTGAGTAGAAGAATGTTTATTGTAGGGAAAATGGGGTTGATAATTGGTTATTTATAGTGATAAATTATAGCCGTTTGGCAACGGGTATATTACCATTTTATGGCCGTTGGGCAACGGTCATATATATATATATATATATAGGTAACATATAGTAAATGATGTATAAAGGAAATGTAATTTTATAACATGTAAAATAAAACCATTTCAACTTTAAATTTCAAAACTTTTAGCCAAACATTTTGGCCCAGATATCATCTCTCCAAAAGTTTTCCTGTTAAATTTCGGGACGAAATTTCCTAAAGTAGGGGAGACTGTAACCACCGTGATTTTATACTAATAAACAAGACTGCATAAACTATAAGGGCCTAACGTGTCATTTTGTGAAAGTGTAAGTTGAGGGACTAAATTGTCATTTTTGAAATCCTATAAGTTCGGGTTAAAAGTGTACTTTTTGAAAACTACAAAGTTAAGAGTCCTTTATGACATTTTTGAAACTTATTTATAAATAAAAGAATCAAAATTTTAAACTTTTAAAAGTCTAGGGTTTAAAATGACATGTTTGAAACTTGTATTATAAATAAACAAAATATATATTTTTGAATTAAAAGTACAAGGGCCATTCAGTCTTTTTCTCAAACTTAGAGACCAGGGACTGTTATGGTAGTTTTTAAAACTAATTTAACCTTTAAAGTCTAACCTAGTTAATTTTTATATAAAGGTTTCTATTAAAAAGACTAACCTAGTTAGTCTTCACAGTTATTAAGAGGGACTGTTTGTTTGCATTAGAAACCTCAGGGGCCTTAGTGTAACTTTCGGTTTAAAAGAATAAAAAGTGTTGGGGGTTTAACCGCTGTGAACCGGGATCGAACTCGAGACCTCTTACATAACAAACAACATCACAACCACTCGGCCGGGCATGCCACATCCGATTTATATTCGATCCGTATTATATTTATACACTAATTAGTATTAAATATATATATTTATTTTCAAACCTGCAACTAGCGCCTGTTACCGGATTTCGATCCAAAGCACATGCTTATTGGATTTATCTGTCCAATGCTGCATGTTTATTCCCCTCGACATACACTACTCGTACAGAACTTTAATCTGAACCTCACATGCCTTCATGTTCTCAAAACCGAACATTTTATAAAAAAATTGAATGTGGGAATCAAAGCACTAGTTCCTGTCGTTTAATGTCTGAATTGATATGTTATTTAGGATCCCCTGAACCACACGAAACTCCCACACTCTTCAAAACACTCAAAAAAACATCGTAAAACCGTCTGTTCACCTCTGCGTTTTTGATCGCCGGAACCTTCGCCGGAGATTGCCGGATCCTCACTTCCGTCGATACCGGTCTGATATTTCTCAGTTAATCGGTATATCTACACTTATATTATGTCACTGTAAATTTAATTTGATTATAAACATGTCTTGATCGAGTAATTGCTGCGTTTGACTTCTGTTGACTTAATTTGGGGAAGAAGATGAACAATAGATTTTTATTTATTTTCTATTATTTAACAGCTTATTCGTTAATTCCTAATAAATCAATCATAACTGTTTAAAATCTGAATATTTTAACATAAATACTTTTTGCACTGATACATTTATTAAAAATATAAAACTTGCAAAAATATTTATAAAACTAATTTTTATGTATTAAAACAGATTTAACATTTAAAAATTTATATTAAATTCTATTTTCAGAAATAATTACTGAAATTTTTATGGTAATTATTTTAAGTAATAAAATTTACAAAAATAATATTTTTCCTGATTTTTTCATATAAATTCGATATTTATATAAATAAACCAGTTTAAATCACTTATTTATATAGATTAATTTAATTAATTTAAATTATATAACTATATAAATCTTGTCCGAAATTATTTTTATTATATTACATGCATCATCCTGAGTTACATAATTTGAGTTACTATTTGATTGGTTAATGATTATTTTATAGAATTTAATCAGTTAAAATCATTTATTTAAACTTAACAGTTTTAATTATATAATTATATATATTCTGCTCAAAAATATTTTTATAACAAAATACATATTTTTCTGAGTTTATAAAAATTCAGAATCTGTTTTGGCATTTTTCATATTATTTTTAATATATAATATGATAAACACAAATGCTGGTTTATCTATTTTAATTCCATTTACTTATATAAAATTATCCAAAGGCCCTAATTATGTCTGTAAATCAGTAATATTAATTTTAATTAATCAGAAATGTTATTCTTAATTTTTCTGATTTAAATTAATTATTTAAATAATTATTAGATAATTATCCTGTTTAAAACAATATGTAATTGTTTATTTCAGAAATAAGTATATTGGCCAAGATTACCATTTTAAATCTGATTTATATCTGTTGGATAATTAAAAGATTATTTTTAATTATTCTGCTTAAATTAATTATTTATATAATTAATTGTGTAATTGTCATGTTATTCTGAAAATATATATATTGTTGGAACACAGAAATTAATTTATAATTTTTATAAATTAATTTAACAATTGGACTATATTGTTGTAATTCTCATTTTACATAGATTGTTCACTTGACATTTTTATAAGGTAAATTATATATTTATCTGTTTTAAATATACAAATAATACTTTTACTCATTATTTGTATAATATGGTATTTTATACAAAATACCCCACAAATTAATCAAGTTACCAAGTCTTCCCCAAACCGAATTAGTCAAACCATTCAAACGCCCTAAACCGAGTCACCCGTTAACACAAATTACAGTTTTACCCATTGTTGATACGTATTCCATATTCGTTGCATGTTCTATCAATTAGAGTGACGTGGAATCTTATTTCCAAGAACTCTCACACTTTGCATACTTGTTTGGACTTACCTTAAATCAAGGTGAGTATACTCGATCCCTTTTTCCCCTTTTTATTTTGGGATGCAACATGTATATTATGAAAACAATCTTTGAAACTAGAAACTAAACATACTCAATCCTTGTACAAACATGAAACTAATGTGCCTTACTTATGAATCTTGTATGCTCTATTTGAACGATTTGGAACGTATATGATCATTAACTTTGCTAGCCTACCTTAACAATTATAGTACTATGCATATGCTATAGGATTTACGCCCCGCCCTTGAGACTTGGGGGTATTGTTAAGTCATCATTTTACCGTCCTGCTATCAATTGGGATTTGGTTATTCTATGCGTTTATACTTGGGTTTGATCATAGTGTACGCCAAAATTGCATACTAGTAAATCACATATTATGAATCATGTTGGATTTGAGCTTTTATTCTATTATGCTATGTAAACAAACTTGTATACTCGCTCATTGCTTTTGCATTGAAACTCTATTTTAATACATGTTGCAGGTTGATTATTGAAGTATGGATGAATGATGAAACAAGATTAGGGTGGACTAGATACACACCTAAATTCTACTTATCTTTTATGTTAAGATGTTACTTGAAACAATGTTGTATTTGTTTGGATTATTGTATGACAACTTAGCACTTTGAAATGAAATTTGGATTTAATTAAATATTGTCACATAGTGTTATGAAGTCTCGAGCAATCTATACACACTTCGTCTCATCCCGATGTTTCCGCCATCGGTTGGGGTGTGACAGATTGGTATCAGAGCCATAACTATAGGGAATTAGGAAAAGTAGGAATGCTTTAACCTAGTCTATAGTTCTAGAGCTTTATTCTTATGCTTTGCTTGAACTACTTGCATGTACTTTATTTGCTCATTATCTACTCTCTTTTGCCCTTTAAACATATATGTCACTTATGTGTTAATACTTGACATACTATTCTTATGTGCTAATACATGTTTCATTATGTGTTAATACTTGTTCCAATATGTCATTCTTTATGCACCATTCTTGACATGTTTATACTTGTTGTTTAACCTTCAACATCCGTTTTTCCTCATACACTTTACTCAACTATTCTACATCCACCAACACTCGTATAACACAATCGAAACGATTCACCAAAATAGGGGTGATTCCCACATTTGGTGATGACTTTCACTCAGCTATACTTTGAATTTTGCACGAAAGCTACCCTCAAGTTAGGAGTGATATCCAAATCTTGAAGGGAATTTCCACTTCATATTCTAGTGGACCTTATCTTTCGATAAGTACCAACCACGCTAGGGTACGATGTTATCAAGCTAGAGGTGAAACTCGCATCTTGTTAACTAGTCCCACTCCTTGATTTTCAATCTCGCCAAATTTTCGTTTTTTCCCAATTGATTAAGGACGTGTACTAACTGGAAGGACAAATATCGTTAGTCGCTTCTCGATGAGAATATTTGTCTATTAGGCCAAAGCACGTTTCCTTAATTCGAAAAGGACTTCGATTTACTTTGGAATAGTCTTATGTTACGTTCCGTGACAATCCGATTTTTATGATGAATCTCTTTTATGCTATCTCAATTTTAATGTGTTTTACATTTGTACGATATATCATTTCAATCTAAAACATGCATGCTAGTATGTTATACTAGATTCATGTTACTGGGTTATTCTTACGTGATAAACTTGTCATTAACTTCGTAATAAGCCACACCTTAATATATACGATGGGTTGACCTGTTTATTCACATGCCAGTGATACGTTAATCTTGTTAACTAAGTATGCCATGTGGATTGTTCTATCTTTTTATGCTACTACTCGTGGAAACATATCATCGAGATAGGAGTGATTTCCCTACCTTGATGATTAACTCCACTCTCCTTTTCATAAAACGACCTCACCAACGAGTTAGGGGTGATTCCCTTACCTAGGTGATCGTTACCAAAACCATCTCAAGCATTCTGATCACTCAGTCAACTTAACTTTTAAATTTTAACTAAGCTACAATTTCGTTGGTTCTTTCGAGATTATCGCCAAGAACGTGACAACAACAACCACTTCCTTTTTCAAACATATCTGCGCCGACTTCCTTTTCGGCTCCTGATTTCTCGGTAATTAATGTGAGACTCTAACTAGGTCAAATGTCGGGTCAAACTTGTTATTAAAAAGTCAACAGAATGCTTAATTTTCAATTTATGCATAATTAGCAATGTAGAACCCATACAACCTGTTTGATCATTAATATAACTTAGTAATTAATGTAAGAACATGTCTAAACATGTTCAACCCGACAATTTTCAGTAGAGACCCGGTTCGGAACCGAAAGTCGCAAAACTTTGACTTTTGCTTTGACTTCAGTTCTGAACCGATTTATTATGATTTGGAAATGCCTTAGAGCTTCCTTAGGACCAGGCTACATGTTAGCATAACCCTCTGTGGTTGGTTCATTGATTATCCGCTTCGTTTACATGTTTCCGTTAATTGCTTAAATGTTGACCAATATGCCCTTTTGACCATAAAACGAGAATTTTGGATATGTGAAAAGACAATAACCTTGGTTACCGATTTATAAACATGTCCCTAAAATTTTACATCAGTTGGAGGTCTAGATTAGGAGTTATGCTCATTAGCGTAATTATAACGCCTTTTAGTAATTAAAAGACGCAATTAGCATAAAGCCTATCTAAACCCAATTTTTGACACCAATCCAATTGCTACTGATTTTATATAATAAATAAAGTATTTTGAACTTTATAACGTGATCAGGAAACTCAGATTTCCTGTATAACCCGGAAATCGCTTAAAATGGTTTTTAAAGCGTATTAAACGCATAGTTTGGGTTAAAACCATTTTGTCACATAAGACTTATTATCAACTGATATGACCTATTAAAATAAGTTATTTTACTGATGTATTCAGACCTGAATCTCAGAACTTCATTTAATCTCTTTTATAATCTTTAAAATGACCAAAATACCCTTACGGGGCTTATTTTGAGATTAAACTCATTTTGGGCATAATGAAAAGTATCCTACTGATATCACAACATATTTAAGGCATATTAACTTAGGAAACTTGTATATGACTCTTTTGGTTACTCGTTACGCACTTGTCGCGTTCGGATCGGCTTATGTGACTAGTTTGCATATATTAGCCGAAACGGGTCAAACCATATCACTTTTGTCTCAAAATCCAGAATGTGTTTAAGTTACCCATATTAAACAAGCATACAAGCTTGTCGGGTCAAAACCACATTCTAATCCGGTCTTCGCTTTATCACGCGATTGAACTGTATCTTCCTTTTGAAAAACTAACCGGTCTAAGTCAAGGCTTAATTAAAGACCCGTTAGGATTCTAATAGGTTATTAAAAACCTTCGTTCCAGATTAAAAGCCCAGTAGAAGTACTTGTGCTTGCTGATTTGAATATATG
The DNA here is from genome assembly GCA_030545235.1 of Helianthus tuberosus. Lineage (NCBI taxonomy): Eukaryota > Viridiplantae > Streptophyta > Magnoliopsida > Asterales > Asteraceae > Helianthus > Helianthus tuberosus. The sequence goes on along the minus strand of CM060374.1, from coordinate 150,584,892 downwards.
GCTGAGTATAAATTGCATTGCTAGCTCAGGTAAATACTTTTAACTTATTTTCCCTATACGGGCTTGGGATACGGTATTATAATAATACCGCTTGGTCGGGTATTGAATGTTTAGTCGTATTGTGATCAAATTATTGAGGTAACCCGCTTTAATCTGTATTGTTTGAAATAAAAGCCTTTAGGGGTTAATGTCACGACCCCCGACCCGGTTTGACCCGTTTCAGGAGCCGCGGGACAGAAATCCCGTGGTATTTATTTAGTTGAGTTTAACAGCGGAAGTTTATCATCAGGATCTTTTTAAAACTGAAATATTTCCCGATTATTTTATTTCATAACGCGGGATAAAACCCCGGTAATTTACAATCATTTGATTTCACTAAGAAATCTTTTATTTTACAAAACATGTTTCTTTATTTTATACTGAGCCACTTCTTTGAGCTTGTAGTGCTTCACGACACTTTTCCTGGATCATAACAGATCACCTGAAACATGTTTAAAAAAGGTTTTGTCAGCGGGAAATACTGAGTGAATCATTCTATTTTGCATAATAATGCATAGTTATTAATTACAGCATAAGAGCGATTACAATGGTTTCTATCTTATTTTTATCTGGCGTTCTGTCACAATGGTGACAAGTCACAATGGTGACGATGGTCATACCACTATTAGGTCAATGAACCTAAATAGTGATGATTATCCCTGTAGGTCAATGAACCTAACAGTGATTGTCCCTAGTAGGTCAATGAACCTAACTGGGAGAAAATTAGTAATGTGCACAATACCCCACTAGCCAGTGATTCAAGATATCCACAACTTAGTCCCTGTAATTATAACTTTTGAAAATAATTTGAGGTATTGTAAAACAGTTGATAAAAAGAGAATGACTCACATTGCAGATTTAATTTGAGCAGAGTCTAGCCTACTGATTAGCCTTTTATCCTAAATTTAATAACAAGCACACAATTCGGGGTTAGTAATCAATACAGCATTTACGATAACTTACGAGATCAAATTCTCACAACGAACGACAAAGTGCAATACTTAAACATCCATCGAATTAACGACGAACGACAAAGTACGATACTTAAACATCCATCGAATTAACGACGAACGACAAAGTATAACCCTAATGTGGGCGGCACTTAAACATCCATTGGATATATTGATCGATTGGACAATGAATCGTAATAGCGATCGAGTTAATACCCTGATTGCGGCGTCGATTAGTGATCCGTGTGTGTTAATTGTGGTAAACAGAACGTATCTTGGTGCCTAGAACGAATTTCTTCGTCGAACATACGCAGAATTTCAAGTGCCAATGTCTGCTATTTATACACAAAATTTGACTAGCTTACGGACCGTAAGCTTCACGATGTTGAGGTCCGTATGACAGCTTACGGACCGTAAGACTCACAACTTTACGGTCCGTAAGGGACACAAAACTGCTATAGGGTAGCCACGTGTGGGACTAGGCCTGATGACTTGACACTTTCTCAAAATTTGTTTTTGACAGCACGATTTTAAGATAATCGTTTAACTAGGGTTTACCCCCCCTTGAGTTTTAGGGGCCCTGATCCTGATTCTGAAATTTCTGAAAATTTTAGGGTTTGCGTAGAATCACTTGGGTGTCTCAATTAGGGTTTCCTATTGGATAAAATAATAAAATAAATAATAGTTTTGATGAGGGTTGTTACATTCTCCCCACCTTAATAAAAATCTCGTCCTCGAGATTTACTGGAATGATTGAAGATACTTTCGCTTCATTTCTGACTCTAACTCCTAAATGTATTAGGATCATATCTTTGAATCTCACTTTACTTGAACTAACACTACTCATTTGTGTTTTGAGAAATTTGATCTTTCTATCTTCTAACTGAAGAGGTTTCTCTACAATTTTTAACTTTTCGTTTACCTCTATATCTTGAAGAGGTATTACCAAAGATTTGTCTGATATACATTTCTTGAGATTGGATATATGAAATATATCATGTACTCCAACTAACTCTTCTGGTAGTTGTAAATGATAAGCAACTGGTCCTATACGTTGGATCACTGGAAATGGTCCTACGTACCTTGGACTTAGCTTTCCTTTCTTACCGAATCTAACAATTCCTTTCCAAGGAGATATTTTGAATAGCATTTTGTCTCCAACTCGAACTCCAACGGCTTTTGTCTATTATCTGTATAATTCTTCTGGCGATCTCTAGCCGTCGTCAGCCTTTCCTTCGTGATACTGAATATCATAGTCGTAATCACTTAGGATTTTCATCCATCTCCTTTGCCTCATGTTTAATTCTTTTTGCCCAAATATATATCTTAAATTCTTATGATCCGTATAGACAGTAAACTTACTTCCATACAGATAATGTTTCCAAATCTTAAGGGCAAAAATTATAGTTCCTAATTCTAAGTCATGAGTCATATGATTTTCTTTGTGCTTTTTCAATTGCCTTGATGCATACGCAATTACCTTTTTGCGTTACATTAACACATATCCAAATCCTAACTTGGAAGCATCACAGTATACTTTAAAATCTTCTGTTTCTTCTGGTAAGGCTAGGATTTTATTAATTTATGCTTTAAGATTCTAAAGACTTTTTCTTGTTTAGGTCCCCATTCAGACTTAACTGCTTTACAAGTTAGCTTAGTTAATGGTATAGCTATCTTGGAAAATTTCTAAATAAACTGTCTGTAGTATCCGGCTAAACTTACAAAACTCCTAATTTCCATTGCAGATTGTGGAACCTTTCAAATTGGTAATTCCTGCTATCTTAGCAGGATCTATATGAATACCTTCGTGATTTACCATGTGTCCTAAGAATCGCACTTCCTTTAGCCAAAATTCACACTTCGAGAATTTGGCATAAAGCTTTTCTGTTCTTAACAAAGTTAAGAGTACATGCAAGTGCTGATAATGTTCTTCCTGACTTTTGGAGTAAATAAGTATATCGTCAATGAAGACAATTACAATTTATCCAGATATGGTTTACAGTATTCTATTTATCATGTCCATGAATGCTGCAAGTGCATTCGTTAATCCAAAGGGCATGACTGTAAACTCGTAATGACCATACCTAGTCCTGAAAACAGTTTTAGGTATCTCTTCTTTTTGTACTTTCAATTGATTATATCCGGAACGTAAGTTGATCTTAGAAAAATATCTATCTTCCTGGAATTGATTGAATAGATTATCAATTCTAGGTAATGGGTATCGATTCTTAATTGTAACCTTATTCAATTCCTTATAATCAATACACATTCTCATCGAATCATCCTTTTTCTTAACAAACAATACTGGTGCCCCCCTACGGGGATAAACTAGGTTGTATGAAACCTTTATTTAGTAATTCATCTAATTGCTTTTTCAGTTTTAATATTTCTGTGGGTGCTAACCGATAAGGTGCCTTGGCTATCGGTATAGTTCCTGGAATTAGATGAATCCTAAATTCTACCTCCCTATCTGGTGGTAACCCTGGTAACTTTTCTGGGAATACATCTGGATATTCTGAAACTACAGAATTTTCCTTAAATTCTTTATCTTTAGTATTAATGATTACTGAAATCATATATACTATTCCTTACTTTCGTTCATAATTAGCAATTTTTATGACTGATATGAACTTTATGGGTTTACCTGGCTTATCTCTTGTAATCAGTATTACTTCTCCAGTGAGTGTACAAATTTCTATGGAATTCTTATCACAAAGAATTCGAGCATGGTTGGTTACCAACCAATCTATTCCTAATACAACATCGAATTCAGCTAATTTCATAGATTAATGGGATTGCAGCAAATTTATGACTTAAAAGTTCTATTTCTACGTTTTGCATAACCTTGTTTATTTTAACTGAATTCCCATATGTCGTTTCTACTGTAGAAATTTGCCTAATGCTGGTTAAAGGTAAACTAATAGTTTGGCAGAATGAAGTAAAACTTTGGTTTGCACCAGAGTCAAATAATACTTTTGTGTAAACGTTGTGAACTAAGCACGTACCGGCTATCACATCTGGAATCATCTCAGCTTCTTGAGTAGTCAGCTGGAAGGCTCTTACATTCCTTTTTGTTCCTTCTGCAGGTTTGGCTTTATTGTCAAATAGTTTGTTCAGTTTTGGACAATCTGGCCTAAGATGTCCAGCTTCTCCACAGTTATAGCAGACTGAAAATTTCTTCCTCCTGCAGTCTTCTTCTTGATGCCCTGGAATTTTGCAAAAATTGCAATATCCTTTGCATCTTCCAAAATGCTTCCTTTTGCAAGAATTGCAAAATGGACTAGTGGTAGATTGCCCATTCCCTATTTTCTTGAAATTGTTATGGTTACCCGAATGGAATTCTTGAGTAATCTTTTGGGCTACTTCCTTCCTCCTATTTTCTTCTCTTGTCCGTACTAGTTCGTCAGTCAAAGTATTGGCTAAATCTACCGCATCATCAATCGTGCGAGGTTTCGCAGCCTTGACGATATTACGGATTTCGGCAATCAATCCCCAAATATAACGAGAAATAAGTACCGGCTCTAGCGAAGCCAGGGTTGGTACCACTCAAGCATACTCGAAGAATGTCGAAGTATACCCTCGACAATCTACATCCACCATCCGGTGGGTTAGAAACTTATTTGTCATTTGTTCCTTTTCATACTCGGGACAAAATTTTCTTTCTACAAAGCTCTTAAATTCCTCCCAGTTCATAGCACATGCCATCCTTCTTCCTTTTGCTTGTAACACCGTATTCCACCATTCTAGCGCTCCTTCTTTGAAAAGATTTGACGCATACATGACCTGATCATCCTGAGCACATTTACTTATGGCAATTACTACCTCGGTTTTCTCTAACCAACGCAGTGCCGCAGTCGCTCCTTCATTGCCTGCAAACTCAGTGGGTTTACAAGCAAGAAATTCTTTGTAAGTGCAACCAGGTGTTGCAGCTTTCATTTTCTTAGGGAGCGGAGCTTGCCGTGGTTCATTATCATGATTAACATGATTACCGCCTCCATTTACGCTATTACTGAAGTTATCTTCAGAAATACGTTTGCTAGGAACGATTTGTTGCGGTTCGATTGGATTTTTAACAGCAACAACGATTGCTGGAATAGCGTTGGCTATCCCTTGAGCAACGATATTTTCTATATCCTGCCTAGTCATAAATTGATCCCCCGGTTGTTGCTCAGATTGATTAACCTCATTAACTGGTTCATTATTAGCGTTTTCCATCTGATAACTAATTTATAGATAAATAATTAGTATACAAGAAATAATCCAACGTCACAATTAATTGCACATAATCACGTAAACGAATATACAAACAAAATTTGTAAATTTTCTAAAATTTTATTTGTTTTATAGATTATATCACGCTTCTATATACAACTGTTTTATTATTTATTTTACACATACTTATTTTACTATGACTATTACACAACCACAGTTCCATAAATTCTCTATCCTTTGTCAGATGATATTCTAGTAACGGTGTTCCCTCTCATCGTAATTCCAGGAGATCTGTCCCAAAATCTCTTGGATCCTATTCCCAGTATCCATTAGTTCTTTGTCAAAATGGCGGAGTTCAGCTATTTTCTCATTCGTCATTGGTGGATTTGATAAAGGTTCTGGATTGAACTGAGGAAAAAGCTTATAGGGATAGTTTTGTAACTGTATTTCATTAGTCAACCATTCGTCTATTTGCGAGTGGATTGAAGGGTTTGGAATAGCTGGTTCTAAGTTCATTGGTAGTTGTGTTTCAAGAGAGTGAATAAAAACATTTTCATTAACAGGCTTAATAGTATTATCGCTTGCCATTATAAAATCTAACTCTTCCTGAGATGGTAATCCCTCAATTTGCCCAGAGCTTTCCCCAATTTCCATTTGCTTAGGCTTGGGTTTCTCGAGAGGTGAAGCGTCGAATTCTATAGGTTCTTCTATGTCGGGTATATACCTATTGAAATCTCTGGAAACCTCTATTCTTACTGGATAAAGATTTAATTTCTGAAGGGCGTCATACAAGTCACTCATGCTGTTTAGCAAAATACACACAATTACTAAGTTAAAAATCATAACAAAATTTTATAGAAAACTTTTAAATATTATTTCATACCGGGTAACTATAAAACAATCGAATATGAAAACATACTAGGTTTTATTTGTAAATTTATTTATTTATTAAATCAGGTTTTTATATTTAATAAGGGTGCTAAAACTTAAATCAAAATATTTAAAGATTTGTATTTATTGCTACAGTGGTTAACATATAAAGTTTTGTCCATACTGTACAAAATTAGTCAGATAATAAAACACATAATCACAAAATAGCAATTAATAAAATTTAAGTATTTTCTAAATACTTAATTGGCTTAAATCCGTGGCTCGATCAGTGGCTCTGATACCACCTTTTTCTGTCACGGCCCCCGACCCGGTTTGACCCGTTTCAGGAGCCGCGGGACAGAAATCCCGTGGTATTTATTTAGTTGAGTTTAACAGCGGAAGTTTATCATCAGGATCTTTTTAAAACTGAAATATTTTCCGATTATTTTATTTCATAAGGCGGGATAAAACCCCGGTAATTTACAATCATTTGATTTCACTAAGAAATCTTTTATTTTACAAAACATGTTTCTTTATTTTATACTGAGCCACTTCTTTGAGCTTGTAGTGCTTCACGGCACTTTTCCTGGATCATAACAGATCACCTGAAACATGTTTGAAAAAGGTTTTGTCAGCGGGAAATACTGAGTGAATCATTCTATTTTGCATAATAATGCATAGTTATTAATTACAGCATAAGAGCGATTACAATGGCTTCTATCTTATTTTTATCTGGCGTTCTGTCACAATGGTGACGATGGTCATACCACTATTAGGTCAATGAACCTAAATAGTGATGATTATCCCTGTAGGTCAATGAACCTAACAGTGATTGTCCCTAGTAGGTCAATGAACCTAACTGGGAGAAAATTAGTAATGTGCACAATACCCCACTAGCCAGTGATTCAAGATATCCACGACTTAGTCCCTGTAATTATAACTTTTGAAAATAATTTGAGGTATTGTAAAACAGTTGATAAAAAGAGAATGACTCACATTGCAGATTTAATTTGAGCAGAGTCTAGCCTACTGATTAGCCTTTTATCCTAAATTTAATAACAAGCACACAATTCGGGGTTAGTAATCAATACAACATTTACGATAACTCACGAGATCAAATTCTCATAACGAACGACAAAGTGCGATACTTAAACATCCATCGAATTAACGACGAACGACAAAGTACGATACTTAAACATCCATCGAATTAACGACGAACGACAAAGTACGATACTTAAACATCCATCGAATTAACGACGAACGACAAAGTATAACCCTAATGTGGGCGGCACTTAAACATCCATTGGATATATTGATCGATCGGACAATGAATCGTAATAGCGATCGAGTTAATACCCTGATTGTGGCGTCGATTAGTGATCCGTGTGTGTTAATTGTGGTAAACAGAACGTATCTTGGTGCCTAGAACGAATTTCTTCGTCGAACATACGCAGAATTTCAAGTGCCAATGTCTGCTATTTATACACAAAATTTGACTAGCTTACGGACCGTAAGCTTCACGATGTTGAGGTCCGTATGACAGCTTACGGACCGTAAGACTCACAACTTTACGGTCCGTAAGGGACACAAAACTGCTATAGGGTAGCCACGTGTGGGACTAGGCCTGATGACTTGACACTTTCTCAAAATTTGTTTTTGACAGCACGATTTTAAGATAATCGTTTAACTAGGGTTTACCCCCCCCCCCCCCTTGAGTTTTAGGGGCCCTGATCCTGATTCTGAAATTTCTGAAAATTTTAGGGTTTGCGTAGAATCACTTGGGTGTCTCAATTAGGGTTTCCTATTGGATAAAATAATAAAATAAATAATAGTTTTGATGAGGGTTGTTACAGTTAATGACCATGTCCCGGATATCCTTGACATCATTGTCTTATAAAATGGCCAGGTCTTAAGCACGGGGTGTAGGCATACATTGAAAGTTGCTTAAAGGGAAACGGTATCTCACTCTTTTGTAGGCTTATACTTGTGGCGTGTCTGTTAATCTTGACTCGGTTTCTACATCGGGCCCTGAACGTACAACGAACATGTAAATCTGTATACAAGATTATTAATATAATTGTCCCAAGTTATAAAAGATATCTTTGTGCCGGGTGCATCTAAATAAATTTTCTTAAACTCTTTTTTAAAATGAGTCAGTTAATTGTATTTACCAGTGTAAACTGACGTATTTTCCAAAAATGTTAAGTGACAGGTGCTGAACGAAATTGGCTGGAAGCTCAGGGCGTTAATAAGGAATCTTGCAAGTTCTAGGCGTCTAAAGTCTGTTGAACAATGTTTATGTTTTAAGATCCGCCTGTGGATCCTTTACTTTCCGTTGTAATACTTGATATTACTTTATATTCGGATTGTAATATATTTATCTTTTGCTTCCGCTGTGCATTTGTGTTGTTAGACTATGATGATATCAACTACGTCACGATACTCCCCTACCGGGCCCACCGGTGAAATGTGGAAATATCGGGGTGTGACACTGAGGAGTCCTTTCAACATATCCAGGGCAAAACTTCACGTGAGGTATGGCTATCTTTAGATCGATCCTATGCACCAGTTACATCTTCTCATGAATTTACTTAAAAAAATCAACTGCTCAGAATCACCATGAAGGGTGATGAGAAACCTGCTGACTATCTAAGTCGGGCACAAGAATATGCCACTGCCTTGGCTAATATCGGAGAACCGATGAAAGATAAGGATGTTGTGATGCTTACCCTTGCAGGGCTTCGTGAAGAATATAATGGCCTCAAGGCCAATCTTTTGGCCCGTTCTCCTCCTGTTAGCTTCAACGAGCTCCATGGGTTGTTAAGTGATCATGATTACCTGATTACAAGGATGTTGGCAGCCAATACACAGGTTCCACAAGCATTTTTAGCGGCTGCCACACCAACACAGCAGCCTCTCTCGGCTGCCACTACACCTCCACAACAGTCCAACCTTGACTGTATTCAGCAACAACTTCATAATCTTCAACTCATGGCCTCTCAGTTAGGATATCAACTCAATCCTGTTACCTCACCACGCCCGCAAGCTTTCTTTGGCTCTCGGTCTTTCAACAACAATCGAGGCAATCGTGGCTCTCGTGGCTCTTCACGTGGTAACTTCCGTGCAGCTTCAAATTCTCGTAATCGGGACAGTAGTGGCACCCGAAAATTCTCTTGGGCTTCCACTCAAAATACGGTGTATGGTCATTGTAACCGCTGTGGCATAGGTCATCTACCTTCTCAGTGCCCAAATCAACCGAATCAATCTCGTGCACCACCACAGGTCAATTATGCTACATACTCGGATGCTGCCTCACAATCAGGCTCCTCTTGGAAACCCGACACTGGAGCTAATCACCATGCCACTCCAGATCTATCTAGCATTGACAACTCCGAGGCTTATTACGGTAACAATTCTTTAGTTGTTGGTAACGGTAATTCTATACCTATTTTTCATATCGGCTCTTCCAAAGTTTACTCACCAACCCAAACCTTTAAACTATCTGATATACTTCATGTCCCTGAATTAAAACAAAACCTTTTATCCGTTCAAAAGTTTTGTGTAGACAATGATGTTTTCTTTGAATTTCACTCATCTTATTTTGTTGTGAAGGACGAGTCTACACGCACTATCCTCCTAACCGGCCCCAGTGAGCAGGGTTTGTACTCCATTCGCCTTCCTCAACTCAGGTCGTTACCTAAAGTTGCGTTCATTGCAGTCAAAGCTCCCTCAAACATCTGGCATCAACGCTTGGGACATCCTCATAATCAAGTTTTTCGATCTATTATTTCACATTGTTCTTTACCTATTTCAGACAAATTATCAAATAATTTATGTTCTTCTTGTCAATTAGGAAAGTCTTCTAAATTGCCTTTATCAGACTCGAATTTTCATAGTAATAATATTTTGGATCTTCTTTATTGTGATGTTTGGGGGCCTTCGCATGCCTCGTCTCTCAATGGTTATCGTTTCTTTTTATTGTGTGTTGATCATCATTCTAGGTATATGTGGTTTTATCCTTTAATTCATAAATCTGATGTTTACCCCGTGCTAACCAACTTTATTAAAATGACTGAACGACAATTCAATACCAAATTAAAATGCATTCAATCCGATTGGGGAGGCGAGTTTCGTCCTCTAACCACTTTTTGCAATAGTCTTGGCATAATTCACCGTCGTTCTTGTCCTCATACAAGCGAACAAAATGGCTTTGTAGAACGTCGTCATCGTCATGTTGTGGAAACTGGACTTACACTTCTAGCACAGTCATCTCTTCCTCAACGGTTCTGGCAATTTGCATTTGAAACAGCTGTTTACTTAATTAATCGGCTTCCCTCTCGTGTCTCCTCCAACAAATCTCCTTTTGAACATGTCTTCAGACGTAAACCTGATTATTCTTTTCTTCGTGTATTTGGATGCCAATGTTTTCCTTATCTTCGTCCGTACAATCGTCATAAAATTGATTTTCGATCCACCCCTTGTGTTTTCCTTGGATACAGCCCAGTTCACCATGGTTACCGTTGCTTTGATCCATCCTCCGAACGGTTATATATTGCTCGTCATGTTCGTTTCAAAGAACATGTCTTTCCCTATCACCAATCTCTCCACACTCCAACCTCCTTACCATTCGAATCACCCTATGTATCTATCTTTCCTGAACCCCCACCCGGTTTCCCACCCGAACCTGTATCACCACCACCTTTCCAATTAGCCAACCCGCCACCCACCTCACCTACTTCTCCTATCGGTTCACCCATCTCTACTCCCGGATCGCCGGTTTCTACTCCCGACTCACCTTCCACTCCTAATTCCCCACCTGAACCAGTTTCCGATACCACCCCTCCTCCCCGACCTCGGCCTCCCAATCTTCTTCCCAATCCTAAACCAATTACCCGTTATGATCCTACTGCCTACACTGCCACCACCCCCTCTCCTACACCTATTGAACCTACCTCTTTTACCGTTGCCAACAAGTCCTTAGAATGGCGCCAAGCAATGGCTGACGAGTTGGCTGCGCTACATAGAAATGGAACGTGGACATTGGTTCCACCTGTCCCTAATACTAACGTGGTTGATTGTAAGTGGGTTTACAGGTTGAAAACAGATCAAAATGGGAATATTAGCAGGTACAAGGCCCGACTTGTTGCTAAGGGGTTTCTCCAACAGCATGGCATTGATTATCATGTGACGTTCAGCCTGGTAATCAAACCGGCTACTATTCGGACTGTCATGTCACTAGCTGTTACAAACAAATGGTCCTTACGATAGTTGGACGTTCAGACCGCATTTCTTCATGGTGATCTCCAAGAGACAGTTTACATGCGCCAACCTACTGGGTTTGTTGATCCTGCCAGGCCCAATCATGTGTGCTTACTACATAAGTATTTATATGGGCTCAAGCAAGCCCCTCGAGCCTGGTTTACGAAACTTTCAGCCGCTCTTCACCAGCTGGGCTTTTACGGGTCCAAAACTGACCCGTCGCTATTTATTCTAAACTCGTCAGGCACGCTTGTTTATCTTCTTGTGTATGTCGATGACATTATTATCACAGGTAACAATCCCACGGTCGTTACTAGTATCATTGACCGTTTGAAGTCTATGTTTGCTCTTAAGGATATGGGTCAACTACACTATTTTTTGGGTATTGAGGTGGTGCACCGTGGTTCTGACTTGGTGCTTTCTCAACGCAAATATGTTCTTGATATTATTCATCGTGCTGGCCTTGCGGATTGCAAACCTGTTTCGTCTCCTATGCGTACCTCTCAAGTCTTTTTGCCTGATGACAGTCCATTACTTGATGATCCCTCCAGATACAGGCAAACCGTTGGTGCTCTTCAATATGCCACTTTATCACGTCCAGACATTGCCTTTGCCGTTAACAAGGTGTGTCAATTTATGCATGCTCCTACTGAAAATCATTGGGCTGGTGTGAAGCGTATACTTCGTTATCTGAATGGCACGATTAATCTTGGCCTCTTATTTCGTCATAACACGGAGTCTAGGCTCCAAGCCTTTTCTGACTCTCACTGGGCCACTAATCTTACGGCCTTCTCGGATTCTGACTGGGCAGGTTGCCCAGTCGATCGTCGGTCCACGGGGGGATATGCTATCTATTTGGGATCAAATCTTATCTCTTGGTCTGCTCGAAAACAACGAACTGTCTCTCGATCTTCAACAGAATCCGAATACAAGGCCATTGCTGATACTGTTACAGAACTAATTTGGTTAAAGTCTCTCCTTAATGAACTCGGTTTGGATAGCAAGGCACCAACACTTTGGTGTGATAATCTAGGTGCAACTTATCTTTCTGCTAATCCAGTTTTTCATGCCCGGACGAAGCACGTTGAGGTTGATTATCACTTTGTTCGCGAACAAGTCAGTCAAGGAAAGCTAGTTGTCAAATTTATCTCAACTGATGACCAAATCGCTGATGTTTTTACGAAGCCATTACTTCCTCAAAGATTTGAGTTTCTACGGTCCAAGTTGCAGGTCGTTCCCCGCCCTTAACTTGCGGGGGAGTGTTAGACTAAGTTATTAGACAAGTCTGTTATTATTGAGAGTATCTAATTGTAACTAGTATCTTTATATATAGGGCTTTGTAATCTCAATTCTAATTCAATTTCAATGAAGCGTTTCTGATTCCAATTCTATTCGCTGATTAGCGGCGACAAGTGTCACCCATATTGTCGCGTTTTGTTGTAGTTGACTCATTACAGATGGCTTTGATAAGAATTATCTTGAATACAATTTATACAACTTTCAACCTTTTTTTAAATTTTACCCAAATGTAATATATTTTATTGGAAGAAAATGTATAACCAATATGAGAAAGAACACATGTTCCATCGCATTATTTTCCTGTTAGTATATACCTACATTCAATGACTCCATGTTACCGTATATAAATATAAATATATACTTTGTGCAAGACACAACCAAGATTCAACTATGTTTTTACAACAAATGTGTGTGTAAGGCATATGGTGATCCAACAATGACACCCCACAAATGTAATTGCAAAGTTATGATTTCGTGGTGAGAAATGAATCACATATTAATATGTTCACCCTAAATTTCTGAGTCACATTCAATGTCCAAATGTCGTACACAATGACCCTTTTGGCCATCAATTCCGGCCCTTTTGTGATGGAAATAAAATTTACTATTATGTCAACTCACAAACATCTTGTGTTTTCTTGTGAAACTTTCATGGCTTTAAACAATACGATTTGAAAATGGTTCGAGTCGCGTGATCATTCTCTAAAAGTTGTTTTTTTTTTCTCATTTCTAAATTTCCATTTAAACCAGAGACGATTTAGCTTTGTCTAGTTTCTAATTTGATATGAGTATAAAACCAAATCAATTTCTTTTAAAGTGATAGTATCGATTTTCAGATCGCGCTCTTTAATTTCCTTTTATATTTCTAGTTTGACATGACTATAAAATCCAATGATTTTCATCATCTACGTTTTTACTATCTTAAAATACAAGTCTTTAAGGACAAAAACGTAATTTTATCACGATTTGAATATAAAATCCAATGAATTTTATTATCTACATCTATACTACATAAAAATACAAGTCTTTAAGGACAAAAAAAGGTAATTTTATCACGATTTTAAGACTTAAAAGAGTTTGGCGTTTTAAAATGAGGGACAAATTCCCTTAAGTCCTTCTACTTAACTTATACATTAGTTTATAAAACTGAAACTCTCAAACACATTTTGTTCCACATCGCTTGCCTGAAGAAACATTGCTAAAGAAAACCTTTATATATAGATAAGAGTAACCCAAAGAAAACCTCTATGTATAGAGAAGAGTAACTCAACAAAGTTCCTTAGCAGCTTTGTTTAGCTGCGTCGATCGGTTTGGGTTGTTAAATTTTAACTTTTTCTTGGTTCATAGGCCGGTTCAAAATTTGAACCGAACCGAAAATTTTGGTTTTGGTTGTGGCTCAAAACTGAATCGAACTATCCTTTGAACACCCTTAAAATCACCAATTAACTTAAGTGTTTTGTTCTCTACCACATCAAGCGGGCACCACTCTAATAATGATATCATTTGTATATAAGGAGAAAATAAAGGATATGGAGCAAATATGAGGTACGTTGAGGGTCACTTATGATTTATTACTCATTAAAATATGAGTTTTCATGCCACCCATATTTGGTTTGTACCTCAATGACCACCTTTAGTACGAGCTTTTGAATTGTCCCCTTGTAAGGGAGTAAACACTTTAAACGCCTTTTTACTACACTATGTAATGTAATTTAAATAAGTCACTTAAATATTATTACAAGATTTAACCAGTAGAGTATTAAATTTTCTCATGTGGGTAAGTTTAAATAGACTTAATACACAAATAGTTAATGTAAAATAGTTGTGACATTTTAATTGTATAAACAAAGACAATGTATCATCGTAGCTATAAACTACTCTATAAACTATTTCGTATTAACGGCATCCAAATTTGCGATGTCACGCCCATTATTTTATATAATAACCGGCACGCTACATTGTCACATTGTTGTATGTAACCGGGTAATGCAACTTGTTGGCTTGTGTTAAAAACATTATAAAAATTAAAAAAAAAAAGAGTTGAAACTTAGATTGTTAAACTTTTTGCAAAAACCCAACCGTCGCCGCTCTACCCTGTCCGTCGCCGGAGGCTCGACGGAGTGGAGATCTCCGGTTTAGCGCTCGAGGTCGCCGCTGCTGGCTGGACCTCTATCTCTAAACCGTATTTCGAAGCTCCCATTCGCTAACCGGGACTGGTATCGCTGTTTCTGTGTTTAGTTTTGCTGTTGCTGGATACAATACGCCGGTTGCTCGACGAAGAGGTGGCAGAGTGGATAGAGTGTGAGGTAAGACTAGGGAGCATATTGGTTGCGTCTCAAACGTTACCTTCCATTCTATCTGTTTTCCCAGCGATTCCATTCGCTCCGGTTTTTGTTTTCGGTGTTCTTTTAGCCTCAGCTTACATGGACGTGGGGGAAGATGAAGGTAGCTGGACTGAGGTGCCGTGTAAGAAGGATTCCAGGAACAAAGGACGGGAAGGCGAAAGGAGGAACAACGGAAACATCTCGAAGTTTTTTATCACGAATCTTCCTCAAGGATGCAGACCTTGGGACGTTGCTGATTTTGTGAAAGTTTTCGGTGACGTTTCAGGTGTGTATATTGCCAGAAAGTCGGATAAAAAAGGTAGGAAGTTTGGCTTCGTGAGTTTTAGAAATGTTGTGGACGTAAAAGAGATGGAACGGGCCTTGAATGGCACCAAAATGGGGGGGTCGAAGCTTATCGCTAATGTCGCCAGATTCGCGAAAGAAAACGAAGGTTTTTTAGAAGCAAAGACAGGAAACATGGACGGTCCTAGAAAGGATGTCTTCGGTCCTCCTATGGATACAAAGAGTCATCAGCATGTGTCAAGGTTTCAAGAAGGTGGAAAGAGTTTTTGTGATCTTTTCAAAAATAATGGAGTTTCTAACGAAGAAAAGTCTAAATCGGCAGTGGAGGCTGGTATTACCATTGATTTAGCGGATGAAACCCTGGCCTTCAGTGATTTGATTGGCAGAGCCTTAGTGGGGAGATGCAAGGACCTCAGAACCTTGAGAAACCTAAACTCTATTTTAGCTGATAATAACTATTATGGGATCAATCTAAGTTATTTGGGAGGGCTCACAATGCTTATGAAGTTTGGGGAAGAGGAGTCGTGTATTAATTTCATGCTCGAGTATCTAAAGTGGAAGGATTGGTTCAGTAGTTTTGAACTCTGGGAAGGCCAGTCACTGCCTTTCGAAAGGCTGGCTTGGGTTAAAATTCTAGGTGTTCCTTTACATCTTTCGGACAACGATGTTTTGAACAATATAGCCGAACATTTCGGAAAGGTTGTGCACGGTTCAGACTTGGAAGCTGAGGACGACGACTTGTCGGCTGGTTGGATCGGTTTGTTAGTTGGGGAAGGTGAAAGGATCCACGAGCAGATTTCTTTGAGATGGAAGGGTAAGATGTTTAGAACTTGGATAGTGGAGGAAGTGAGTGACTGGTTTCCGAAATCTGTGGGGTTGGTGGCCATGCCCGGGGCGGAACGGGAGAAGCAGGGTTTACAGGACGACCCAGTGTTGTCGGAGGAAGTTGGAGGGTCGGCTCCGATCGATCAAGAGGCAGCTGCTCCGGTGCTCGAGAAAGATGGGGGGGTGCACGTGCAGTCTCCTTCTGGTGGAATTAAGTTGTTTGGTGTTCCCATGCAGGAGGAGGGAGTTTTTCAAGATGGGGGCAAACCCGATGCTAATTATGTGATAGGGGGGTCCCATCTAATGCTGATTAGGATATTGGGGGAGTTGGGTCCGGAAGTGTTGGGGCCCAAGCCGACGGGATGGCTTCTATTCTTAAAGGCCCAAGTAAACGGAGAAGATTCAGAAGGCCCAAATGTCAAGCCCATAACCGAAGAGGGGGAGCTCTCTCTTCTCCCCTTAGTGACAATAGGCCCAAAAAAAGACTTAGAGAGTTGGAGGAGGAGCCTTTTTGTTTCCCTTTGGATGTTTCGAACGCTAGCACGGGAAGCGGCGGGTCATCTCAAGGACCAGCAACATCTCCGGTAGTAGGGGCAGACACCGGGATGAAGGATTCTATGACAGGTGCTAATTCCGATCCGTCTCCAGCTCAGTTTATTCAGGTTAGTTCGGAGGATAAAGGAGGGTCGGAAGCGGCTTTGGAGAAGGAGATTGAAGCTTTGGTCAAGGTTGGTTCTCAGGTGGGAGTGGATCTTAAGGACCACTCTGAGCTGATTAATAGCATTTTCGGTTACCCAGGTAACAATGGAGTGGAACCATGAATTTCTTATCTTTCAACATTCGAGGTTTTGGGGGTTTGGAGAAACAAGGGTGGGTGAAGAGATTGAAAGTAAAGTATAGTATCGGTTTTATGGCTTTTCAGGAGACGAAAAAGGAGTCACTTTGTATTTCGGATTTGGAGGGTTTTTGGGGAAACAGGTCTTTTGGTTTTGATTGGGTAGAGGCGGTGGGTCTTTCGGGAGGTCTGGCTTGTATCTGGGATACGTCGGTATTTCAATTGACGGGGGTGACTAAAAACAGGAATTATTTGCACGTTAGAGGGAAATTAATGGGTGATGGTTCTATTCTAAACGTCTTGAACGTTTATGCTCCCCAAGGTATCCCGGCTAAAAAATCTCTTTGGGATCAGCTGACTCAGGTCATTGCTGAAAACGACGGTCAGTGGGTTGTTTCAGGAGATTTTAACGCGGTTCGATACAGAGAAGAAAAAAGGAATTGTGCCTTCAAACAGGCCTGCTCGAACAACTTCAATGCTTTCATTTTTGATGCTAGCCTGCTGGAATATAATATGAGAGGGAGGAAATTCACGTGTATTTCGGGGAATGGCAGAAAACTCAGTAAGCTCGACAGATTTCTTGTTAATCCAGATTTTTTCAACTGTTGGCCAGAAGCGAAGGTTGAAGCGGTTCCTTGTGTGTTGTCGGACCACTCTCCGATAATCCTGTCTACCGTTTCTTGTAATTTCGGGGCGAAACCTTTTAGAATTTTCGACTCTTGGTTGGGTAAGCCAGGCTTTGAAGATGTTGTCAAGGAGGCCTTGAATAGTTCCTGTGAGTTTAGCGGTCCGGCCGACACCGTTCTTTTGAGGAAGCTGGGTAAAGTTAGGCACAAAGTGAAAGAATGGAGGGATGAGATGCTGAAAAATAGCTCAGCGGAGGCTGCGGCGGCCTTGGCCGACCTTGAAGCGGTGGAGATGGCTATGGAAGCCAGGGAATTAAGTGAAGAAGAACAGTGGATTTTATTGGAAAGTAGGAAGATTCTGCTGGAAGAGGAAAATCGGAAGTGTAGTGATCTTAAACAAAGGTCAAGGATTCGGTGGGTGAAGGATGGCGATGAGAACTCGAGGTTCTTCCATGCGATGATTAATGGGAGGAAAGCCTCTAATGTTATTCATGGGCTGGTTATTAATGGGGAGTGGGTTTCTAAGCCGTCATTGGTTAAAAAGGAAGTCTTGGGCTTTTTCAGAAAAAAATTTGTTGAACCGTGTGAGAGGCGGCCTTTTTTGTTGTGTCAGGATATTAGCAAGATATCGCCAGCTGATGGTATTGCTTTGGATGCTCGGTTTTCTGCTGCGGAAATAAAGTCGGCTGTGTTCGAATGCGGCGATGATAGGGCCCCGGGCCCAGACGGTATAAATTTCCGCTTCGTTAAACATTTTTGGTCAAGTCTCGAGGCTGATTTTGGTAATATTTTGGCTGAGTTTTTTGAGTTTGGTAAGATTAATATGGGCTGCAGTTCGTCCTTCATTGCTTTAATCCCGAAAATTAACGATCCGCTCGGTTTGAAGGATTACCGACCGATTAGTTTGGTTGGTATTATTAACAAAGTTATCTCAAAGATTTTGGCTAATCGGCTCAAGAAGGTTATGGATTCTATTATCTCTCCTACCCAGTCCGCTTTCATTAGCGGTAGGTATATTTTAGACGGGCCGCTCATTGTGAATGAAATCCTGAGGTGGTCTAAGAAAGCGAAGAAGAAGGTTTTTTTCCTAAAGATAGATTTTGAGAAGGCATATGATAACGTCAACTGGCTTTTTGTGATTGACATTTTGAGGCAAATGGGCTTCTCGAGTAGATGGTGTAAGTGGATTAAGGGTATTATTTCTTCGGCGAGGGCGTCGGTCCTGGTCAACGGCGCTCCTACTTTTGAGTTTGAATGCCATAAAGGGATGCGTCAAGGGGATCCGATTTCTCCGTTCTTATTTGTCGTAGTTATGGAGGCTCTGTCTTATATGATCAACAAGGCGTGTGGTCTTGGTATTGTTCGCGGCGTTGATCTTCCTGAAGACGGTCCTTCGGTTTCTCATCTTTTTTTTGCGGACGATGCTATCATTATGGGGGAATGGGATGCCGAGAACATCAAAAACGTGGTTAGGATATTGAAATGCTTCCATCTATGTTCGGGGTTGAGGATAAACTTTGGTAAGTCCAATATTTTTGGAGTTGGAGTGGATCGTGCGGAAATGGAGGAAATGGCGGCTTTGATTGGGTGCAAGGCAGATTCGTTCCCCTGTAAGTATCTCGGTCTTACTATCGGAGCCAATATGAACCGGGTCGGTAACTGGAGACCGGTTTTTGACGTCTTCGAGAAAAGGCTCTCGAAGTGGAAAGCCTCGTGTCTTTCTTTTGGAGGTAGAGTTACTCTAATCAGGTCGGTGTTTGAATCCCTCCCAACGTATTTCTTTTCCCTCTATCGTGCCCCGGTGAAAGTTGTAGAGGATTTGGAAAGAATGATTAGGAGGTTTTTGTGGGGAGGGTCTTCCTTGGATAAAAAGCTCCATTGGGTAGCTTGGGAGAGGATTGCTTCGCCTAGAGATATGGGAGGGTTGGGCCTTCATAGCCTGAAGGATATTAATACGGCTTTACTTTCGAAGTGGGGTTGGAGATTCAAAACGGAAGTTAACAATCTATGGGTTAGGGTGGTAAAGGCTATCCATATGGGAGGGTCCGGTTGGGATTTTCTTCCCTCCAAAAAGTCTATCGGTGGTTCATGGAATAGTATCGTTTCTGTTCTTAAGAAACCGTTTGCGGGGGAGCATCAGCTGAGAAGTTTGCTTAGAGGAGTGGTGGGAAGAGGTGATAATATCTTATTTTGGCTTGACTCATGGTTATTCGACGTTCCGTTGCGTGAGAAATTTCCGGCCCTCTTCCAGCTTGAAATTGTAAAGACTTGCAGTGTTCGAGATAGATTATATGGAGAAGGCTTGTGGCTGTGGAAACACGACTTAGATTCAGCCTCGGAAATAGAGGAGTGGGGTTTACTCGAGTCGGCTTTAGGTTCGGTCTCTTTATCGGATGCTAATGACAAGTGGAAATGGGTTGGTAATGGCTCAGATACATTTTCGGTGGCTGCTGTTAAAAGGCATATCATTCTTGAAAAAGATTTCAGCAGTAGGTATGTTATAAAATGGTGCAAATGGGTTCCGCTTAAATGCAATTTTTTTGCTTGGCGGGCAGAAATGAATAAGATACCTACGGTCGAAGCCTTATCTTGGAGGGGGGTGCAGATTGAAGAAGATGGCTGCAGTTTCTGCAACGAAGGTCCGGACTCGGTTTCGCATATTTTCACGGCTTGTCCGTTGGCATTGGGGTTGTGGGAAAAAATAAGCTTTTGGTGTCGTGTCAGGAATTTTTTCGTGTTCTCCTTTAGAGATTTGATGGAGCTGTATTCGATCGGAGACAGAAGCAAGTCGGAAAGAGACGTGTTACACGGGATCATCATCTCGGCTTGCTGGATTTTATGGAAGGCTAGGAACAATCGGCGTTTTAATGGGATAAATCGGAATGTCGAAGATATTTTTAGCGAGGTTCGGGCCACTAGCTTTCTCTGGTGTAATCATAGGCTGAAAAAAGGGATGTTAAAGTGGGCGGATTGGTGTAAATTCGTAAATATGTAGTTTGGTTGTGTGTTTTGGTCGGCCCGGTTTTCGGGCTCGGCGGTTTCTAATGAAGTTCACCTTTAAAAAAAAAAAAAAAACGTTTTGCAAAATTATAACAGTTACAAGTGAAACCATGGTCAAAGTTGAATAATAATTAGTGATATTATTTTTCAATCAATTCTAATCTTAATAAATCTCTTAACATCACAAATGGGTGGTAGTACATGTTGCCAAGTCATATGGTAGGTATGGCCTAAAAGCAACACACATTATAGGCCAACCATAACAAAAGACCGTATAAACTATGACATACTTTTTGGGTTTAAATGCAACATTCAATGTTTTCACCTACTCTTTTAATTTAAGGGTAATTTGCATATAAATATAACATAAACTCTCAAATTTCACCGCTCATAAAAATGAACATAAGTTCAATTTTATGCATCTTAAAGGTAATTTATTATTGATTAGTAGGTAACGGGTGCTTTAGAATATACAAATTAAACGATTGTGACTTGGTGATCTAGTGGTATGCTGAAAGTGTGTTCTAAGTTTGGATATCCGAAGATCTTGGATAGTTCATTTTACTATCTAAATACATTATTTTGTATATCCAAAATTCGGATATCTGAAATTTCGGATACGATTTTAGATAGTGAAACGGATATCCTAAAATATGAAAAATTAAAATTTAAGAATGTCAAAAAACAATATTTAAAAAGTTCAATTAAAAAATATCCGAATTATCCAAAATCTAAAAGCAATATATGAAATATCCGGATTTTTATTAATAGTTATTATTAAATAAATTTTTAAATTTTGGATATGATTTTGGATAGCGAAACAGATATGATTTTGGATAGTGAAACATATATCCAAAAATATGAAAGAGAAATTATTATTTAAGAATGTTGAAAAAAAATACTTTATAATTTCAATAAATATACAAATTATCCAAACCATCTTAAATCTTAAAAATATATATATGAATTATACAAAATATCCGGTCTTTATTAATAGTTATTATAAAAAATTAAAAAACAATTCTCGGATAATTCAGATATCTTCCATATTATAAAAAAGAGTAAATTACGTTTTTGGCCCCTGTGGTTATATCAGTTTTACTATATTGGCCCAAAATAAGAATTTTTAACAGATTTGCCCCCATGGTCCCTATATCTAACCGTTTTGGCCCCTAAATCTAACCAACCCCTAACTCTAGTTAATTTATTGGTCACATGGGTTGCACATGATGGGCATATTTGTAATTTCCTCTCCCCTTTTATGACTTTATAAATAAAACCTAAATCTTCAACAAATCATCATCTCTCTTTCTTGAACAAACCCAGATCTTCAAACCCACTTCCATCTTCAAAGCACTTTCAAACCCAGAACTTCAAACCCATATCTTCAAACCCACTTTCATCTTCAAACCCAGAACTGCAATTGAACGCTACCGATTCAGAATCCTCAACCAGGCATTTCAAAGTGAGTGGGTGGGGTGAGGATATGACGCAAGGCCTAACCTTCATATGGCTGTTCAGTGCAATCTCAAAGCTTGTTACAATTAGAAATTTGCAGCCAAATAATATTCATTTGGGAATGTGAACATCATAATAGCACTAGAAATTTGCAGCCACCAAGCAGCAAACACTTAACTTGTTCGATCATTTCAAGCATTCTAAATCACAAAAACCGCTTATTGCACTTCCACACATATCATAACTTCTCATCTCGGTTTCTAAATTAATAAAAACAAACTCCATTAATCAAACAACATTAGGCATCTTAGTTCCTAGATACAAACGTGTAAGCAATTAAGCAAAACCATCAGCTTATCCATCCTAAAGACTACAAAAAAAGTCAACAACCGGTCTCTTATCAAACAAGTAATCAAGCACACGCAACTCAGCAACAATCGAAGAACCCAGATCTTCAAACCCACTTTCATCTTCAAACACAAATCCACAACTGACATTCATAATTTCACAACTGAACATTCATAATTTCACAACTGAACAAAATAAAAAATAAAAAAAAAAACCAAAAGTTTCAGATCAGTTTCAGATTTTCATGAACTTGAACAAATAAAAAAAACAATAATTAAATCAACAGATCAGTTTCAGATCTTCATGAACATGAACAAATAAAAAAAAAAAAAAAACCTAAATTCAAGAACAAGAACCCATCATCTGCACATCATCATCTTCAAACCCTAATCTTCAAGAACAATCATCATCTTCAAGAACACTTCAAACCCAGACCAGTGTTTGTGTTCCGATTCGAATCAAACATTAACAGATCTGGGTCGACTTCTTATTTAGATGTGGGGGTTGTGGCTATTGCGCGTGGGGTTGTGGGGAGCTGTGTGCGGTGGCGTGTGAGGGGTTGTGGCGGTGGCGGTGGCGGTTGGTGGGGGATATGATGGTGGTTGGTGGCGGTAGAGAGAAGAAGATGATGAAGATGAACTGCTATAGAGAAGAAGATGGGGGAGAAGATGAGTGGGTTTATTTTGTGAGAGAGAAGCAGATGAGTAGAGAGAAGAAGATCAGTGTTTGTGTCGATGATCATGAAGATAAACTGCTATAGTGCTATGTATGTGTCTATATTAATAAATTATTTTTTTCTTTAAATATATTTTTTTATTATTATTAAAGGATTTATTATTTATAATAAAATATATAGCTTTTTTAATAGAAGGGTATTTTTGTCATTTTGACCCATAAAGTAACCTGAGTTAGGGGTTGGTTAGATTTAGGGGCCAAAACGGTTAGATATAGGGACCATGGGGGCAAAACTGTTAAAAAATCTTATTTTGGGCCAATATAGTAAAACTGATATAACCACAGGGGCCAAAAACGTAATTTACTCTATAAAAAACTATTTGAATCCGAATCCAAGAATTTCAAATATTTCGGATCTGAATTTTTGCATAATCCAGGTTTGGTTTCCGATTATTTTGCACACCCACATCTAACTCCCAATCAACACATCAATTACAAAACTCTCCAACAATAACATCTCTCCACACGGGCCATATAACTTAGTATTTAGTTAATATCCAGTACTTCGGATTCCCACGGACATTGACAATGTAAGAGCTCATGTTGTACAAACTAGTGTCACGACGACAATCACCAGTTTGGTCATTGCAATCGATGTTCACATACGTCATCTATGCAGTAAATTGCCAAATCGCCCTTACATTAATTATTTCACTTGGATACAATACTTTTTAATAGGTCTTAGTATCTTTGCATGGTACGTGTTTCTAGTAGTTTATTGTATTCATCTCATATATATTTTTTCAAATATCTTTAGTCCTATGTATCATCGTGTTATTTATGCATGGTACGTGTTTCTAGTAGTTTATTGTATTCATCTCATATATATTTTTTTTCAAATATCTTTAGTCCTATGTATCATCGTGTTATTTAAGAAATTATGTATCATAAAAAAGGTTTTCAACTAATTATATATGTCATTATCATAGTCCTATTTAAATGTAACATTTAACTTTGTGAAAAGAGGTCTATGTAATCATATTAACATGATCGATATACAATCTTGTTCTTGCTTTATCTTGGCTCCAAGTATGTTAAGAGGCACCAGGCATTCATATAATAATATTTATAAATTAATTCTTTATTAAATTTTGTACTTGTTAATCTTAAACACCAAAAAAAGGTAAGATAATAAAAATATATATATCCATCCATAAGGATAGTCCCTGTGGTTTCACTTTTTTTCACCTATAGTCCCTATCTTTCTAAAACTACTTGAATAGTCCCCAAGGTTTACCGTTTTGTTCTTGGATAGTCCCTGGGTCTAACTTCAGTTACTTTTCTCTGTTAAAATGATGTGAAATGACAAAAATACCCTTTCCTTTAAAAGGCCAAACCACAGGGACTATCCGAGCATCTTCTTCATCTTCTTCAAAACCCTAGCCCCCATTAGTTTTATCTCAGCCGTATACCCTCTAGTTCCCCCTAAATTCCCTGATGTCATCTCAATCCAAACACACACCTCAAAATAATACACTGCCACTCTCTTTCCCTTCTCCCTCACCCCACGATGACCAGCCGGCCACCATTATGGGTGGCGGCGCTAGACGGTGGTGTGGTGGATGGTGTCGAACAACCGTAACAGAGAGAGTGAGAGAGATCGGAGAAGATGAGAGGGGCCGATCACTTCTTCTTTACCGCAACAGAAGCAGCAGCGCCGCCGCTCACGGCGGCGACCATGGATTCTGGCCGGCGACGCGCAACTCCCCCCCCCCGGTCTACCACGGTTTCTCCGACAAACCCACCTCTCACACCTTAAGATGATGATGTTGAAAGCGACGTCCGGTAACCAGTTCACGGCGACGGCAGAACCGTCTGCAGCGGAACAGCGACGAGTGGCACTGTTATACTCCGGGTAAGCTCGAACACCCTTATCTTTTTCCTTCTTTTTTTTTCTCTTTTCCGGTTCATTCTTTTCGCTTCAGGGGAGCAGATCAGGGTGGTGGCAGGCGGGGTGTAGACTCGGTTACTAGGTTGAAGGATGATGGCAGTGGTGATGATGGTGGTTATTTTGTTCAATATTCAGGTTGGGTCTCAACAGAGTTGGTTTGGGTTTTGTTTCGGGCTCGGTCAATAGCCGTCAACGAGGAGTTCGGGTCAAACAAAGTCAAACCAGTCAACGACGGTGGTTCTGCGCGGCAGAGACCGGCGGCGGCACGGTGGAGGGTGGAGGAGGGTGTGGTGGTGGGGTTTTATAAACAAAAATGAAGAAGATGCCCGGATAGTCCCTATTGTTTGGCCTTTTAAGGAAAGGGTATTTTTGTCATTTCACATCATTTTAACAGAGAAAAGTAACTGAAGTTAGACCCAGGGACTATCCGAGAACAAAACGGTAAACCTTGGGGACTATTCAAGTAGTTTTAGAAAGATAGGGACTATAGGTGAAAAAAAGGTGAAACCACAGGAACTATCCAGACATTTTTCTCTTAATATAACAACCATTTCTAAGTATTATTATTCTACTAAAAAACAAAAGAAAATCAGAAAAGTTTTAATCACCTTACATTTTAAGTATCATATATAAAATAAAAATAATTCTACCAAAAACAAAAGAAAATTGAAAAGCTTTAATCACCTTACATTTTAAGTATCATATATAAAATAAAAATACAAAAATCAGTAAAAACACATATAGATATTAATTTATAATTTAATTATCATAATACAAAGTAAGGACTAAGAATATGACAATACTAAACTTTAACCTAAAATCCCCTTCCCAATTTGACTCTGATTTAACAATTTGGAGAATGATTAATATTGATTTTTAATAATAGGTCAATTTTAAAAGGAAAAAATAACAATTAACATAATATAAATTAGTAACACTTTGTTGCTTTATGTTGTTGTACCATAGGTAGTCATTCAAAAAATAATTGATTTTTCAATTTCAATACAAAGGTTTTTATCTTTTACAATTAACCACTTTAAATTTTTAGTTAAATGTCATTTTAGTCCCCGTGGTTTGGACCAATTTATCAATTTAGGCCAAAAGTTTGAAAAGTTAACATTTTAATCCAAATAGTTTCAAGCGTTGCCATTTTAGTCCATTGGGTTAACTCCGTCAATTTTTTATATGAACTAGAAGGGTAATTAGATCATTTTATATGGTCGAATTGCCCTTCTAGTTAACAGAATTACATATAAAATAACCGAAATGCCCTTCTAGTTAACAGAATAAAGAGATGGAGTTAACCTAGTGGACTAAAATGGCAACGTTTAAAACTATTTGGACTAAAATGACAACGTTTCAAACCTTTGGACTAAACTGGCAAAATAACCCAAACCACAAGGACTAAGATGGCATTTAACTCTTATTTTTTTTTACCTTTAGCCCAAGGCTTTTAATCTTTTGAAATTTAATCCCAATACTTTTTTATTTTCAACTTTAGTCTCCCATACTTTTTATTTTCGCAAGTTTTTGTACCGTATCGTTATAAAAAAGGTAGTAATGTTATTTATGGCTCTAGATTTTATGGTCTTAATATTTTTAATTAAATAATTTATACCTTCATTTTATTTTTCACGCAATCAATGTATGTAATTTTTTTTGTGCAATCTACTTAAGAAGCCAACGGAAAAAAAAAAGGATGTTGGGACATGGTAGAGAAGAGAGATGAGGCAAAATTTTATAGACAACTTTAATATGGTAGGTGGCTTCAAGTATTTGTCATTTTTATCATGCATGAAATCATTATGTTAAACAAAATTTAGTTAAGAGTAAATTCTATTTCAATGATAACATGGTCTAACTCTTTGGACAAAGGAAGGGAGATCTTAAAGCTCCCATGATTAATGGTTATCACCATTGGTTGTAGGGTTATGATTTTGTCAATATAAAACTTTATACAACAATAATCACTTTGAAAATATGTATCCAAACATAATGATGTTTAACTTCTTAAATTACGTTGATTATCATACCTAAAACTTCTATTTTTTTGCCATTTTGTTATCAGCTGGTGGCTAGAAGTAGGTTGAAAATAGATAGGTATTTAATTAAGTTTTTTTGTGGTTGATTATGACCATATATGTACAGTATTCACTTTGAAACAAAGTAGTAGACATGGGATTGACCAGTTTAGCGGTCGACTCTCAAGGCAATGCCGAAGAAGATGGCTTTAATCGTCACAAATGGGTCCACGAATAATAAGATCCCGCATGTTCTGACCATGGTTGGCTCAGACTCAGGGTAGCTGGTGCAGGAATACAAGCCGATCTTAAAAACTTCTGCTACGCGTGGAGTGTTTTGTTCTACTGTGTTCACTGTCGTTACTTCACAATATACTCTTGGGGTCCAGGTTTAACACGATATTTGATTATTTGTTTCTTTCAACTTTTAGTTTTTATATTTTAAAATTATGATAATTTATTTTCCTTCTTATTAGGATATCAACATTCTTCTAGAGGGGAATTTGTTGCAGCACAGTTGAAATCTGTACTGTCAGATATGCATGTTGATTTTGTAAGTTAGTTGTAATATTGAGTTTTTGTTGTATTTGTTTTGGTCGTAAATACTTGCCATAATTCAATTCTGATATTTAATAAGGTGAAAACTGGCATGCTTGCTTCAACCGACATGGTGAAGATTCTTCATAAATCATAATTAATGTAAATTAAATCTCTTTTTAACTTCTATACGATTATAAACATCTTGATATTTGAGTTTTTTGTATCATGGTTTTATCATAATTTGAACGGGTCTGGTTGGTTGCGTAACTGATTAAATAGGTAACTTTTAGTACGGATACAAATGGGTCGAGTTGGGTGACCTATCGAAAATATGTGTTCATTTTTTATTATTTTATAAATAAATGATGAATAGATAAGATTATAAAAGTATATTGATTGTTAAACGTAGTGATATACTTTTGATAACTAAAGTGATTGAGGACGTTTTAAACCTTCGAAAAGAGAAAAGAACTTGGATAACTTTTGACCTGATGAACCCATTTGACCCGTTTATTTTTTAGTTAATTTAAAAAAAGTATACCCGTTAGGCTAGATAAAAGATATACGAAATCCTAATTAACCCATTTTTTAGGTAAACGGGTCCGGGTAGGCATTTAATTTGGAAATGAAACGGTTAAAGTTTGTCTTTAAGATTTGAAGCCGGTGCGATCGAACCCAGCCAACTCCTTGGAACAATTAAAGTGTTGCTCATTAGAATCAATTAACTTACCCTATAAAACAGTTGTCTAATTGCAAGTTAAACATTTTAGTTTGATGCTGACATGGACTTACATTTTAATTGTATAGAGTTTAGATATGGGCCTTTTAGCTGCTAACAAAGGCAATCTTAACGTGAACCTGGCTCATGTTGGTAAGAGTAATCGGTTATCACCGGTGTGTGTCTGCATATTTGGTGGATCGGCGTCTGTTCTTGTGGCGGTTATGGTTAAGTCGACTCTCTCGAAACTCTCTCATGTAACACACAAACATCCATCAAGTTCCGATTACTTTGTAATTAGAAAAAAAAATCATACAAAAATCGTCCATGTGGAACAGTATGATCTGTGTCAACAAGTTTTTTGGTTTGACCCGCACTATCGTATGTTCATGTTTCGCATGAAGCTCAAGGGCCTTGTGTAGGGTTGAGCAAACCTTAACCGTTGACCAAAGTTAGCCACTATCCGGACTGCCACCAAATCGAACTAGAAGTTATGGTAATTTTAATTGTATTTTCACTGTCTTTAATTTGTGTAATATGTCACTTTGTTTATGATTTATGAAGTGACTTCAAGAATATTAAATTTTAGGTCTTTGTTAAATCAAAGAGGACTTGCATCTACAACGTTGGATGTGGTGAGGCGTGCTACGTCAACCAGACCGAGCTCATGTTACTTTCAGTAAATTGTAAATGTAAACGTTATTTGTCTTATTTTTTAATTAAAGAAAACTTACCTAATGATACAGTCCACTTTGTTGGTAATTTATGTAATTTGTCACTTTATTTGTATTAGTTTTATCTATACACTTATGATTAATATAATTTAATTTTTTCTGTCCGGGAAGCAATTCCGGGTGATAACCTAGTAACCTTAAATATGTTTTAGTGCAAGAAAACAAACATTTAATCAAATATAGAAGGAACAATGTTGCATTCATCTAGTATACCTAAAAAACAATTCGACATTACCGATAATAACTTTTCTAACATTATAATCACAAAAGGCCTCATAGGTGACTCGGTTCTCCTTCAAAACGATGACCCTTTACAAGATCTTGAAGCGGAGGGCCAGGACATCCACGAGCACAAATTCCGCCTAAACAAGCACAAAACCCACAACCATTGCAAAGTGGTGCGCAATCAGATCTTGTCGTGCAGTACGGTAGACCATTAGGTCGAACCGCCATTGTTTCCCGCCACATCCCTTCACAAATAAATGAAGTATTAGATGAAATACAAAAAAGACATAAAAACATATATAAAAAATGTATATATTTAACCAGACGAAATGAGAGCAATCAACAATACGAACTATTATACAAAAAGACGTAAAAACATAAATAAAGAATATATATTTAACCAGATGAAATGAGGATAATCAACATGAATAGAACCAAAGCTTGTTGTGTAATCCTCATCCTTCTATCTATCTATATTTTCTGTCTTATACATACTACATAAAATGCACATATATATACACGCATTAGCATATGAAGAATACGTTATTTATTAAAATAAATTTAATGAAAGTAGTTATATAAGCAACTGTTACATATGTATATATGATAACATCCGATGTGTTTAATATTTAATTAATGGGCATTCATGTATCGCACCATAATTATGGGTTTTCATTTTTTTTTAATTTTAATTTAATTTATAGTGATATTTGTTTGAATTCAAGACACTTCCTGTGTGTTTTCTTTCTTTCTTTCTTTTTTAACTAGAGGGATAAATACACTTGATATTTTTTTTTTCTCTATATATTGGGTTTAGATAATTTTCATAATGTTTTAAGTAATCTATTGTTTACTTATAAAAATTAATATGATCTTATCACACGTTAATGCACCATTACATGTTAATACACCGTTAAAAACATTTTAACCCCTAAACTTTGTTCATAATAATATTTAAAACGGTATTTTACGTTAAAGTTTTTATACTTACTTAAAATGAACGTGCTTCTGAAAAACAAAATATATATATAATAATTCGTTTCCCTTTAAATTCGTCTAAATAAGATTGTATTTTTTTTCCCATTGCTTTATAGCCTAGTGGCATCTTGGTGGTGGGATAAGACTTTGGGACCAATAGGTCCTGGGTTCGATTCCCATAAGGGGGTTTTCCCATGTTTATTGGGTTTCCTCCTGAATTGGTGTGGCATTATGCCTAGTGGAGATGGATATGATCGGGTGGTTCCTCTGGTGGCACGATGATACTCCAGTGGTCCGTCAGTGATCCAAATTTGCCGTTCAAAAAAAAAAAAAAAAAGATTGTATTTTTTTTTTTTTTTTTTTTTTTTTTTTGCTAAAAAGTTGAATGTCACTTCATGAGATTTTTTTTTTAAATTTAAAAGGTAACAGGTCATTATTTTTCATATATTCTAGAAAAAAATGTAGAGGCTTTAATATAAGAAAATTGAGTTGAGGATAAGAAATACAACGTTGAGCTAGGTTGATATGTAGACAGTGGTGAATCTAGAATTTTTTTCTATTGGGTTCACTTTTTTAAGTGCTCGAATTTCGGTTAACTTGACGTTAGAATTTTCGATCGGGTTAGGTCGGTCGGGCTTTATAACCAGTGGCAGATGCAGTTTAACGTTGTTTTTATGTAGAGGTTAGTATATAATGCTAAGAAGGAATTTCTTGTTGATTGAAAGCTCCAGTTTGACATTCAAAATAAACTAATAAAAAGTTGACGATTCCTATTCAATCCTCCAGCACTTTTTGAATATGATGCTATGAGTTGGTCTTTTATGAATTTTTAATTTCATAAGTTAAGAAGACATCTAATGGTTATTTTTTTACAAGGGAAAAGATCAAATAGGAAGATTAATTTTGCTAGGAAGGATAGGAAGCAATAAGGGGATGACATGTGGCAACAATTAAAATAAAGAAAAAGGGTATTTTAGTCAATCCAACCCTTTCTTCTTCATTTTCAAAACCCAGTAACTTCAAAACCCACCATTTTCAAAACCCACCATCTTCAACAATTTCTTCACTTTCTATCTCAATAATCACTACATTATAGTGCGATTTTCATCACCAATCAATGATTCAAACACCCGATCAACGTGTTCTTCAGCTTTTTTGAAGAAAACCCAGTTTAAATTCATACAAAATCTCATTTTTTCTGGTGATTTTGAAGATAATTACTCGATTCGTTCGATTCGAGAGCTGATAAGTGTTTCAATCATTTAAAATTTGTCAATTGTTGAAGAAATCACTTCGATCCAGGTAACAAATTTTTTAATTTCATTTTTACGAACTGGGTTTTTGATTTAGTCATTGCGTTTTACGATCTTGGCGGGGGTCCGGGGGCGGCAGCCCCCGGTAGCGGGGTCCCCGGGGCGGCAGCCCCTGGCGGGGTCCAAGGGGCAGAGCCCCTGGCTGGGGTTGAGCTGCATCAGAAAAATTGCTGTACTAAAAACGCATCAGAAAAATTAATTTTCCAGAAATTGGCTCATTTCGAAGACAGTAATTCGTAGACAATTCAGACAGTTCACAGACAATTCACAGACAGTTCTCAGACAGTTTTATGTGTCCATTGCGTTTTAGAAATAAGAGAGTTTTTTGTGTTTTCTAGCTATGACGTTTTAGAAAAAACACGTTTTTAAGTGTTTTTAGTTATTGCGTTTTAGGTAAAACACATTTTTGAAGTGTTTTTAGTCATTGCGTTTTAGGTAGAACATATTTTTAGGTGTTTTCAGTCCATTGCGTTTTAGAATGAGTAATTTTTAAGTGTTTTATGGCCATTGCGTTTTACAAATAAGACATTTATTTGTGTTTTTTTGCATTGCGTTTTAGGTAAAACACATTTTTATGTGTTTTTGGTGCATTGCGTTTTAGGTAAAACACATTTTTATGGGTTTTTAGTCCATTGCGTTTTATAAAGTACATTTTCTTTTGAGTTTTTAGGCTATTGCGTTTTAGAAATAAAACATTTCTTTGTGTTTTCTGGCCATTGCGTTTTACAAATAAGTCATTTCTATGTGTTTTTGGTGCATTGCGTTTTAGAAAAATGTCATTTTTAAGGTTTTTTTTTTCATTGCGTTTTACAATACTGGGTGTTTTTCTATTGCGTTTTACGCAACTGGGTTTTAAATTTTTTTTTTCAAAATATAGCAATAGTATACTTGTTTTAAAGATAAAAAAACGCTCGTTTTTTTGGTGCAATTTTTATAAAAAAATAATGTCGTATGAAAGAGTTATTAACGTTTAAAAAATGGGGGGGGGGGGATTGGAGGAGAGAGAAACTATTGGCTTACTTGACTAGAATGCCCCTGAAAAAAGTCACGCGCCTCTTTTCTTACTTTCAATTTCCCTGATTTAATCTTAGCCCTTGATTAACTTAATGGATGGTCAAGATCACTTCCTAGCCTTCCTAGCCAAATTAACTTCCTATTGTATCTCCACCCTTTTTTACAATATAAAAATTCCATACTAAATCACACTTGCCGAAAACATCTAATAATTCCATTGTTCTAAAACATGGAGAGGGGTAGGGAACCAATGAATACAAGCCCAAGAATAAATACAAAAACCCAATGAATAAAAAGCCCAAGAATGAATACAAAAACCCTAATTCATTAATTTTAGTTTTAAAAGAAATTGCAAGAAAAACATTTGGTACTATGATAGAAGTCACGCCATAGTGAAAGTAAAAGGGGCACCTCACCATTGCATCAGTTTAGCTTTTTTTGTTACGGGTTCGCTTTATAATTTATCTATGGGTTCACTTTATATTTTTATACACATTTTCTACTAATAATTCAAAACCGAAATCGGTTTCTGGAAACCCGGAACCTTTAATGTAGGTCTGCCAATGTAGAGGCTTTAATATAAGAAAATTGAGTTGAGGATAAGATATACAACTTTGAGCTAGGTTGATATTTGTTCTTGTCCGGTTGTTTTTAAATATCATATACGTTTGAATTCCAACTAGAATCATTGAATATACTCTAGTTATTAACACGCTTATGTTATTTTTATAGTTTTACCTGACTCATTTTGACTTGATTTGTTTCGGCTAGATCCGATTTAGCTTCACTCATAGAAATTTATATTCACCAGGTGAAATTTCTATGAGTGAATTTCACCTTCCCTTGGGGGGGGGGGGGGTTGTGTTATGACAATAAATGGATACTATGCATCACTTGTGAAGGCATAAACAAATGCACCCTTTATTTAAGAGAATATTCAAGACAAGTCTTGTATGATTCTTCACGTTGCATCAAGTTAGATAACATACAACTTGCATGCCTTGCACCAATACCTTCGAGTTCATTCTTCCGAATGTACTATGGACACCCAAATGCCTAATATCAATCCTTTACAAACAAGACTATGGGGTATATATAATCCCACTCACCCCTAGCTTTCGTCTTAACTTGTTAGTGTCAGCTTAATAAAGTGCCTTGGCGTGTTATCAAATGTCCATGCATTTCATCGTTCCACATGAAACTCCATACGACCCTATCGTGATCCTTCTTGATAGCTTCCAGGGCTTA
Source organism: Helianthus tuberosus (assembly GCA_030545235.1). Classification (NCBI taxonomy): domain Eukaryota; kingdom Viridiplantae; phylum Streptophyta; class Magnoliopsida; order Asterales; family Asteraceae; genus Helianthus; species Helianthus tuberosus. The sequence goes on along the minus strand of CM060374.1, from coordinate 150,551,127 downwards.
CTTAAAGTTGATTCGTGTGATTTGATGGGTAAGACTAGCATTCTCTACATTATTGTGGTTGTTAACACATGTTATCCAATGCTTAATCAGTTATTCCTCGTATGCCTATGCTCCTTCTTCTATTGGCGTGTGGTCACTATATCTCAACATGAAATTGTGATGCCAGGCTTTATTATTGATTTCCCTCCAAAGGTTACATTTGATAATATTTTATGTTACGAGCATATACGGGAGTAAGAATACGTCAAATTACCAATTTAATAATAAACGTACATACAATGAAAGCTCAGAATCTCTTATTATCCGAAGAACCTGATTTTATAAACTTGTTTTGTCACACCCTCAAAATCCACAAGCGGAGTATTACCGCGAGGCGTGTGATTGACCAGGATCATACCACCAATCATAATAAACATTCAGTAAAGTAAAGTAAAACCATTACAAACTAAACGTTTAAAGTTCACCAAACCAAAGTCCAAAACCAAATTTAAAAGTCAGCGGAAGCATAAGATCAAAAACCAAAGTATAAGTTTAACGTTTCATAAATTTATCATGAACACACAGCGGTTCATGTCCCACAACGACTCCTTCCCCATGCAAGCTCCAACAAATAACCTAACGACCTGCAAAGCATGTGGTAACGCGTCAACAAAAGGTTGGCGAGTTCACAGTTGGTTGTCTGTTTTAATGTTGTTCTAAAAACCGTAAGTTGTTTCAAAACCAAAAAGTTGTTAAATTTCTTGTTCTCATAATCATATACGGTGGGGGCTACCCCATGTTGTAAACCACTTGACCCATTACCATATCGACTACTGATTTAAGTCATGTTTATGTGCCCTGCGTCAATGTCTATCATCATTGACAGTGCCCAAGTACATTAGTCCACTCATGTCCTATGCGGCACGGTGTGAGGCTTGTCAGACCTAATAGCGCTATTTAACTAATGACCCGTTCTCCAATGGCCCGACGATTAAGTTGATATAAAAATGAGGGACTTTATGATAGAGTTGTTGTCTAGTAATTTTAAGGTTGTTGTCCTACCCAAGGAGGACCGAGGTACGTATTCTACCCAAGGAGAATACGCAGGTTGCATCCCACATAAAGGGGATAGTTGTTGTTCCTTAACCCATTCCCAAACCACCGGGAATCCTTACTTAACCCATTCCCAAACCACCGGGAATCCCATGCTTTGACGAAAGTGTGAACTCACCTTTGGTTGCTCGGTTGGACTCTTAAAAATAGCTAATATTCAGAGTTGGTTAGTCACGTCCTAATATGATTACCATTTAGTTTATTAGTGATTTTAAATAAAGCACGTAGTTCCTACACGCATCTACCACATAACATGCACCCACTCTGACAGTTCACGCCCATACTCACATTCCACCTATAACTACTCAAGAGCAAGCATACGACCTTTCACATAACGCTTTCATTGAAATATAACAAGTTGGATCATTATCAGATAACATAACTGACACTTAGACACGCGAACCTCTACTTATATTGTTTCAGCTCTAACATCCAAAACTGGGTTGTGTTCGGGTATTTTAATAAAATAGTTAACTTGTTTCAAAAATTCCCAAAATTTTATAGAATGTTCTAAACGGTCCAAATATTAATGTGTAAAAATTTCGAGATCCAATTCATTACTAATTATTTTACAAAGATTATTTTCCAGGCTGTAATCAGATTCGTCACTTTCTGACTGCAGTTCACAGAAAAATTCATTTAAAATTCATCGTAAGTCCGATTGACAAAATTCTAGTTGGAGAATTACAAAGACACCCGTGGCCATCTACAGTAAAAATTTCCTGACCTAACTCTATCCAGGTTTCAAGTTATTACGAAAAACATAACACACATTTTCTGCAGAAAAAAACGCAGCTTTTGCTCCTGTATAAAACGGACCTTTAAAAATAGCAAACGACCTCGAAAAAATATGATTTCAGTGCCATTTGATTCACTTTTCGAAAACATATAATGTAGACTTCAGAAAATCAATTTTTCGATTTATAATGGTCTGTTTACAGCCAAATGAAGTTGGCTGTTTTCATCAATCAGCATGCAGTTTTTACATTTAAACAACACCAAAACGCGTATAAACAATCCCGACCCTTCCTAATAACAAATAACAACAGGTTAAACATCCTTTACCATCTAACCATACCAATAATCACAAAACCCTAGCCATAACACACCATGATTTTTCACAAAAACGCAGCCAATGATCATTCATGCATACAAACTATCGATTACTTCAACAAATCGCATACTTGATCGAAACAATTCATATAACATCAAAACCCTAGCACGTTAACTAAAAATCACAGCCATGTTTCTCCAAAAATCACACCAAGAATATCAATCTAAATCAAGAACACTAACCTTGAAGCAATAGAAGGGATTACACGGAAGTGAAAGTCGAATCAAGAAGCTGAACCAGGAACTAGGGCTTGATTTTCGCAGGGGAGGGTCTCTTCTGGTCGACGATCACAAGGAGATGAGTTAGGGTTTTTGTTTTTGATTACTTATTCCCAAAGTCTCTTACATAATTAAAATCCAAGAGAGTTGGGCTAGTGGGCTACAAGGAAACAAGAGAGTATGGGTTTGGGCCCCAATTTTCGCACCAAAGGAAAAGGTAGTGGGATTTGGGCTTGTGTGTGGCGCAAGGGGGAGAGGGGTGGGCTTGGGTTGGGTTTTTAATAGGTAATGGTTTCTCACAAAGTAACGGTTTCGCAAGATTCGCGAAATACCTAAATTAAAACGTTTCCTATCGCAAAGTACTATAATACAAAGCTTCGTTTCACAAAATAACATATTCCATTACTTCAATTTCGAGTTTCGGTTTCACACATTACCAAGCACACAATCTTTCAAATAAAATTAATCGCCAAATTCAATTCATTTAACGTTCATACAATTAGACAGTAAAACAAAATGTTCAGGAAATTACACGAGTTGTCACAGCATCCCCAAGTTGAAAGAAATTTCGTCCCGAAATTTAGCACCTCGTTGCCGGAGAAGCTAGTCGTGTTGTACGTTTTCCTGGGGTATCAGATCATCCCCCCATAGGTTTGGAATTTCGTCCCGAAATTCCGAAGTAGCTTCTGTACTTGACTCACATTTCTTGAACATCTGGGGTACTTTTGTTTCATCTGGTCCTCACGTTCCCAAGTGAACTCTGGGCTCCGACGGGAGTTCCAACGAACTCGAAAAATAGGTATTTTAGTACGTTTGAGAGTCTTGATTTCCCGGTCCAAAATTTCCACCGGTTCCTCGACGAAGCGCAATTGGTCGTCGATAGTGAGTTCCTTGAAAGGAACGATGAGGGTCTCGTCTGATAAGCATTTCTTCAGATTTGACACGTGGAAGACGTTGTGAGCACCACTGTGTTCTTCGGGTAAATTCAGGCTGTAAGCCACCTTGCCGATTTTCTCAGTGATTTCAAAAGGTCTGACATATCGTGGATTAAGTTTGCCCCGTTTACCAAAACAGACCACACCCTTCCATGGTGAGACTTTGAGTAGCACTCGATCCCTAACCTAGAACTCGAGAAGCTTCTTACGTGTATCCGCGTAACTTTGTCTGATTTGAGCAATCTTCTCCGTTGTGTCGACAACGATTTCTGGGCCAGTGATTTGGCTATCACCAACTTCTGCCCAGCATAGAGGTGATCGGCATTTCCGCCCGTACAAGGGCTCGAATGGAGCAGCTTTGATGCTGGTGTGGTAACTGTTATTGTATGAGAACTCTACTAAAGGTAGGTGTCTCTCCCAGCCGTTTCCAAAATCGATAACACATGCTCGAAGCATGTCTTCTAGTGTCTGGATGGTGCGTTCAGTCTGCCCATCCGTCAGAGGGTGATACGCTGTGCTCACGTCTAGACAGAGATAATAGAAGTTGGCACTCCGTGCCTAGAGACTACTTCCTTCAGATAGATGTCTGCGAGCGTAGAAAACTTGTCAGTTTCCTTGTTGCCAGAAAGTGTGCAGACTTAGTTAGTCGATCCACGATCACCCAGATGGTGTCGTTTCCCCGCTGGGATCTAGGCAAGCCAATGACGAAATCCATGGAAATTTGCTCCCATTTCCATGTTGGGATCTAGGGTTGCTGGAGTAGTCCTGACGTTTTCTGGTATTCAATCTTAAATCTAGCGCATGTCAAGCATTTGCTAACATAGGTCGCTATGTTAGCCTTCAGACTAGGCCACCAGTACGTGGTTTTGAGATCGTGGTACATCTTATTAGAGGCAGGATGTACCGAGTAATGAGACTAGTGTACCTCATCCATCACAAGCTCACGTAGATTACCATAAAATGGGACCCAGATACGCCCCGCTAAGTAATAAGCACCGTCTTCCTTTAGTTCCAACCGTTTCTCCAATCCCCGTAGGGACTCAACTTTGAGGTTTTCATCCTTCAATGCTTCAATCTATGCATCATGAATCTGGGTAGGAAGACTGGAGTGAATCGTAAGTTGTAATGCTCGTACACACTTAGGCTTGGTTTCCTTACGACTGAGGGCATCGGCCACAACGTTAGCCTTGCCGGGATGATATTTAATCGCGCACTCATAATTATTCAGAAGTTCGACCCACCGACGCTGTCGCATGTTCAACTCTTTCTGATCAAAGATGTGATGGAGACTCCTGTGATCGGTGTAAATGGTGCACTTGGTACCGTGCAAGTAATGTCTCCACACCTTGAGTGCAACCAGTACTACTCCCAACTCCGAGTCATGGGTAGTGTAGTTCTTTTCGTGAGCCTTGAGCTGGTGTGATACGTCAGCGATGACTTTCTCACGTTGCATCAACACAACCAAGTCCTTGGATAGACGCGTCACAATAAACAACATAATCGTTTGTGCCTTCTGTTAACGAGAGAATGGGTGCGCTACTGTAACACCTCGCAAAATCATGTCTGATATAGTATCGACACGTGTCATGGACTTTAAACATGTTACAAATTGAATATGAGGGACGAAAGTTGACAAACGAAGAAAGTATATGTATATAAGGATTTAAAGTGTCAACATTCGATAATTATGCCTTTTAACAACCCTACACGATGTTTATACCCTTAAAACGAATGTATCATGAAGCATATGAAACCGTTTGTGGAAGAAAGTGAAAGCTTACAAGACGTGAGGGTTAAAAGTGTCAACATGTTTAAGTTATACCTCTGAGTGACCTTTTAGCGAACCCGGAGCCTTGTAACAATTAATTATACTCCCAAGAATAAGTAAATTTCACAAGGTTTTGATACCGTATGAGGAAGATACGTTAACTTTCGTAATTAAGGGGTTAAAAGCGTCAACAAGGAAAAACTTGTGTTTTCGGTTATCGTTTAACGAAACCGGACCTAATGATGTTTGGTTATATCTCATGGATCATAGAAATATAAGTTATATGGGTTAAAAGTGCTTAAAATGGAAGAAATTACGTTTTAGAAGGTCCAGGGGGTGAAATGTCATTAATTGGAACTTGTTTGGCTGGTAACTGGGGTGCTGGCGCTGCGCCACCACTGAAGTCTTCTGCCGTCGCTCGACGCGACGGCCTGAGCTGGACATGTCACACCCCAACTGATGGCGGAAACGCGACGGCCTGAGCTGGACAGATTTCATGCACAGATGCGAGTTCAGCAGGTTGCACCGCCTTAGAAGCCTTGTATTCGATTCTAGGGGCTTGTTTGATGGTTTTTCATGCATAGGGACACTTGTTAATGATCAGGGATCATCTATAGACTTGTTTGGCATGACCTTGTAAGATTAAATCCCCTATATAAGAACATCTTGTTGCAACATTTTGGGCACTCACTTGAAAACATTCATAACTTAACTTCTGGAGTCTCCTGGAGCTCAAGATCACTTCCTAAGGGTCATTAGTTGTGCTTAATACTTCAGTAAGCCTCCTTGACCTTTCTTAATTCAGTTTTATTAGTTTAATGGCCTAAAGTCAAACCCGTCGTAATTGAGGTTTGACTTAGTGATTAATCACTAATGGTCCAGTCAATTCTCGAATTGAAAGTAGCTTTGAGTTGGTAATTATATGGGTAATAAACCCTTAAAGGGCACCCTCTAATTCCCACTCTAACTAGGTCAATTGTCGGGTCAAAGTTAATTATAAAAAGTCAACAGAAAGCAAATTTTCGCATAAACACATAATTAACAATGTAGAAGTTATGAAACCTGTTTTATCACTTATATAACTTAATAATTAATGTAAGAACATGTCTAAGCATGTTCAATCCGACAATTTTCAGTTTAAGCTTGGTTTGGAACCGAAAGTCGCAAAAATAGACTTTTGCTTTGACTTTCAGTTCTGACCCAATGTAGCATATTTTAGAAATGCCTTAGAGCTCTATTAGGACCAGGTTATTATAACACCCCGAAAAAAAAAAACGGGTTTGGTAATTAAACCCTGTTAATGCTAAGAACGGGTAAAATACCGTTAGTGGTAAAATTAACCTGGTGAAAACTAGGATTTAAATAAATAATTTTATGTTAATAAAATTAAAAAGAGAATAAACGCTTTGAGAAAACGAAGCGTATATAAAGCCCGAGTTAACGGGACTTAAAAAAAAAATACTATGGGTTATGACTTCCCCAAACCCATTAAGTAACTAGGGATATCAACCTAGTTGGTTAAGTGTTGTTAAAACAATAAAAGAAACAAGAAGTTGTTAACCCTTTAAATAACTTGGGTGAATTAGAGGGGCTAAACATGTACAAATGAATTTGAGTTTTAATTAAATCAAATATTAAAACATAAAACACACACATACGTGTGTGTTTCCTGCGAATTCAACCAGAGCCAAGAAAGGCTCTCATGCTCCAACCCTAAACTTCAGAAATTCATCAAATTGAAAGGGCAAATCAAGCCCAAATCGGAATCCAAGCACAAATTAGTGATCACCTTAGTAAAGGGATCATAAGGTATGTAAAATTTTACTATTTGGTTCCATCTTAAATTCTGGATGAACACATAAGATTCGAAATTTGTGCTTGCATGATTGTTGTTTTGATGAAATTGGAATGAAATCATGTCTAGGAGCTAACCCTAGCCATTAGCTTGTTGAATGTTGCTCATCATGATGAAGTTCATAATCACCAATATAGGTGTTTAGTGGGTTTTGTAGAAATATGTTAAACACTAGGATTATGATTGTCACTCTAGTGTATTTTGATCTCTATGAAGTAAGTCTAGGTGTTGTTATGCATGCTAGACATAAGAACTTGTGAATGATGTTAAAACTTGGGTAAATAACTAGTTATGAAAATTGATTGTTGATTTTATAGAATATGCCCACAAGGTGTTTGTTAAAATGCCTAAGTGAATGTTTATATGTTGAAAGTACGAATAAAGCGCGTAATTGCCTTATTTGACTAATTACGTGAAATATGGGTTAAAACGGGTTCTAATCATAAGGTTGATTTGACTTAATTGTGTAAACCATGTGATCAAAAAGTAGTTAACTTTTGATAAGCTAAGTTAACTAATCATGAAGTCGAATAGTAGCTTCGGCATAGTAAATAAGCGAGGTGGAATAGTCGTGATTTTTATGACTAATTTGACCGCCTTGTAAATGATTGAAAATAGTTTGACGCCTAACGAGCTAGGTGGAGGCTTGGGAAAGGAAGCGGGTCAAGCTAATCAAGAATGATGGGAAAGCATGATTCGGATGAAAGGTAAGCGACGCTTACATCCTTTATGTAGAATATGCATTATTTTGTAAACTACAATTACGATTAGTGTAATATCCGAACTAAGGGTTCCGACACTATTAACATGAGTCGGAACAAACATAAATGATAAAAACCATGTGTTATGGTGAAAAGAGGCGAAACGGTAATTTTAGTCATGTAATGACTAATAACTAAGGAGTTTCCGTTAAGATCATTTTAAAGTGCAACTAATAACGAGAAAACGAGTAAAAATGGAAATTTAGTCAAGTATCGACTAAAGCAAATGGTAGTTAAAAAGGGGCACTCGTAGCGTAGGCCAAACGGGTCAAATGGTGTGATAACACCATTTGACAATAACGACTAATGTGGTTGTCAAGTCTTGTGTTAACAGGAACGATTAGCGATATGGTTAATTGCGTCCATAGAATATGTGATAATGAAAGCGAGGTATAAATCGGGTCTATTTGTTGATCCGAGCCAGGTACGCATATTTATGTTGTAGTTAAAAGTGATATCTTGGTCGAATAATTGGTGAGAGTCCTTCATTGTAAAAGAAGGACCAAAATCAACCAAAACGCCCTTGTAGGCTAAATTGAACAAACAACCCTTAGAGGTTGTTTGGAAACGAGTCTTATGATTAAACAAAAGCTTAGAACGAGTATGAGTAGTGAAAGATGTAATTCTTGAGCCGAAAGACTCCATATGAGTCCTTGCCGTAAAATGATATTCCAAGGGGTATAATTCGGAACACATAGATATCTACTTTAAATCCAACACACAATTAGTTGTGATGGAAGGATACTAGATAAGAAATATAGGTTACAATGCTAGAATAGAAAGAAAGCGATTTTGAGCCTAAAAGTGCTTAAATACTCTTAATGGGTCAAAATAAGCATTTAAGCGTAAACGGGATTTTATTATGTAAGAAACCCGTGATTTGAGAGTAATATGATAGGAGATATTGATATAATGAACTTCATGAGTTTAAAGATCAAATAAACAAGTTGGTGTGATAAATTCATGAACGGGTCAATATTTGGTAAAAAGGATAATAAGCTGAAGACTTAAAAGTCTGGAATTTTGTTAATCCGGATGTTGGGTTTTAACTCCATTAGATGGAGAATTAAATTACGGACGCGTAGGAAAAAGAATCGGGTAAAACGGATTAAAAACGAGAGAGTTATGCCCGTTTCCGTGAAATCAGGGAATATGCAGCAACCAGCTACACAATCTGATGAAACTTGGCAGTGGCGCTACGCGAGCGTGTGCCAGATTCGCAAAAACTTGTTATTTAACCGTTTATGCATTGCTAACCCATTGAAATGCGTTTTTAAGCTACGTATGACTAATCCAACTCATGTTTTATGAGTTTCAGGTAAATTTTAGCACCGGAGGACAATCAAGCACAAAGAAGAACCGAACACGATCAAGAAATAAGCTTCCGCACGATGTTCGTTGTTATTTTAAATTGACGAACTTAATTACGTTATGTTCACTTTAAATTGTAAAAGGTTTTAGTAAACCCGTATTTCCGACGTATATATAAATCTTAACTACATGATTGTTTTCGTAAAACATATGTTAATCTTTGATTTATAAGAACGGGTGTTACAGTTATAGATTAGTGTAACCCTCTGAGGTTATACAACTTGGTTCATTAGTTATTCGATTCATGTGCATGTTTCCGTTATATGCCTAAATGTTGACCATAATGCCCTTTTGACCTTAAAATGAGATTTTTGAAAATATGAGGGGACAAAAACCTCTATTACTGATTTATAAACTTGTCCTAAAAATTTGACATCAGTTTGAGGTCTAGATTAAGAGTTATACTCAATAGCGTAATTAGAAAGCTTTTTATTAATTAAACGGCATAATTAGCATAAAGCCTATCTAAACCCAAATTTTGACACCAAACTTTTTACCCACTAATTTAATATAATATTTTGGGATTTTTGAAGATTTTTAATTATTTTTAAGCTGAGCATAACATAGGGTTCTTGCTATAATTCGGTAAATGTCGGTTATACCCTTTTCATGAATAAAATGAGTTTTACATAATATTTTGACACCAAACATTTTGCTACTGACTTTATATAATAAATAAAACATTTTGAACTTTATAAACTGATCAAAAACTCAGATTTCCTATTTAAACCCGAAAATCGCTTAAAACCGACTTTTACGCGTTTTTAGCTCATAGTATGGGTTAAAACTAATTTTGGCATATAAAACTTAATACCTACTGATGTTTTAAGTAAATTTTTATAATTAAACAGTAAGCAAAATTTTTGAACTCAGAATTCTAATTTTGACCTTTAAAGCTTATGTGAAATTACCAAAATGGCCCCACGGTGCATAGTTTGGTTATAGAAGATAAATTTCACATATATGCAATACCCTACTAATATGACTTATAAAAATAAATATTTTTACTGACTATATCAGACCTGAAACTCAGATTAGTATTTAAACTCTTTTATAACCTTTAAAATGACCAAAATACCCCTACGGGGCATAATTTGAGTTTAAATCCATTTTGGGCATAATGGAAGGTATCTTACTGATATCACAATATATTTAAGGCATATTAACTTAGGAAACCTGTTCATGACTCATTTGGTTACCCGTTATGCATTATTCGCGTTCGGTGCGGTTTATGTAACTAGTTTGCATAAATTAGCCGAAACGGGTCAAACCTTATCGTTTTTATCTCAAATTCCAGAATGTGTTTAGTTTACCCTGTAACGTTTCCATTTTTATCATATAAGAGTTATAGATTGTTTAAATTTATTTAACCACTAGTAAGTAGTTTTATTTTTTAATATAATTATTCGACCCAAATAGTTTTAAAACTATTTTTTGATTGGAATGTTATACTAATTAATTGGCCTGTATATGGGCGACCTTTCTATTAAAATAAAAGTATATAAGAACTTATATTATTAGACAGGTAGATTACCATAAAATGGGACCCAGATACGCCCCGCTAAGTAATAAGCACCGTCTTCCTTTAGTTCCAATCGTTTCTCCAATCCCCGTAGGGACTCAACTTTGAGGTTTTCTTCCTTCAATGCTTCAATCTATGCATCACGAATCTGGGTAGGAAGACTGGAGTGAATCGTAAGTTGTAATGCTCGTACACACTTAGGCTTGGTTTCCTTACGACTGAGGGCATCGGCCACAACGTTAGCCTTGCCGGGATGATATTTAATCGCGCACTCATAATTATTCAGAAGTTCGACCCACCGACGCTGTTGCATGTTCAACTCCTTCTGATCAAAGATGTGATAGAGACTCCTGTGATCGGTCTAAATGGTGCACTTGGTACCGTGCAAGTAATGTCTCCACACCTTGAGTGCAACCAGTACTACTCCCAACTCCGAGTCATGGGTAGTGTAGTTCTTTTCGTGAGCCTTGAGCTGGTGTGATACGTCAGCGATGACTTTCTCACGTTGCATCAACACAACCAAGTCCTTGGATAGACGCGTCACAATAAACAACATAATCGTTTGTGCCTTCTGTTAACGAGAGAATGGGTGCGCTACTGTAACACCTCGCAAAATCATGTCCGATATAGTATCGACACGTGTCATGGACTTTAAACATGTTACAAATTGAATATGAGGGACGAAAGTTGACAAACGAAGAAAGTATATGTATATAAGGATTTAAAGTGTCAACATTCGATAATTATGCCTTTTAACAACCCTACACGATGTTTATACCCTTAAAACGAATGTATCATGAAGCATATGAAACCGTTTGTGGAAGAAAGTGAAAGCTTACAAGACGTGAGGGTTAAAAGTGTCAACATGTTTAAGTTATACCTCTGAGTGACCTTTTAGCGAACCCGGAGCCTTGTAACAATTAATTATACTCCCAAGAATAAGTAAATTTCACAAGGTTTTGATACCGTATGAGGAAGATACGTTAACTTTCGTAATTAAGGGGTTAAAAGCGTCAACAAGGAAAAACTTGTGTTTTCGGTTATCGTTTAACGAAACCGGACCTAATGATGTTTGGTTATATCTCATGGATCATAGAAATATAAGTTATATGGGTTAAAAGTGCTTAAAATGGAAGAAATTACGTTTTAGAAGGTCCAGGGGGTGAAATGTCATTAATTGGAACTTGTTTGGCTGGTAACTGGGGTGCTGGCGCTGCGCCACCACTGAAGTCTTCTGCCGTCGCTCGACGCGACGGCCTGAGCTGGACATGTCACACCCCAACCGATGGCGGAAACATCGGGATGAGACGAAGTGTGTATAGATTGCTAGAGACTTCATAACACTATGTGACAATATTTAATTAATCCAAATTTCATTTCAAAATGCTAAATTGTCATACAATAATCCAAACAAAATACAACATTGTTTCAAGTAACATCTTAACATAAAAGATAAGTAGAATTTAGGTGTGTATCTAGTCCACCCTAAACTTGTTTCATCATTCATCCATACTTCAATAATCAACCTGCAACATGTATTAAAATAGAGTTTCAATGCAAAAGCAATGAGCGAGTATACAAGTTTGATACATAATATAACGTAGAATAAAATTTCTCATATCCCAACATGATTCATAATATGTGACTTCTAGTATGCAATTTTGGCGTACACTATGATCAAACCCAAGTATAAACGCACCGAATCCCAATTGATAGCAGGACGGTAAAATGATGACTTAACAATACCCAATAGATTAGCGGGTGGGGCGTAAATCCTATAGCATATGCATAGTACTATAATTGTTAAGGTAGGCTAGCAAAGTTAATGATCATATACGTTCTAAATCGTTCAAATAGAGCATACAAGAATAACAGGTAATCACAATGTAGTTTCATGTAAGTATGGATAGAGTATGTTTGAATGAGTTTAAGAGTCATTTGTATAATATACATGTTACATCCCAAAATGGTAAAAGGTAAAAAGGGATCGAGTATACTCACCTTGATTTAAGGTAAGCCCAAACAAGTATGCAAAGTGTGAGAGTTCTTGGAAATAAGATTCCACGTCACTCTAATTGATAGAACATGCAACGAATATGGAATATGTATCAACAATGGGTAAAACTGTAATTTGTGTTAACGGGTGACTCGGTTTAGGGCGTTTGAATGGTTTGACTAATTCGGTTTGGGGAAGACTTGGTAACTTGATTAATTTGTGGGGTATTTTGTATAAAATACCATATTATACAAATAATGAGTAAAAGTATTATTTGTATATTTAAAACAGATGAATATATAATTTACCTTATAAAAGTGTCAAGTGAACAATCTATGTAAAAATGAGAGTTACAACAATATAGTCCAATTGTTAAATTAATTTATAAAAATTATAAATTAATTTCTGTGTTCCAAATATATATATATATATATTTTCAGAATATCATGATAATTATACAATTAATTATCTATATAATTAATTTAATGCAGAATAATTAGAAATACTCTTTTAATTATCTAACAGGTATAAATCGGATTTAAAATGATAATCTTGGCCAATATTTTTATTTCTGAAATAAACAATTACATATTGTTTTAAACATGATAATTATCTAATAATTATCTAAATAATTAGATTGAATCAGGAAAGTTAGAAATAACACTTTTAATTACAGAACATAAATATTATTGAAAAATAGATATTATGGCCTCTGATTAATTTTGTGTAATTAAATTGGAATAAAATGGTTAACATATCAGTATTTAAGTTTATCAGATTAATTATTTAAAATAATCTGAAAATGCCTAAAATGGTTTGAGATTTTTAATAATCTCAGAAACATATGTATTCTGTAAAAAAAATATTTTTGGGCAGAATATATATAATTTTATAAATAAAACTGTTAAGTTTAAATAAATGATTTAACTGATTTAATTGTGTAAAATAATCCGTAAATAACCAAATAGTAACATAATTTATATAGACTCAGAATAAAGCATGTAACATCCTAAAAATGATTTTGGACACAAATCATATAGTTATTTAATTTAAATATATTAAATTAAACTACACTTTTAAAGGGTAAATACTGCTTATTTCATAAAAATATCGAAATTATATGAAATATTAGTGACAAAATTATTTCTGTAAAGCTTATTACTGAAAATAATTATCATAAAAATTTCAGCAATTAACTCATTAAATTCGATTTATTATAAATTTGTAAAGATTAAAACTGTTTTAATTCATAAAAACAGTTTTACAAATAATTTGTCTAACTTTACATTTTTAACAAAAATATCAGTATGTAATGTACTTTTGTTAAAAAGTTCAGACCTTAACTGATAATTGTCGATTTAATATGAATTAATGAACATTAACAGTTTTAATAAAAATAAGAAAAGAAAAGAAAAAAATACTATTGATCATCTTCTCCAAATCAGGTCAAACCTAAAGTCAACAGGCCCAATTAACTATCCAAACCATGATTATACTTAAATTAAATCTAGGTAAACATTGTATAAGTATGAACATACCGAATGGACGAATAAAACCGATCCGGTCACGTCTGGAACGACGTATCGAGTAACTTCCGGCGATCCGAATCCGGCGAATATTGCAGGTCCGAATAGAGGCGATTTTCGAAGGTGTTTATGCAGTTTGAAGTGTGTGTGAGGTTCGTAGATGTTTCAGGGACTTAAATAACTCGTTAATTCGTCCCAGATCCGACAAGGTTTAGTGTTTGATCCACTTTTATATTTTTTTATAAAAAAATCCAATTATTGTTGTAATTGTGCAGAAATGTGTCGACAAAATGATTCGATGGGTTGGCATAGTGGTTGAGATCACGTGGTTACTGATTTCAGATCAATTAAACAAAGTTTGAGTGTTTTGGATCGATTACCGGCAACTGTTTCAGATTTGAATTAATATAATTAAATCTAATGTGATGTTAAATATAATTCGAATTGGATATGAACCGGATGTGGCATGCCCGGCCGAGTGGTTAAGTTGTTGTTTGTTGAACATGAGGTGCCGAGTTCGATCCTTGTTGTGGCCGGTTCTTTCAAGGTTTTCCAAAAACCTTTTTAATTATATTAAATGTAAACTTTCATTTTGGTCCCTGTGGTTCTATAATTCACAGAACAGTCCCTCAAATAGTTAGGTTAAAACCACTAACTAGGTTAGTCTTAATTAAGAAACCTTATATATTGATTAACCCGGTTATTTCCATTAAAACAGTTTTGAAAATGGTAGAACCAGTCCCTGAAGTTCAAGTTTAAGAAAATTACCAAAAGGTCCTTGTACTTTTTAATTCAAAAATATATATGTTTAGTTTAATTAAAATATAAGTTTCAAGAATGTCATAAAGGACCCTAAACTTTATAGTTTTCAAAAATTTCATTTCTAACCCGAACTTATAAGATTCAAAAATAACGTTTTAGTCCTCGGACTTAAAATCAACGTTTTCAAGCCAGTTTCAAGGAATGACAAATAGGTCCTTCAAATTGTACTTTCATAAAATGACACGTTAGGCCCTTATAGTCTATGTAGTATAAAATCAAGGGGGTTACAGTCTCCCCTACTTTAGGAAATTTCGTCCCGAAATTTAAGAGGAAGACTTTTGGAGAGATGATATTCGGGCCAAAATGTGTGGCTAAAAGTTTTGGAATTTAAAGTTGAAATGGTTTTATTTTACATGTTATAGAATTGCATTTCCTTTATACATCATTTACTATATGTTACCTATATATATATATATATGACCGTTGCCCAATGGCCATAAAACGGTAATATACTCGTTGCCAAACGGCTATAATTTATCACTATAAATAACCAATTATCAACCCCATTTTCCCACAACAAACATTCTTCTACTCAAGGTTATTCAAGGAACGAAGATTTTGAAGATGGTTCATCCGGTTTTGATATTGAGCAGCGTAATGTTAATATTATTGGTGGCCTTGCTGTACGAAGGAATGTATGAGATTCCGGCTCGACTTTTTCGTATTTATGTATTTACATACATGTTTATCGTTGTACCCCTGTATGTGCTCTCATTTTTAATGAGTATCTAGATTTTTAATGGTTTGATTTCGAATAAAAGTTTCTAGCATGAATTTGAGGAATTGTTTTTGCATGGCACTATGTTATGATGGATTCGTAATGCAATACTATGCAAACAAATGTGTGTACAAATAAGCAAATAATGGGTAATCACATAACCATATAATGTTTTTACATATCACCTTACTCAACAAGGCTTACTATGATTCTCATGCATCGAACCCCGTAATTAAGTGTGCACCCAAAATTACGTGTCTCGTTGCATGGTCCACATAGCACTTCTAGTTAAGTGAGGAAGCACATAAGATCGACGTATCGTTCAAATCAAATAAGCATCCATATAGCACAACATTTATTGAATCAAAACATAGCTAGCATTGTTTGTTTGACGGTCTAACATGGTAGAAACAGTTTACATTTGAAATGAGTCATGTAGTGGATCAATTTCGGACTCAAAACTGTCAGGTAGTGGTGGTAGTGGGTCCAGTTGCATACGAGCAGCTAGCATGCTTTCCAACCATTGATTCCTTTCTGTCAACCATTGCACTTGCCGTAGCAAATCTTGGTTCTCAATGCTTAACCTAGCCATTTCAACTACCATTTGATCTAGATGTGGATCCATTTGAGGCACCACACTTGGGCCTGCTTCATCAGTTGGTGGCAGTTGTTCTACTTCGTTTAACAGTGACAGGAAGGACTGTGGAAATTGTGATTCCGGTTCTAACTGGTCTTGGAGCATCATGTTTTCATAAGTTTCTTGCAACGCTGGATCCTCCTCAAAAATTATCGGTGAGGAGCTTGGTAAGTAGTTTGGTGCTAGTGGTTGGGATACGTTAGTTGGTATATGTTCTTGTATGCAAGGCAGCTCTGGGTGCATATCAAAACGATAAAAAGATGATGGAGGCAATTGAAATAACGATTGTTGTAGATTTGGTGTGGGGGTACTGTCTAAGACAATTGGAGCTCCCCCCGACTGAGATGGTTGAGTCGGAGTTCGTCTAATGAGGTTACAATTTACAATCCCAGGTGCCTTTGGTGGAGAAAATTCCTGGATAATCTGGTCACTTAAGACGCCTAATGATTTAGCTATTCTAGTAATATAAGAACCTCCCATGAGACTTTTCAGGGGGTGTGATTGTTGACTAGAAAAATACCCAGCAAGCTCGTGGGCAATATTACAAGGAATTCGCTCGAAAATACTATATAGATAGAAGACTTCGGAGGTACTAACCCTTCGTTGATTAATTTCACGCCCCGCGATGGTGTTGGCCAAAACAAGGTGCATATACCGATAACGAGAGTCTTCGAAATTTACAGAATTATTGTTGCCGCACCATGCCTTTGATGCGTGGCGTTGCCAATACCTTTTCATCGTCGCGTAGGTATAAGTGGTTAATGCCCTCGTGAAAACGGGCTGTGTAACTTCCTCATTGGTATATATGCCCAGGCAAACTGCGAATTTTGTCAATGACATGTTATGATGTTGTCCACAAAGCCGAAAATGAATGGATTCTTTGGTAAGACCTTTATTAGACTTGTAATAGAAGGTGGACAAGAATTCATATACCAGTTCATCATATGATGGTTCTAAGATGTCGAAGAAACGGCGCCAAGGTGTATTGGGTGGTAGTAGTCTTGCCAGTGAACCACTGGGATCAACCATTCCTATTCGATGCCAATCAATGCCGCTAATGGTAAAAACTTCAAGATGCTTGAGTTTCTGATACTTCTCACGAGTGGGTAACTCAGCAAACTAAAGGAATGGATGAATTCTAGCTGCATTTGAGGATTCAGCATGTGCTACTGGGAAATATGCCATGTGAATATTGTGTTCAAGTTGTGAGTTTCTCCGACGAGTGTGTGAGTGATGTAGAGTTTAAGATGTTGTGGTGATGTGAGAAGGTAGAATGGTTCGGTTTTTATAGCCCGTGCATTTACGTAAAGTCCGGAAATGATGTATGATGAGCCGCAAAGGTGCCACCAAAGTCTAGGTTTACACTGATCGACAAGTTGGAAACGTGGACTCGTATTAATTACCGGGAAATCAGGAGCCGAAAAAAAATATCGGCGCAGATATGTTTGAAAAAGGAAGTGGTTGTTGTTGTCGTGTTCTTGGCGGTAGTCTTGAAAGAACCAACGAAATTGTAGCTTAGTTAAAATTTAAAAGTTAAGTTGACTGAGTGATCAGAATGCTTGAGATGGTTTTGGTAACGATCACCTAGGTAAGGGAATCACCCCTAACTCGTTGGTGAGGTCGTTTTAAGGAAAGGAGAGTGGAGTTAATCGTCAAGGTAGGGAAATCACTCCTATCTCGATGATATGTTTCCATGAGTAGTAGCATAAAAAGGTAGAACAATCCACATGACATACTTAGTTAACAAGATTAACGTATCACTGGCATGTGAATAAACAGGTCAACCCATCGTATATGTTAAGGTGTGGCTTCTTACGAAGTTAATGACAAGTTTATCACATAAGAATAACCCAGTAACACGAATCTAGTATAACATACTAGCATGCATGTTTTAGATTGAAATGATACATCGTACAAATGTAAAACACATTAAAAATTGAGATAGCATAAAAGAGATTCATCATAAAAATTGGATTGTCACGTAACGTAACATCAGACTATTCCAAAGTAAATCGAAGTCCTTTTCGAATTAAGGAAACGTGCTTTGGCCTAATAGACAAATATTCTCATCGAGAAGCGACTAACGATATTTGTCCTTCCAGTTAGTACACGTCCTTAATCAATTGGGAAAAACGAAACTTTGGCGAGATTGAAAATCAAGGAGTGGGACTAGTTAACAAGATGCGAGTTTCACCTCTAGCTTGATAACATCGTACCCTAGCGTGGTTGGTACTTATCGAAAGATAAGGTCCACTAGAGTATGAAGTGGAAATTCCCTTCAAGATTTGGATATCACTCCTAACTTGAGGGTAGCTTTCGTGCAAAATTCAAAGTATAGCTGAGTGAAAGTCATCACCAAATGTGGGAATTACCCCTATTTTGGTGAATCGTTTCGATTGTGTTATACGAGTGTTTGTGGATGTAGAATAGTTGAGTAAAGTGTATGAGGAAAAACGGATGTTGAAGGTTAAACAACAAGTATAAACACGTCAAGAATGGTGCATAAAGAATGACATATTGGAACAAGTATTAACACATAATGAAACATGTATTAGCACGTAAGAATGGCATGTCAAGTATTAACACATAAGTGACACATATGTTTAAAGGTCAAAAGAGAGTAGATAATGAGCAAATAAAGTACATGCAAGTAGTTCAAGCAAAGCATAAGAATAAAGCTCTAGAACTATAGACTAGGTTAAAGCATTCCTACTTTTCCTAATTCCCTATAGTTATGGCTCTGATACCAATCTGTTACACCCCAACCGATGGCGGAAACATCGGGATGAGACGAAGTGTGTATAGATTGCTAGAGACTTCATAACACTATGTGACAATATTTAATTAATCCAAATTTCATTTCAAAATGCTAAATTGTCATACAATAATCCAAACAAAATACAACATTGTTTCAAGTAACATCTTAACATAAAAGATAAGTAGAATTTAGGTGTGTATCTAGTCCACCCTAAACTTGTTTCATCATTCATCCATACTTCAATAATCAACCTGCAACATGTATTAAAATAGAGTTTCAATGCAAAAGCAATGAGCGAGTATACAAGTTTGATACATAATATAACGTAGAATAAAATTTCTCATATCCCAACATGATTCATAATATGTGACTTCTAGTATGCAATTTTGGCGTACACTATGATCAAACCCAAGTATAAACGCACCGAATCCCAATTGATAGCAGGACGGTAAAATGATGACTTAACAATACCCAATAGATTAGCGGGTGGGGCGTAAATCCTATAGCATATGCATAGTACTATAATTGTTAAGGTAGGCTAGCAAAGTTAATGATCATATACGTTCTAAATCGTTCAAATAGAGCATACAAGAATAACAGGTAATCACAATGTAGTTTCATGTAAGTATGGATAGAGTATGTTTGAATGAGTTTAAGAGTCATTTGTATAATATACATGTTACATCCCAAAATGGTAAAAGGTAAAAAGGGATCGAGTATACTCACCTTGATTTAAGGTAAGCCCAAACAAGTATGCAAAGTGTGAGAGTTCTTGGAAATAAGATTCCACGTCACTCTAATTGATAGAACATGCAACGAATATGGAATATGTATCAACAATGGGTAAAATTGTAATTTGTGTTAACGGGTGACTCGGTTTAGGGCGTTTGAATGGTTTGACTAATTCGGTTTGGGGAAGACTTGGTAACTTGATTAATTTGTGGGGTATCTTGTATAAAATACTATATTATACAAATAATGAGTAAAAGTATTATTTGTATATTTAAAACAGATGAATATATAATTTACCTTATAAAAGTGTCAAGTGAACAATCTATGTAAAAATGAGAGTTACAACAATATAGTCCAATTGTTAAATTAATTTATAAAAATTATAAATTAATTTCTGTGTTCCAAAAATATATATATATATATATTTTCAGAATATCATGATAATTATACAATTAATTATCTGTATAATTAATTTAATGCAGAATAATTAGAAATACTCTTTTAATTATCTAACAGGTATAAATCGGATTTAAAATGATAATCTTGGCCAATATTTTTATTTCTGAAATAAACAATTACATATTGTTTTAAACATGATAATTATCTAATAATTATCTAAATAATTAGATTGAATCAGGAAAGTTAGAAATAACACTTTTAATTACAGAACATAAATATTATTGAAAAATAGATATTATGGCCTCTGATTAATTTTGTGTAATTAAATTGGAATAAAATGGTTAACATATCAGTATTTAAGTTTATCAGATTAATTATTTAAAATAATCTGAAAATGCCTAAAATGGTTTGAGATTTTTAATAATCTCAGAAACATATGTATTCTGTAAAAAAAATATTTTTGGGCAGAATATATATAATTTTATAAATAAAACTGTTAAGTTTAAATAAATGATTTAACTGATTTAATTGTGTAAAATAATCCGTAAATAACCAAATAGTAACATAATTTATATAGACTCAGAATAAAGCATGTAACATCCTAAAAATGATTTTGGACACAAATCATATAGTTATTTAATTTAAATATATTAAATTAAACTACACTTTTAAAGGGTAAATACTGCTTATTTCATAAAAATATCGAAATTATATGAAATATTAGTGACAAAATTATTTCTGTAAAGCTTATTACTGAAAATAATTATCATAAAAATTTCAGCAATTAACTCATTAAATTCGATTTATTATAAATTTGTAAAGATTAAAACTGTTTTAATTCATAAAAACAGTTTTACAAATAATTTGTCTAACTTTACATTTTTAACAAAAATATCAGTATGTAATGTACTTTTGTTAAAAAGTTCAGACCTTAACTGATAATTGTCGATTTAATATGAATTAATGAACATTAACAGTTTTAATAAAAATAAGAAAAGAAAAGAAAAAAATACTATTGATCATCTTCTCCAAATCAGGTCAAACCTAAAGTCAACAGGCCCGATTAACTATCCAAACCATGATTATACTTAAATTAAATCTAGGTAAACATTGTATAAGTATGAACATACCGAATGGACGAATAAAACCGATCCGGTCACGTCTGGAACGACGTATCGAGTAACTTCCGGCGATCCGAATCCGGCGAATATTGCAGGTCCGAATAGAGGCGATTTTCGAAGGTGTTTATGCAGTTTGAAGTGTGTGTGAGGTTCGTAGATGTTTCAGGGACTTAAATAACTCGTTAATTCGTCCCAGATCCGACAAGGTTTAGTGTTTGATCCACTTTTATATTTTTTTATAAAAAAATCCAATTATTGTTGTAATTGTGCAGAAATGTGTCGACAAAATGATTCGATGGGTTGGCATAGTGGTTGAGATCACGTGGTTACTGATTTCAGATCAATTAAACAAAGTTTGAGTGTTTTGGATCGATTACCGGCAACTGTTTCAGATTTGAATTAATATAATTAAATCTAATGTGATGTTAAATATAATTCGAATTGGATATGAACCGGATGTGGCATGCCCGGCCGAGTGGTTAAGTTGTTGTTTGTTGAACATGAGGTGCCGAGTTCGATCCTTGTTGTGGCCGGTTCTTTCAAGGTTTTCCAAAAACCTTTTTAATTATATTAAATGTAAACTTTCATTTTGGTCCCTGTGGTTCTATAATTCACAGAACAGTCCCTCAAATAGTTAGGTTAAAACCACTAACTAGGTTAGTCTTAATTAAGAAACCTTATATATTGATTAACCCGGTTATTTCCATTAAAACAGTTTTGAAAGTGGCAGAACCAGTCCCTGAAGTTCAAGTTTAAGAAAATTACCAAAAGGTCCTTGTACTTTTTAATTCAAAAATATATATGTTTAGTTTAATTAAAATATAAGTTTCAAGAATGTCATAAAGGACCCTAAACTTTATAGTTTTCAAAAATTTCATTTCTAACCCGAACTTATAAGATTCAAAAATAACGTTTTAGTCCTCGGACTTAAAATCAACATTTTCAAGCCAGTTTCAAGGAATGACAAATAGGTCCTTCAAATTGTACTTTCATAAAATGACACGTTAGGCCCTTATAGTCTATGTAGTATAAAATCAAGGGGGTTACAGGACAGATTTCATGCACAGATGCGAGTTCAGCAGGTTGCACCGCCTTAGAAGCCTTGTATTCGATTCTAGGGGCTTGTTTGATGGTTTTTCATGCATAGGGACACTTGTTAATGATCAGGGATCATCTATAGACTTGTTTGGCATGACCTTGTAAGATTAAATCCCCTATATAAGAACATCTTGTTGCAACATTTTGGGCACTCACTTGAAAACATTCATAACTTAACTTCTGGAGTCTCCTAGAGCTCAAGATCACTTCCTAAGGGTCATTAGTTGTGCTTAATACTTCAGTAAGCCTCCTTGACCTTTCTTAATTCAGTTTTATTAGTTTAATGGCCTAAAGTCAAACCCGTCGTAATTGAGGTTTGACTTAGTGATTAATCACTAATGGTCCAGTCAATTCTCGAATTGAAAGTAGCTTTGAGTTGGTAATTATATGGGTAATAAACCCTTAAAGGGCACCCTCTAATTCCCACTCTAACTAGGTCAATTGTCGGGTCAAATTAATTATAAAAAGTCAACAGAAAGCAAATTTTCGCATAAACACATAATTAACAATGTAGAAGTTTTGAAACCTGTTTTATCACTTATATAAGTTAATTATTAATGTAAGAACATGTCTAAGCATGTTCAACCCGACAATTTTCAGTTTAAGCTCGGTTTGGAACCGAAAGTCGCAAAAATAGACTTTTGCTTTGACTTTCAGTTCTGACCCAATGTAGCATATTTTAGAAATTCCTTAGCGCTCTATTAGGACCAGGTTATAGATTAGTGTAACCCTCTGAGGTTATACAACTTGGTTCATTAGTTATTCGATTCTTGTGCATGTTTCCATTATATGCCTAAATGTTGACCATAATGCCCTTTTGACCTTAAAATGAGATTTTTGAAAATATGAGGGGACAAAAACCTCTATTACTGATTTATAAACTTGTCCTAAAAATTTGACATCAGTTTGAGGTCTAGATTAAGAGTTATACTCAATAGCGTAATTAGAAAGCTTTTTATTAATTAAACGGCATAATTAGCATAAAGCCTATCTAAACCCAAATTTTGAAACCAAACTTTTTACCCACTGATTTAATATAATATTTTGGGATTTTTGAAGATTTTTAATTATTTTTAAGCTGAGCATAACATAGGGTTCTTGCTATAATTCGGTAAATGTCGGTTATACCCTTTTCATGAATAAAATGAGTTTTACATAATATTTTGACACCAAACATTTTGCTACTGACTTTATATAATAAATAAAAAATTTTGAACTTTATAAACTGATCAAAAACTCAGATTTCCTATTTAAACCCGAAAATCGCTTAAAACCGACTTTTACGCTTTTTTAGCTCATAGTATGGGTTAAAACTAATTTTGGCATATAAAACTTAATACCTATAGATGTTTTAAGTAAATTTTTATAATTAAACAGTAAGCAAAATTTTTGAACTCAGAATTCTAATTTTGACCTTTAGAGCTTATGTGAAATTACCAAAATGGCCCTACGGTGCATAGTTTGGTTATAGAAGATAAATTTCACATATATGCAATACCCTACTGTTATGACTTATAAAAATAAGTATTTTTACTGACTATATCATACCTGAAACTCAGATTAGTATTTAAACTCTTTTATAACCTTTAAAATGACCAAAATACCCCTACGGGGCATAATTTGAGTTTAAATCCATTTTGGGCATAATGGAAGGTATCTTACTGATATCACAATATATTTAAGGCATATTAACTTAGGAAACCTGTTCATGACTCATTTGGTTACCCGTTATGCATTATTCGCGTTCGGTGCGGTTTATGTAACTAGTTTGCATAAATTAGCCGAAACGGGTCAAACCTTATCGTTTTTATCTCAAATTCCAGAATGTGTTTAGTTTACCCTGTAACGTTTCCATTTTTATCATATAAGAGTTATAGATTGTTTAAATTTATTTAACCACTAGTAACTAGTTTTATTTTTTAATATAATTATTCGACCCAAATAGTTTTAAAACTATTTTTTGATTGGAATGTTATACTAATTAATTGGCCTGTATATGGGCGACCTTTCTATTAAAATAAAAGTATATAAAAACTTATATTATTAGACAGGTAGATTACGAGTAAGTTGACTGTTAGAAATATGAAGTGCCTCGCAAAAATGGGTTTTTTTGAAAAAAGCGACCTGAGGCGCAAAAAAGAAAAACTGCCTCACGCGGGCCCGGGCTTTTCGGACCTGCATTCGGGTCCGCATGAGGTCAACCAAATTCCAGCTCAGAAACTCATTTTTGCAACCCCCCTGCGCGCGGGTAGGACTTGTGGTAAAACATGTCATAAAGCTACAATAGAGTAGTAAAGACTTTACCTTATAAACAACCACTCACTTTGTCCCCACACCGATGTGGGACAAAGTATTTACCACTTTTTGAGATTTTTATTCACACACCCAAAACTTACAACATATAAGTCCTAAACTTTTGCTACTAACTATTAGCTCCATGATCTTAAATGGCATGTATAATAGTTTTTTTAATTATATATGTTGAATCTTATTTATTTTCAAAGCATAACATATTTTTTATATTTTTTTTCTCTATGTGCGCTTTTCTTAAAAAAACCCACGCTTTTTTTGCGCCTTGCGCCTAGGCTCCGGGAGAGGCCGATGCGCCTCGCCTGCGCCTTGCGTCTTTGACAACATAGGTCTTAACATTTTTCGTTGTCCCGACTGTTGAAAATCAGAAATTGTTATAAACCTTTATAATCACTTTAAATATATCTCTAGTGTTTTTTAATCTCTCTAACCATCAAAGGCTGAACCAGAGGGTGGTCACGACTCGAGGGTCTGCTAATCCCAGCCACGGGAACTTGTTGATGGTTTAATATATAAAGTCTTGAGATTTTTCTAGTGAAAAACATCATTTGGAGTTTGGACCCTCTAGTTGTAGCCGCCTAGCCGGTAACTAAGAGAGACCCCTCCCATAAAAAAAGTTCTGGTTCCGCCACTACTAACCGTTTTATATAATTTTCTTCCTTTACATTTGCTAGGGTGATCTGCTTCAAGTCAAAGTCAACAAGTTGTCATCTACCAAGACACAACTTCCTTATGACTATTATTACTTGCACTACTGTCAACCCAGACATATTCAAAACACCATAGAAAATATCGGTGAGCTGCTAAGCGGCGATCGCATTGAGAATTCAGTGTACATGGTGAGAACTTTTAAAATACTAAGATGATATTAAGATGTCATGTCAGCAATTTTTTAAAAATCATAAAAAATGAGCCGCTGCCCATCGTCATTTAATTTGTTGCTACAATCACTAATATGGGGTGGAGTGCGGGGGAACGATGGCGGTGACCGCTCATCGCGCAGTAACACCGCCGCCAACCCCTTAAATGGAGCGGTGAACTGAAATATCCGGGGACTGCTCACTGAATGCTATTCGACCCATTTTTTGATCGTTGGTGTGTCAAACGGGGAGTGGAGAGGAAGAGGGAAGCACCCCTTACGTTTGAGTGCAAAATGGGGAATGGAGAGGGGATTTGACATGGCAGAGTATGATTGGTTGGGGTGGAGAGGGGACTACTCCCCTCGAGTGGAGCGCCCCTTACACCCTAATATACTGAACTTGATTGCTAGATTCGGTAATATAATTATAATGGAAGTTGGTTTCTATTTTGCGCCTGGTTTAATCATAAATAGTTTTTAATTAAAGTAACTTTCTCGAGCCCGAGAAGCAATCCCGGGTGTCGGGAGATAACCAAGTTATATTTATATTTAATAAAATGTCACAGTATATGCCACATGGCATATACATGTACACTAAAATGCAATTTACTAAGTTGGTTCCTAAATCCAGAAAAAAAGTATGAAGTTTGTTATTATTTCGTGCATTTTGCCATCTTATTATATGTTAACTGTTATGATCACGTTCTTAATCATCATTTCAGTTTCACATGCAAGAGGAGCTACCATGCCAAGTTGTTTGTCGAGTAAAACTCGACTCTAAATCTGCAAAAAGTTTCCAGGATATGATTGATGATGAGTATCGGGTTAATATGTATGGTTTGTCACTAGTTTACAATATATTGTATTCTTAATGTGTCAATTTCGATAAATAGGTCAATTTGGGTTATGTTACATATTTTACATTGGGGAAGTTACGAGGGAAACATGTCAATTGGGTTGAACGGTTCAAACGGGTCGAATTCCACCCAAGTTGTATGTTTATCTCTAAGTCCATAACGGGTCAAGCGGGTAAACTTTAAAAATTATTAAAAGCGGGTAGAGTGGCACTTAAATTGTATTTTAAGGCCAGCCTCCTTGAGAACGGGCAGATACGAGTTATAACATGTCAAACGAGTATATTGAAAAGTGTCCTACGCTGTAAACGGGCCAAACGGGTTGGAATGTCACACAAAGTGTCTTTCAATGCATAAAACCTCCTAAGTTGTATTTTTAAAAGAAACATATAAATATATTGGAAGAGTAAAATGCCAAAACCGTCCATGAGGTTTGGGCAGATTTGCGACATCCGTCCAAAAAAGTTCTTTTTTTTTGCAACTGGACCCTTCACGTTTGCATTCTGTTGCTAGTTCCATCCTTTAGTTTAAACGGAGTTAGCGAATTGGATGGAACTGGCAACAAAACGCAAACGTGAAGGGTCCAGTTGCAAAAAAAAAAAAAAAAAAAAGTTTTTTGGATGGATGTCGCAAATCTGTCCAAACCTCAGGGATGATTTTGGCGTTTTACTCTATATTGAAATAAAGTTTGTAATAGTATTTAACTCACTAACTATAATAAAAGGTTTAACCTTTAGTTTTTATAAATGACTTATTTTATACTTGTAATCTCTAGCACTAATTTTTTTTTATTTTTATAATACAATGCAGGATTTTGGATAACTTACCAGTTGCTGTTCTTAGGCAAAGACTTTATGGTAGTCAATCAACCGTTTATGAACATGGTTTTCGTGTTGGGTTCAAAGGAAGCTATGCTGGGGTGAGTTCCATATACGAAAAAATATACGTCACGGATTTAATATTTTTTAAATAAATTTGTTTGTTTTTATTTTCAGAGCAATGATGAAAAATATTTCATCAATAATCACCTGAGCTTCAGAGTCATATATCACAAGAATCCGGACACCGATTCTGCTCGAATTGTCGGGTTCGAAGTTACTCCACACAGGTTTATTTTCTCATCCCTGCCTTTCATGGAGGAAAACCGAAAACCAAGATATAGTGACCCATTTACTTATAAACGGGCCGATTTGGGTTATGTATTAAACTGATCATAAATTAAAAAAAGGTTTGTCTAAACTTCAATGCTAACATGTTCAACAGCATCAGTCATGAGTACAGAGAGTGGGGCCCTCAAATAACTACATGTAACAAAGATACAAAAAATATAATTCGAGGAAGCACTATACCACAAACGGTTGATACAGATACGGAAGTTGTATTTACATATGATGTGACTTTCAAGGTACATTCTTGAGAAACTTTAGCCTTATATATGAGTTATGACAGTTTCAACTCATTTATTCATATACAGGTCAATTTGGGTTGGGTTTTTATCTCAATGGGCTGATAAAATGAATAGGTACAAAAGATTGGTTTAGATTGGTTGAACGGGTCAAATGGGTAAAAGAAAATTGCATATGGGTTCATTTGGGTCAACTCAAATTAGACAACGGGTCTTTTTGTGTCTACTCAAGTTATAGAACGGGTCATTCTTGACCATTGTTTGACTACACCACCTGTCCGTCATAAAAAATATAGCAGGTGAACCTATTTAAATATTTTTTCCCACAGCGACTCATTTCAACTCGAGTCCATATTGATCGGAACCTGTTTAAATCGAACCAAATAGATACTTTTTCGTGAAGGTTTAAAAGTGTTAGAAAATAGACTAAAATGGTTTGCAGGTACACCGACCCGACCCGTTTTGACCCATAGTTTAAGATGACCCATTTCAACCGAACCTTATTCCATATTTTCAATTTTTCAGGAAAGCGACATTGAATGGGCTTCGCGTTGGGACGTCTACCTACTTACAAACGACGATCCACTCCACTGGTTTTCCATCAAAAACTCTTTAATTATCGTCCTCTTTCTTTCGGGGATGTTAGCGATGATCATAATGAGAACACTTCACAAAGATATCTCGAACTTTAACCAGTTAGACCCACAAGACGAGTCAGAAGAAGAAACGGGCTGGAAAGTCGTCCATGGAGACGTTTTTCGGGCCCCCATTAATTCCGGGCTACTTAGTGTTTATGTCGGGGCGGGTGTCCAAATCTTTGGGATGACACTCACCACCCTGATATTTGCTTTATTGGGCTTCTTATCACCCTCCAACCGTGGCGGTCTTATGACGGCCATGGTCCTGTCATGGTTTTTCATGGGCTTATTCGCGGGCTTTTCCTCAGCCCGCCTTTACAAAGCAATTAAAGGGTACCGAGTGGAAGGAAAACACTTTAAAAACGTCGTTTATGTTTCCCGGTATATCATTTGCAATCTTTTTTGTCCTCAATGCCTTAATGTGGGGACAAAGTTCGTCCGGAGCCGTACC
Source organism: Helianthus tuberosus (assembly GCA_030545235.1). NCBI lineage: Eukaryota > Viridiplantae > Streptophyta > Magnoliopsida > Asterales > Asteraceae > Helianthus > Helianthus tuberosus. The sequence goes on along the minus strand of CM060374.1, from coordinate 150,522,167 downwards.
CTTTGGCACCATATTTGTTCTTGTTTGCTTATGGCTCGGGATTTCGGTACCTTTAGTCTTTGTTGGCAGTTACTTGGGGTTCAAGAAACCCGTTATTGAAGATCCAGTTAAAACAAATAAAATCCCTCGACAAGTTCCCGAACAACCTTGGTACTTAAAGCCCGTTTTCACAATTCTCGTTGGCGGGATTTTTCCTTTCGGGGTGGTTTTTATCGAGTTTTTCTTCGTTTTAACATCCGTTTGGCTCAACCAGTTTTACTACATAGTCGGGTTTTTATTCATCGCTCTTGTGATATTAATAATGTGTGCGGAAACAACAATCATCTTGTGTTACTTCCATTTGCGCGGTGAAGACTATAACTGGTGGTGGCGGGCTTATTTGACCGCGGCTTTATATCTCTTTTTATACTCGGTTTTCTACTTTTTCACCAAGTTGGAAATTACGAAATTTGTTTCATGCGTTTTGTATTTCGGGTACATGTTAATCGCTTCGTACGCGTTCTTTGTGTTGACGGGTACGATCGGGTTTTATGCTTGTTTATGGTTTGTGTGGAAAATTTCTTCTTCTTTGAAGATTGATTGATGTGTAGAAGGAAAACCAAGGGGGTGGATACAAGTAAAGGGAGCAGTGTTGGATTAGTGTCACATTTGGCTTTAAAAACAAATAGACATGTATGACGTCTATTTGTTTTTGTTTATGTATATAAATCTTTGTTGTTATAGAGGGACAGAAGCGTGCCTGGGTGTCAGCACAGTGGCCACCACACCCCGCAAACACCGTGGGGACTCAGGTTCGACTCCGGTCGTTTGCGTAATAAAAAAAGCGTGCCTGATGTCCACTCGGCCGGGGGACTCACCGCCAGGCAGCTATGTGGTGTGCTAGCTTGTGGAGTTGGAATACTTCAGTGGTTAATGGTACCACGCAATTACCATTTTTAGAGGGACAGAAGGACAAGTTAACAATATTAAATAGAAAAGGGAATATGCCACAGAATAGTAATGAAGTTTTAGAAGTATTCCAATTAGGTCACTAATAAAATTTATTGTTCCAATTAGATCATTCTACTTTATTTTGGTGTTCTAATCCTAGATATTTTACCTGAATAGCAGGTTATAGTCCTACATGGCATTTATTTATGGTTAGTTGTTTATCTTCTTTTATAATTATAATTTAAATGCTTTTGGTGTAGGAGTAATTAGTACTTTCTTTCGTTAAAAATTTACTGACATCTAACTATTTTTCATGATTTTATAAAAATTTTGATAACTCTTTGGAGATTTTGAAAAAAAAGTCACATTTTTTATTTTTTTCACATTTTTTTTACTTTTCTACAATTTTTTAAAATCTAATTCGCATTTTTTTCTAACCCATTTGGCATTTACGTGCCATGTCAACAAATTTTTTAAATAAAAAACCTAAATAAATGTCATGTAGGATGGATGACCTTCTATTTAGGTAAAATATATAGCATTGAAACATCAAATGAAACTTGAATGACCTAATTGTAACAAAAAAAAAAATTATGAGTGACGTAATTAGAACACTCTCGAAACTTGGTTACTATTGTACAAAGTTAACCCAATAGAAAACTATATCTATTGTTTTAAGTAAGATGGATAATACGGTATGTTACTATTTAGTATACTCTCTTTTTCCTAATATATTTGACCATAATAAATAACTAGTGGAATTCTCCTGCGCTACGCGGCGGGAATTCAACCAGTATCGATTTGGTTTGTTACACTATTGGCCCTTGCTATATCAATCGAAAAAAGAAAATAAAATATAAGGGTCTTGATATGCCCAAAAGGACTTTGACACGTGTTTTACATCGATTGAAAACCATAAAAACAATTATCGGTATCGCTTATGATTATTTCAATATCGATGTCGGCACTCATGTTGTTCGCGTGGATTCATCGCGATTCATCACGGTACTCTACGATACCTACATTTGTATAGCTTACGATACAAAAAAGAAAATAAACTTTATTTTGAATACAAATTTTGATTGAAAACCATAAAAACAATTAGGGGTACCAGTTTCGATCATTTCAGTACCGATACTGGTTCCGATGTTGTTCGATTGGAATCGGCTCGGTTCATCACGGTACCATACGATACCTGGACGTGTATAGTTATTGATGCAACAAAAACACTCTATTTTGAATACAAAACTGTATTGAAATGTCAAGAAAAAAAAAGTTAACAAAATTGCGTATTTAGGTCAAAAAAAAAGTTAACAAATGCATATTATTAGAGAAAAATCAAATTAAATAAAAATTAAATCGGATAAAGCGTATATAACCGATACATATATCAGTTTGAATAATACCAATAACGGTGCCAATGTTTTGTTTGAATCAGATCAATTAGTCACGATACCAGTACGATATCAGCACTCATTATAAGTTACGACTAAAAAACACTCTACACTTATTTACTTTTATGCTATTAGTTCGTTTAAATAAATCTCATTGCGACAAATATGTATATTTTAATTAAATACATCAGGCATTAACCAATTTGATGGCATTAATAGAAACAACAACAATAATTAATATTATTTTAAAATAATCAAATAATATAAAAAATGAATTTAGGTGAATTCACTATGACTTTCTCCGCGCGTTGTAGCGGGGAAGTCGGTTGGTATCGGTTCAATTTACTAAGGTGTCGGTATAGTAATCAACCCTTTATATGTCGATCGAAAGATATACCCAAAAAAATAAAGTCATGATACGTATAAAGGATATCGACACATGTTTTACATTGATCAAAAACCAAAAGAATATTGATAAAGGTCTCAAAAGTACAAATACCGGTACCGATGTTCGGTTGAAAGCAACATGGTACCGATGTTGTTCGAACAGTATAAGTTTTGTTCATCACCGACACTCGCAATAGCTTATAATATAAAAAAGTTATTCCCCCGCGCTTTGCTGCGGGAAGTTGGTTGGTATCAGTTCGATTCAATAAGGTATCGATACAGTAATCGGCACTTTGTATGGAGATCGTAAGATAAATCCCAAAAAATAAAGTCATGATATGCCTAAAAAAATATCGACACATGTTTTACATAGATAAAAAACCATAAGAATATTGATAAAGGTCTCAAAAGTACAAATACCGGTACCGATGTTCGGTTGAAATCGACATGGTATCGATGGTTGGACGGTATCAATTTTGTTCATCACTGACACTCGTTATAACTTATGATATAAAAAGGCACTCCTATACCGCTATCAAAGTTGTTCGAACAATATTGATTCAGTTTGTCATAGTAAAGAAAAACAATATAATTGACTCGTTCAATTTTGAACAAAGCTTTTATCGAAATAGAGATAAAATAAACATGTCACAACAGTATATTCAGAGTTTTATAAAACATTACACAATATTATTAGGGTAATGAAAAATAGTAAACGACCTTAATTTATAAAACATCGTGTCTTTAAAAATTCTAAAAGAAACAAAACATATTTAAGATTAATTATAATAATAATAAAATGTAAATAAACACTATAAGTTATTATCATATCCACTCAAGTTAGCACATATAATAATAATATTATAAAGCTATTATACATAATCTTATACATAATATGACATTAAACCTATTATATATAACATTATAAAAAAAATCAAAGATTTAAAAAATTATACATAATCTTATACATAATATGACATTAGGGGAAGGTTCAAATGAAAACCACTAGTTAACGCGAAAACTCGAAAACTAACTAAAAAAAGCCTAAAAAACACACAAATTTTTTTTTTTTTTTTGCAAACCAAATTTCGCAGGTTTTTTTACATAAAAAAAAAATTTCAAAAAAAAATTTTTTTTTGTGTAGTGCACATGTGTAATACTACACATGTGTATCTGTACTACACATGTGTATTATTACACATGTGCACAACACAAATTTTTTTTTTTTTTTTGAAATTTTTTTTTATATATAAAAACCAGCGATTTTTATTAAAAAAATTGAAAAAAAAAAAAATTTTTTTGTGTGTTTTTTAGGCTTTTTTTAGTTAGTTTTCGAGTTTTCGCGTTAAAAGTGGTTTTCATTTGAACCATCCCCTATGACATTTAACCTATTATATATAACATTATAAAAAAATATCAAAGATTTAAAAACTGTAATAATATTTAAATATTATATTACTATTCATGAAGACTTTAGTTTAATATGTATAACTAGATTTTGCCCCGCCCGCGTTGCGGGGCACTAAGCCGAATATTTCTCTCTCATAACATGTACGTCTGTGTTTCGGTTACTTGTACATACTACTCATAACACGATCTCAAAATAATTACATTGGGTCAAACAATTAAATTAAAACACTATCATACTTTTGTTTAAGAAAAACAAAAACGATAGAAAAACAATAGTTTTAAACTGGGGGCAAAATTGTAATTTTTCAAGATAAATGAACGTGTGCTAGGCAGCCGCCTGACACAAATAATAACTACACCGAGTCAAACAATTAAAACAAAGCACTACTACATATTTGTAAAAAAAAAAAAACTAAAACGATTGCATGATTGTAATTTTACACTGAGGGAAAATCGTAATTTTACTTGGAATGCAAAGGAAAACGATGGCAAAAATGTAAATTTAGATTGAGGGCAAAATTGTAATTTGGCTGGGTGGGGAAAAAACAAAACTAATGACAACACTGTAAATTTAAACGGGTCAAAATCGTAATTTTGAATCGAGGGCAAAATGGTAATTTTTAGTTGGGGGCAAAAGCATAATTTTATTTTGAACTGCGAGTAAAAACGTAATTTTGAACTGATGGCAAAATCGTAATTTTAAAGCGAGGATAAAATCGTAAATTGGTTGGGCTAATGGGGGATTGCCAGGCAGATTCCTAGCACTATTCCCCCCATCTTGTGTCTATAGTTATACACTGGGGTAAAATCGTAATTTTACTGGGAAAACAAACAAAAACGAAGACAAAAATGTAAATTTAAATTGAGGACAAAATCGTAATTTAGCTGGGAGGAACAAAACAAAAATAATGGCGAAATTGTAAATTTAAACGGGGCAAAATTGTAATTTTTAACTGGGGCAAAAGCATATTTTTATTTTGAACCGGATGTAAAACTGTAATTTTAAACTGATGAAAAAAATCATAATTTTTAAGCGGGGACAAATTCGTAATTTAATTTAGCCCAAAGCAGGTGAACTGCTGTTAGACAAATTTTATAAATGTTATAGACTTAATAAATAAAGATTTAAGTATATATTTTTTTTGAAGGGTGACTTTCTATGTACAGGACCTATTGGTCACCGGGTTCTTGTCAAAGACAATCCCCCGTCAGTCCCGTGTTACGGACGCGATGTTCTATCGGGCCCCGGCCGCGTACGGAAATTGACCTTCTCCCGGAAACCATACTGCCCCCACACGGGTAAAACCGTTGGGGTAACAGCTGGGTGAAAACCGGGTTGCCCTCCGGATCGAACCATGCCTCGGTAGGAACGATCCATCATAGGGACGTCCCCCCCAATATGCCGCAGCCGAGAGTCAAACCCACGACCTCATAGAAATCAATTAAATAAACAAAAGTATAAATAACATTAAAAAAAAGTTTAGTACTGTTCATCAGCAGTTTGTTTTAATAGGTATAATAAGAGTAAAAGTAAAGATTCCGTACAAACTATATTATCGTACAAAACGTACGAATGGTATGGAAAAGTAAAAAAGAATGCAGTGACATTTTGATAATTATTTTAATCGTAAGAGTAAAATGCACGGATAGTCCCTGTGGTTTGGTAAAATAACACCTATAGTCCCCAGCTTTTGGAAATTACACCGGTGGTCCCTGTGGTTTGACAGTTTGTTACTCGGATAGTCCCTGGAGTGGATGTCCGTTAGTTTTCACCGTTAACACCATGTAAAATGACCAAAATGCCCTCAGTATTAAATTAAAAAACATTAAAAGACTATTTTTAAATAACAAAACAAATAAATCAATTGACCAAACCAGCCTGCAGCCACCAACAGCTACCACCTCTGAACCACCACAGTCACCACAGCCACCATCTGAACCACCACCATCATCATCTTTCTCCGCCGCCAACGCACCTATCGTTGCCACCACCGTCATCAACAACCATCATCAAAACCCAACCAATAAAACCCTAAATCGGTTCTAAATCTACAAATTCAACTCAAAACTCAATACCCTAAGAAGCGATATGTACCTTAATCGACTGATGTTGATGGAGGAGGGAGTTGCAGTGGCAGAGTTGCAGTGGTGGTGAGTGAGTTACAGTGGCGGAGATGGAGGAATTACAGTGGCGGAGTCAAGTGGTGGTGAGTGACCTTTTCTGGGACCATTTCTGTGTGTGTCTCTCTCTCTCTGGTCGACCTTTTCTGGGATGGAGGAGGGAGTTACAGTGGCAGAGATGTTGATGCCGGTGGAGGTGGTGAGGGTAAGAGTGGTGGATTGGATGGTGGCGTTGCCGTAGAGGGAGATGGAGGTGGAGTTGAAGAGAAAGTTGATGGCGGAGGACAGTGGGGATAGGAGGAGGAGGTGGTTGTGGTGGTTGATCATGGTGGAGATGCGGTGGTGAACATGAAGGTGGTAATGGTGGATTGGTTGACTTGTAAATGAAGGGTGTTGATTGTTCTGGAGCTGCTTATAATACATGTTGATGATTATAGTCTGCTGACTTGTACGGATATGCACTCCAGGCATTTTTTTAGTGTTTAATTTAATATTAAGGACATTTTGGTCATTTTACATGGAGTTAACGGTAAGAATTAACGGACATCCACTCCAGGGACTATCCGAGTAACAAACTGTCAAACCACAGGGACCACCGGTGTAATTTCCAAAAGCTGGGGACTATAGGTGTTATTTTACCAAACCACAGGGACTATCCGTGCATTTTACTCTAATCGTAATTACCCTACAAGATCAAAATTTTCATACAAGATCATTTGTAGAGTAATTACCCTATAAGATCAAAATTACCCTTTGTAGAGTAATTTTGATAATTACCCTACGAGTAACATAATTACGAAAAATGTCACCACGTTTTTTTTTTTTTACTCTATTCGTGCGTTTTGTACGATTAGATACTTTGTATTTAATCTTTTGTCTAAATCATAAACGTATTTAGTTCTATTTCTAAATTGTTCATGTTTATTTGGTTGTTGAGGTTCTCATTTGTCAAAATTCAAATATGTAAAACTGAACGCCTTTATCTAAACATGTCATAATCGATATAGTTATTTCTGTCAATCAAATGTATCGATCCAAACTCGATCACTCATAACCATGGTTGCAAAAGTCGCTAGGCGCTCCCTAGTCGGTCGACCGGGGAGTTGAGAGTACTCGGCCTAGGCGGAGAGTACACGGGGAGTACTCGGACATGCCAAATTATAAAGAAATTATTTTTCGAAAATTAAATACATGTAAAATAACATAAATTTACTAATATTTATAACAAAATACGTGAAATTGATATTCATTCTTTAATATTATAGGCATAAAAATTATGGTTTATTTTATTTTAAGTCAAACTCGGCCCGAGTTGACCAACTAGATCCGTTTTTGGCCAATGTTGACCGCATTTGATCGATTCCGAGTAATTAGTCGGAGTTGAAGAAAGTCGCCTCGGCAGCCTACCTTGTAGCGACTACTCGGGGAGTACTCGGCCTTGGAGACCTTGTTTTACAACCATGCTCATAACTATATAAACTAAACACCTTTTTCTAAACATATCATGTTTATTCAAACTTTTGTTTTAACAAACAAAATAACCTTATATATGTTTTAGTGCAAGAAAAAAAACATTTACTCAATATAGAAGGAACAATGTTGCATTCATCTAGTATACCTAAAAAAACAATTCCACATTATCAATTATAATTTTTCAAATATTCTAATCGCAAAACGCCTTATAGATGATTCGATTCTCCTTCAAAACCATGACCCTTTACAAGATCTTGAAGCGGAGGGCCAGGACATCCACGAGCACAAATTCCGCCTAAACAAGCACAAAACCCACAACCTTTGCAAAGTGGAGCGCAATCAGATCTTGTCATACAGTGCGGTAGACCATTAGGTCGAACCGCCACTGTTTCCCGCCACATCCCTTCACAAATAAACCAACTATTAGATGAAATACAAAAAAGACATAAAAACATATATAAAAAATATATATATATAACCAGATGAAATGAGAGCAATCAACATGAATAGAACCAAAGCTTGTTGTGTAATCCTCATCCTTCTATCTATCTATACTTTCTGTCTTATACATATTACATAAAATGCACATATATATACACGCATTAGCATATGAAGAATACGTTATTTATTAAAAATAAATTTAATGAAAAGTAATTATATAAGCAACTGCTACATATGTATATATGATAACATCCGATGTGTTTAATATTTAATTAATGGGCATTCATGTAACGCACCATAATTATGGGTTTTCATTTATTTTTATTTTTAATTTAATTTATAGTGATATTTGTTTGCATTCAAGACATTTCCTGTGTGTTTTCTTTCTTCCTTTTTTAACTAGAGGGACAAATACACTTGACATTTTTTTTCTCTATATTGGGTTTAAATCGATTATTATTCATATATTTTTTTGGTGGTTAGATAATTTTCATAATGTTTTAAGTAATCTATTGTTTACTTATAAAAATTAATATGATCTTATCACACGTTAATACACCATTACATGTTAATACACCGTTAAAAACATTTTAACCCCTAAACTTTGTTCATAATAATATTTAGAGTAAACTGCCATTTTGGTCCCTGTGGTTTGGCCAGTTTTGCCACTTTAGTCCAAATCTCAAACTTATTACATCCAGGGCCCTGTGGTTTGCATTTTGTTGCCATTTTAGTCCAAATCTCAAATTTGACCAGAATTCCCAAATTCAACCCCCTGTTTTGTCCTTATATCCAGGGGTATTTTTGTCATTTTGGTTTTATAACTCAATTATGTATATCAAATACCTACAACAATTATATATATAATATATACCTACACAGACAACATTTCTCTCTCTCTCATCTTTCTCACTCTCTCTCTCTTTCAGAACTACCACCACCACCCCCACATCATCCCCGCCACCACCATCGCCACTGTCGCCGCCAACACCACCGTAACCCAATCGCCGCCAACATCCAGATTACTGATTAGGGATCGAAACACAAAGATCTAACCCTAATTTCACATCTCCAATCCGAATTCCATCAATTTCACTCCAGATCTCCATCAACAATCGCCGATTCGGCATTCAGAGGTGATGAAACTGCTCCTTTCTTCGGATTCCTCGGTGCCGCTTTTGCACTCGACTTCTCAACCCATTTCTTGTTTAGTGGTGGTGGGGGTGGGGGTGGTGGTGGTGTGGTGGTGGTAGTTCAGAGAGAGGGAGAGAGCAGAGTGAGAGATGGTTGTGACACTTGGTGGGCTAGGAGGAGGGTTTTGAGGGTTTATTGCCGGTGGCGGTGGTGGGGATGAGAGACTGCAGCGGTGGTGAGGTCCGGCGGTGGTGAGGTCCTCAACAGTGAAGGTAGTGGAATACATGCTTTCATCGATGTCGAACGAGCTTCTACGCAAGTTCCCGGATAACTCGGCTTTCGATTTCGACTACACCGAGAGCGCGATCTGGTCGCCGTTGGTCCCTCACCCGTCGAAACCCTTGTCCCCTGTTCGGCCTTTGAAACAGGGGAAGCTTTCGTTCGACGACGAAGAGACAGAGACCGATGCGGGTAATTTTATGTTCAATTGCTTCAGAATTGGTAACGAATTTGGTGGAAACAAGATTGTGGGGGTGAAGAAAAGAGGGATGAGAAACAGGGGATTTGGTCAATTGGGGATGAATTGTTTGAATTGGGGTTGAAGATGATGATGTATTGTGTGAAATAATAAGATAATAAGGGTTTTTTTTAGGAGAACTGTATATGTATATATATATATATATATATATATAATATAATTAATATTGTTTTAATTAATTAAAAGAATAAATTAAAATGACCAAACTACCCTTGCACTATAGGACAAAAAAGGGTCAGAAAATCAGTCAAAAATCAGACTTTTTGAGTTTTGGACTAAAATGGCAACAAAATGCAAACCACAGGGCCCTGGATGTAATAAGTTTGAGATTTGGACTAAAGTGGCAAAACTGGCCAAACCACAGGGACCAAAATGGCAGTTTACTCTAATATTTAAAACGATATTTACATCAAAGTTTTTATACTTGCTTAAAATGAACGTGCTTTTGAAAAACAAAATATATATAAAATAATTCGTTTCCCTTTAAATTCATCTAAATAAGATTGTATTTTTGCTAAAAAGTTGAATGTCACTTCATGAGATTTTTTTTTTAAATTTAAAAGGTAACGGGTCATTATTTTAGATATACTTTGGTAATTACATTTATTCTAGAAAAAATGTGGAGGCTTTAATATAAGAAAATTGAGTTGAGGATAAGAAATACAACGTTGAGCTAGGTTGATATGTAGATAGTGGCGGATCTAGAATTTTTTTTCATTGGGTTCACTTTTTTAAGTGCTCGAATTTCGGTTAATTTGACGTTAGAATTTCTGGTCGGGTCAGGTCGGTCGGGCTTTATAACCAGTGGCGGATGCAGTTTAACGTTGTTTTTATGTAGAGGTTAGTATATAATGCTAAGAAGGAATTTCTTGTTGATTGAAAGCTACAGTTTGACATTCAAAATAAACTAATAAAAAGTTGACGATTCCTATTCAATCCTCCAGCACTTTTTGAATATGATGCTATGAGTTGTTCTTTTATGAATTTTGAATTTCATAAGTTAAGAAGACATCTAATGGTTATTTTTTTACAATATAAAAATTCCATACTAAATCGCACTTGCCGAAAACATCTAATAATTCCATTGTTCTAAAACATGAAGTGGGATAGGGAACCAATGAATACAAGCCCAAGAATAAATACAAAAACCCAATGAATAAAAAGCCCATGAATGAATACAAAAACCCTAATTCATTAATTTTAGTTTTAAAAGAAACTAGCAATAAGACCCGCGCGTGTTGCGGCGCGGGTACATCGAATGGATTAATCCAAACATTATGTGATGTGTTAACCATATGAAAACGTGCATTTCGACATATCATAGAAAACATAACAGGTATAACAGAAAAACTGACATGTATAATCGAAAGAGATTAATTAGAACTTTTGGAAATAAAGGGAAAAAAAGAAACCATAATTTGACTCCACTCGGTTCGAAACAAAATTTGCGAAACATTCATATAATAAGCAAGGAAGCATATTATATTTGACCTCACTCATTTCCCAAAAAAAGTTTACGTTGAAACATACACTAACTCGAATTTATACCAAAACGTACATATAAGTATGGATGTAAAAATGTTTTTTTGAACAAAAAAAATGTTATATTTGATCTGATTTATTTCCAGAAAAAAGTTTATGTCGAATAGAGAAAATCGAATTCATACCGACACGTACATAAAAATATGCACTTAAAAATAGTTTTTTTTAAGTAAAGGAAGTATAGGGGTAAACTTGAAACAAATTATTTTTAGTAAAAAATTTAATAGGCTAAACACGTGTGTAAAATCGTGCCAAGTAGCCCAATGCCACACCACCAACAACAGAAGAGCTCGTAAAATAAAATAAATAAAAAGAGTAAAAATAACTCTGAACGAAAAACATATGTAAATTCATTGAATCATGCACACCCGTTACGGTATGTTAATACGAAGAAATTAGACTGAAACATAAAACGTAGAAAGAAAAAACTAAGTCAATTTAGGACCCGCACATTAGAACGAACTTGTCAAACGAAGAATAATAGACGTGTTCAAATAGGAAAAGCAGACAAAAAAATTGAACCATACACACACGTTGCAGCGTGTTGACTCGCCAAATTTTGAACGAAACGTAGAACAAAAAACTTGCAAAAGATGAAAAGTATAGGGGACTAAAGTTGAAAATAAAAAAGTATTGAGGTTAAATTGTAAAATATGAAAGTCTTTGTGTTAAAAGTAAATGAATAAAAAAAGTTAAAATGAAAAGATAAAAACTTTAGATGAAAAATGAAAGAAGAATTTTTTTTTAGAATCACCCCATGCACATGGTACAACTAATAATGCAAGAAAAACTTGCTTATTTATAGTATAAAAATTGCAAGAAAAATGTTTGATACTATGATAGAACTCATGGCACAGTGAAAGTAAAAGGGGCGCCTCACCATTGCATCAGTTTAGCTTTTTTGTTATGGGTTCGCTTTATAATTTATCTATGGGTTCACTTTATATTTTTATACACATACACATTTTCTACTAATAATTCAAAACCGAAATGGGTTCCTGGGAACCCGAAACCTTTAATGTAGGTCCGCCAATGTAGAGGCTTTAATATAAGAAAATTGAGTTGAGGATAAGAAATACAACTTTGAGCTAGGTTGATATTTGTTCTTGTCCAGTTGTTTTTAAATATCATATACATTTGAATTCCAACTAGAATCATTGAATATACTCTAGTTATTAAAACGCTTATTTTATTTTTATAGTTTTATCTGACTCATTTTGACTTGATTTGTTTCGGCTAGATCCGATTTAGCTTCACTCATAGAAATTTCTATTCACCAAGTGAAATTTCTATGAGTGAATTTCACCTTCCCTTGGGGGGAGGGGGGGTGTTGTGTTATGACAATAAATGAATACTATGCATCACTTGTGAAGGCATAAACAAATGCACCCTTTATTTAAGAGAATATTCACGACAAGTCTTGTATGATTCTTCACGTTGCATCAAGTTAGATAACAACAACTTGCATGGCTTGCACCAATACCTTCGAGTTCATTCTTCCGAATGTACTATGGACACATGATGTTAGCTACAACAACATGCATGTTGGTGCACCCAAATGCCTAATATCAATCCTTTACAAACACGACTATGGGGTATATATAATCCCACTCACCCCTAGCTTTCGTCTTAACTTGTTAGTGTCAGCTTAATAAAGTGCCTTGGCGTGTTATCAAATGTCTATGCATTTCATCATTCCACATGAAACTCCATACGACCCTATCGTGATCCTTCTTGATAGCTTCCAGGGCTTACTTAAAGTTGATTCGTGTGATTTGATGGGTAAGACTAGCATTCTCTACATTATTGTGGTTGTTAACACATGTTATCCAATGCTTAATCAGTTATTCCTCGTATGCCTATGTTCCTTCTTCTATTGGCGTGTGGTCGCTATATCTCAACATGAAATTGTGATGCCAGGCTTTATTATCATTTCCCTCCAAAGGTCACATTTGATAACATTTTGTGTTATGAGCATATACGGGAGTAAGAATACGTCAAATTACCAATTTAACAATAAACGCACATACAATAAAAGCTCATAATCTCTCATTATCTGAAGAACCTGATTTTATAAACTTGTTTGTAAAGAAAATACAGATTAAGTACCTACGATAAACTCATAAATGAACACATATAACCCTAGTTAATAATTTGAGCCTCACTCAATGTACAGTTGGAATTCATCTCACACATGTCACATATCTCGCATATATAAGACCCAACTTGAGACTTCACCTTTTTTCAGCAAGGAAATATATGAAGGAATCAAGGTTGAATAAGTAATCTTTATTGAAAAAGCCCTAAAACCGGGTATAAGTCGTTTATTAGGTAAACCAATACCAATAATGCTTAAACAAATTAAAACTACAAGGTATATGACTCTAAGGGCCTGTTTGACAACTTCTGAATGAGTCAGTGCTGAACTAGTAAGAAGTCTAAATCATTAAGTGTTGAACCAGTAAGATGTCTGAACCTTTAAGAGTCAGTATAATGCTTAACCGTTCAAAGGCAAATGTCTAACCAATTCAAATAAGAGGTTTTAACCATTCAGACTCAATATAAATGCTTAGCCATTCAGAGGCTAATATCTATATCATTCAGACATCTGCTCACGAAACAAATAGTCTGAACCATTAAGTGTTGAACCAGTAAGAGGTCTGGACCATTAAGAGTCTCGTTAAGAGCTATTAAACTCAAGAAACTTAATACGTCTATTACTTAGGTGTAACACCCATCTAATTTTACTTGATTTTAATAATAGCTTTTACCATTTCAATTAAAATATTGTTTAAATAACCTAAACATTCATTACAGAAATTCACAAGTAACAAAAAACCCTAGTCAACTAACGACTAAGTTAGAAGATTTCAAAAATTGTTTAACAAACAGTTCACATCATAAACATTGTTTAAACTGAGTCAATATGCGCGGAAGCTCCAAAGGTATGTGTTCGGTTCTTCAAAAGTTGCTTGATCATCATCCGTGAATCTTTGAGTACCTAAAACTGTAATGTTTACATAAACATTTATGTTAGAATAGTTGGAAATAATACTTAATTGAAACTACGATCGAAGTGAATTTGAGGTTTTACAATTAAACAAAATTTATAAATTTTCAGACTTTACCGTAACTTACGGTTCCACCGTAAGTTACGGTGGTCAATTTTTCAATAAGGATCCACCGTAAAACAGAAGACTCACACCGTAAGCACCTGACATCTACCGTAAGTTACGGTGATACCGTAACTTACGGTAATCGCTGTAACATTCTATTTTTGGTATTTTGTTTGTTTTGCCCAAACCTTTTTCTCAATTTCCTCATTTACCTCGACCAATACACTGATTTTTCATAATCAAATAGGTCTTTTATAATTGTTGACAAAGACCAAATAAACGTACTACAATACATTCCATGCCTTGATTAGTCGTTTGACCCATTTGGCTCATCTAAGGGATTCCTCAAATTTTGATGACAACCAATGAGGTCTAACAAATTTCTTGGCCTATTATTCGAACTAGCGAACACCATCGCTTAATTCCAACTCGACTTTTATTCACCAAACAATTACAAACGTACTAGACAACAAAATTTAACTCAAATGTAACAACCGAAGTTACATACCTTTAAAGCAAGCCCTTCAAACGTGCGTCTACACCGGTTTGCCCGCTAGATGCCCCGGCTTCCTTTCCTATAGAGTTCAATCACCATATGTTTAGAACTCTTTTTGTTTCACTTACATAACGCACATTTTGTCATACATCGTAATTATGCGTTTTAACTTAACAATTCAGTTTCAAGCCTTCTTTGAGGCATTTCATCAAACATTATAAGGGCAGAATTTTTATATCTTTCATATTCAAGTTCATAGCTTGCTAATTAGCTAACTTAACATCAATAAGCCTTTATATAGTATTTAAACATCAGATTTTTCTGAAATCACTTCCTATGATCAAATTAGACTAGAATAATCATTCTAACTCTAGTGTTCATCTTTATCTTGTAAAACCCACAACCCACCTTCAAGGTGTTCATGGAATTTCCTGAAATTGGACATGATTTCACTTGTAGTTGTCTAGGTTTCACTTCTAGACACCATATCATCCCTAATCTAACAAAATAACACACATGCAACATCTAATTTCAGATTTTCCAAAATCATAAGAAATTCAAGTTGAGAGATTTCATCAGATTTTACATACCTTAGAATCCTCTTGCGATGAGGATCACAATTCTAGGTTCTAATTTCGATTTCGACTTGGATTGAGCCTTCAATTGATTGATTTAATGTAGTTTTAGGTTTTTGAAGATGGGGGTGTCGCCCCCTGCTCCTTCTTGGTCGACCAGCACCTCTAAATGGGGTGTTTGGTTTTTTTTTTTTTTTTTATTATCTAATTTGGTTTCAAATTTAACAACTAAGGCCCCTCTACTTTGTTCAACATATCATTTAGTAGCTTTTAACCCTATTATAGGCTATTTCTAGCCTTGTAACTAACTAGGTTAAAAGTTCCTAGTTAATAAATTCTCGTCTATTTATACTTTATAGTTCCAATATAAAGTTTTATATTTTCGGGGTGTTACAAGTCCACCCCCCTTAAAAAGGGTTTCGTCCCCGAAACCGAAGTACGTACCAAATAATGTAGGGTGAAGACGTCGCATCTCCTCTTCGGACTCCCATGTAGTGTCCGAACCTTTCCTATGCTCCCATTTGACTTTGACTTGGTCAATTTGTTTATTTCGTAAATGTTTGACCTTTCGGTCTAAAATCTCCACCGGTCTCACCGCATAATTCAGACTATTATCCACTTCGATATCATCGTAATGGATATAGGCCGTTTCATCTGCTAGGCACTTTCTTAATTGTGACACGTGGAACGTGCCACCCTTCCATGGGGAAACTTTTAGCATGACCATGTCACCAACCTGGAATTTGATTGGCCTATTCCTTTTATCAGCATACGCCTTTTGCCTGTCTTGAGCCGCTTTCAAGTGTGCCCGAACTATATCGATCTTTTCATTCGTGGCTCGTACTATATCTTGGTGGGCGAGTTCACGTGGACCCACTTCACCCCAACATACCGGGGTTCAACACTTCCTACCGTAAAGCATTTCGTACGGTGCCATCTTAATACTAGATTGGTAACTGTTGTTATACGAAAACTCGACTAACGGTAGGTGAACATCCCAACTGCCTCCAAAGTCGATTATACACGCCCGTAGCATGTCCCCCAATGTTTGTATCGTTCTTTCACTTTGTCCATCCGTTTGAGGATGGTACGCAGTACTAATGAACAATTTGGTCCCCATTTGCTCTTGGAAATCTCGCCAGAAATTCGAAGTAAACCGGGTATCCCTATCAGACACGATGGACACCGGCACCCCATGACGTGCTATTATTTCATTGGTATAAACTTCTGACATCTTTTCTGACGTATAAGTCTCACGAATCGGAATGAAGTGAGCACTTTTCGTCAATCTATCCACCACTACCCATATGGCATCGAAACCACGATTCGTCTTAGGCAACTTGGTTAACAGATCCATTGTAATATGTTCCCATTTCCAAACCGGAATTTCTAACGGTTGGAGTTTGCCGTATGGTTTCTGGTGCTCCGCCTTGACTTGTAAACATGTCAAGCATTTTTCCACATACTTCGCCACATCCCTCTTCATTCCAGGCCACCAATAATTTTGTTTCAAATCATTGTACATCTTGGTCGCACCCGGATGAATTGAATAACGGGATTTATGAGCTTCATTAAGTAGAAGCGCCTTCACTCCACAAGTATGTGGAACCCATATCCTTCCTGATCGAGTCTTCAACCCGTTATTTCCATCCGACAAATCTTTCAACTGTCCGATTATTCTTTCTTTCTTCCAATTCTCTTCTTTCATTGCTTCTAATTGCTCCTCTCGAATACGTTCAAGTATACCCGAGGTCACCACGAGTTGCATCGATCTTACTCGTATTGGGACATAGTCCGCTTTTCTGCTCAGAGCATCCGCTACCACATTAGCCTTTCCGGGGTGATAATGTATTTCACAGTCGTAGTCTTTCACCGTTTCCAACCATCGCCTTTGTCGCATATTTAACTCCTTCTGATCAAAGAAGTATTTCAAGCTCTTGTGGTCGGTGAATATGGTGCACTTTACCCCATACAAGTAATGCCTCCATATTTTTAATGCAAATACCACCGCAGCCAACTCGAGATCGTGCGTGGGATATTTCTTCTCGTGTATCTTCAATTGTCTCGAGGCATAGGCTATTACCTTGCCCCGTTGCATCAACACGCAACCGAGCCCCGATAGTGAAGCATCCGAATAAACCACCATGTCTTCGACTCCGTCCGGCAATGTCAATACCGGAGCTTGAGTTAACTTTTCTTTTAGCATTTGAAACGCTTTCTCTTGATCGGCACCCCAAATGAACTTTTCTTTCTTCCGTGTTAGCTTTGTTAGCGGTGACGCAATCTTGGAGAAATCTTGAATGAATCTCCTATAATATCCCGCAAGCCCCAAAAAGCTTCTAATTTCAGAAGGGTTCGTTGGGGAATTCCATTTTGACACAGCCTCTATTTTCGACGGATCCACCAAAACTCCGTCGGCACTTATGACATGGCCAAGAAATTGTACCTCTCGTAACCAAAAGGCACATTTAGAGAATTTTGCATATAACTTCTCTCGTCTAAGTGTCTCTAACACTTCTTGTAAGTGGTGTGCGTGTTCAGCTTCACTTTCGAATACACTAAGATATCATCGATAAACACAATGACCGACTTATCCAACATTGGCTTGCAAACCCGGTTCATGAGGTCCATGAAAGCCGTGGGTGCGTTTGTTAGCCCAAATGACATCACGAGGAATTCGTAATGTCCGTATCTCGTGCGGAAAGCTGTCTTTGGCACATCTTCTTCTTTGACCTTTAGTTGGTGATACCCCGATCTAAGGTCAATTTTTGAAAACCAGTTCGCACCTTGTAGTTGGTCGAATAAATCATCTATCCTCGGGAGCGGGTATCGGTTCTTTACCGTGAGTTTGTTTAACTCCCGGTAATCGATACACATGCGCATGCTCCCGTCTTTCTTTCTCACGAACAACACCGGTGCGCCCCAAGGAGACACACTCGGCCTTATGAATCCCTTGTCAAGCAGGTCTTGGATTTGAGACATCAACTCTTGTAATTCCGACGGTGCAAGTCGGTACGGGGCTTTTGCTACGGGTTTCGCGCCCGGAATCAATTCGATCCCAAACTCTATTTCCCGTTCAGGCGGTATCCCCGGTAAATCCTTCGGAAACACATCTTCATAATCTCGTACTACCGGTACATCTCCAATCTTTCGTGATTCTTTTTCGGGCTCATTAGCGTATATCATGAATGCCTTGCATCCTCGCTTCATAAGCTTGTGAGCTTTCAACATTGAGCATACTATGGGGTTGCCTCCTTTTTCGCCATAAATGGTGACGTGTTTCCCGCTCGGAGATGTTAGTTTTATCTCTTTACGAAAACACACGATCTTTGCATGGTGTTGAGATAGCCAATCCATCCCAACGACTACTTGAAATTCTCCCATTGACATCGGGATTAGGTTTATCAAATATTCTTCGTCGTCAATGCTCAGTTTACAGTTTTTACATACATCACAAACAATAAAGCTCTTGTTATTACCTATCTCTACTTCTAAGGGCGCAGGTAATTTTGTTAGAACAAATGAAGGATGTCGAATAAATCCATATGAAACAAAGGATTTATTCGCACCCGTATCAAATAACACGCGTGCAGGAATCGAATTTACAGCAAATATACCTGAGACCACATCAGGTTCAACCTTTGCTTCTGCGGCGGTTAGTTGAAAAGATCTTGCCTTTGCTTTTGGGGCTTCACCTTTCAGGTCCTGCCCATCCTTCTTTCCAACCAGTTCCGGGCATTCCGACTTTTTATGACCCATTCGATAACAATTGTAACAAACCGTCACTTTCTCCGGGCACGATATAGCCATATGTCCCGTTTTTTTTGCATATGGGACAAGGCTTATCCTTGTAACGACATTCGCCTTTATGACCCTTTCCGCAGATTCTGCAACTTGGCGACCCTCCTTTCGTATCAAATTTCTTTGCAGTATCGTTTGTTCGTGCCTTCTTAGCAGGGCTTGGGTTTACATCTTGTGCTTTCCGTTCACCCCTTTCAATGCTCTTTTTCAGTTCGATCTCCCTTTCCCGAGCAGCATTTATGATCTTGGTAAGGGTCTCGTATTTGGAAGGGGTGATAAATTCCCTATACTCAGCACTCAACATGTTATGGTAGTAGTATATCTTTTGTTCTTCATTCGTCACTAGATCATCGCAAAACTTCATCTTATCCATAAACGTTGCCGTAATCTTGTCTATGGTCTCACTCTTGTGCCTAAGTTGCATGAACCCCTCCTTGATTTTATTCATAACCGCTTTGGGGCTATGATGCTTAAGAAATGGCGTCTTGAATTCTTCCCAAGTCATGACCTTAGCAGCTTCAATACCGATCTCTCTCTTTTTGTTATCCCACCAATCTTTCGCTTGACTCCTTAGTTGACCCGTACCATAGGCTACGTAGTCATCTTCGTTACAATGGGTCCTCTCGAATACCCCTTCGATATCACTTAGCCATCATTGGCACACTATTGGGTCAACCTCCCTATTATATATTGGTGGTTTGCAAGCCATGAATTCCTTGTATGAACAAGGCTTTCGTCCTCCATGCTTTTCCTTTGCTAAATTTGAATCATCTTCCAATTTCTTGATTCTATCTTCTACTATTGATAAAACTGTGTTTTGAATTTTATCAATAAAGCCCGACAAACTGTTTTCAATCGCCTTTCCAACCTCTTCGGCAATCACTTCCCTCATTTGTTCGGTGACTCTTGGCACCGCATCATCATTACCTCCATCTGCCATCTCTATTTCTGAAATGTTTACATAGGTTGTTAAACATTCCATTTATAACACATGCTTTACTTGTTTTGATTCAATCAAGTTCATAACTTGATTTAATCGTTCTTGTTTTGATCCGATCAAGTTCATAACTTGATTTAATCGTTCTTGCTTTTTGCATTTCTTGTATTTGAATGAGCTTACACGTTCTTTTCATGCATATTTGTTCGTTTCTCATTCTTTACATAATACATAATTTATTAACAAAAGAAGTTAATTCTTACCGGATGATCGATCAAGCTTGAACCGAACACTTTGTTGACAACCTTAGGCTCTGATTACCAACTTGTAACACCCATCTAATTTTACTTGATTTTAATAATAGCTTTTACCATTTCAATTAAAATATTGTTTAAATAACCTAAACGTTCATTACAGAAATTCACAAGTAACAAAAAACCCTAGTCAACTAACGACTAAGTTAGAAGATTTCAAAAATTGTTTAACAAACAGTTCACATCATAAACATTGTTTAAACCGAGTCAATATGCGCGGAAGCTCCAAAGGTATGTGTTCGGTTCTTCAAAAGTTGCTTGATCATCATCCGTGAATCTTTGAGTACCTAAAACTGTAATGTTTACATAAACATTTATGTTAGAATAGTTGGAAATAATACTTAATTGAAACTACGATCGAAGTGAATTTGAGGTTTTACAATTAAACAAAATTTATAAATTTTCAAACTTTACCGTAACTTACGGTTCCACCGTAAGTTACGGTGGTCAATTTTTCAATAAGGATCCACCGTAAAACAGAAGACTCGCACCGTAAGCACCTTACATCTACCGTAAGTTACGGTGATCGCTGTAACATTCTGTTTTTGGTATTTTGTTTGTTTTGCCCAAACCTTTTTCTCAATTTCCTCATTTACCTCGACCAATACACTGATTTTTCATAATCAAATAGGTCTTTTATAATTGTTGACAAAGACCAAATAAACGTACTACAATACATTCCATGCCTTGATTAGTCGTTTGACCCATTTGGCTCATCTAAGGGATTCCTCAAATTTTGATGACAACCAATGAGGTCTAACAAATTTCTTGGCCTATTATTCGAACTAGCGAACACCATCGCTTAATTCCAACTCGACTTTTATTCACCAAACAATTACAAACGTACTAGACAACAAAATTTAACTCAAATGTAACAACCCAAGTTACATACCTTTAAAGCAAGCCTTTCAAACGTGCGTCTACACCGGTTTGCCCGCTAGATGCCCCGGCTTCCTTTCCTATAGAGTTCAATCACCATATGTTTAGAACTCTTTTTGTTTCACTTACATAACGCACATTTTGTCATACATCGTAATTATGCGTTTTAACTTAACAATTCAGTTTCAAGCCTTCTTTGAGGCATTTCATCAAACATTATAAGGGCAGAATTTTTATATCTTTCATATTCAAGTTCATAGCTTGCTAATTAGCTAACTTAACATCAATAAGCCTTTATATAGTATTTAAACATCAGATTTTTCTGAAATCACTTCCTATGATCAAATTAGACTAGAATAATCATTCTAACTCTAGTGTTCATCTTTATCTTGTAAAACCCACAACCCACCTTCAAGGTGTTCATGGAATTTCCTGAAATTGGACATGATTTCACTTGTAGTTGTCTAGGTTTCACTTCTAGACACCATATCATCCCTAATCTAACAAAATAACACACATGCAACATCTAATTTCAGATTTTCCAAAATCATAAGAAATTCAAGTTGAGAGATTTCATCAGATTTTACATACCTTAGAATCCTCTTGCGATGAGGATCACAATTCTAGGTTCTAATTTCGATTTCGACTTGGATTGAGCCTTCAATTGATTGATTTAATGAAGTTTTAGGTTTTTGAAGATGGGGGTGTCGCCCCCTGCTCCTTCTTGGTCGACCAGCACCTCTAAATGGGGTGTTTGGTTTTATTTTTTTTTTATTATCTAATTTGGTTTCAAATTTAACAACTAAGGCCCCTCTACTTTGTTCAACATATCATTTAGTAGCTTTTAACCCTATTATAGGCTATTTCTAGCCTTGTAACTAACTAGGTTAAAAGTTCCTAGTTAATAAATTCTCGTCTATTTATACTTTATAGTTCCAATATAAAGTTTTATATTTTCGCGGTGTTACATTAGGGGGAGGGAGTAAAACCAAAGTCTCTAATAAAAAGTAGTTTCTAAAAAGGAGGTGATCCATACAATGAATAACAAGAACTTGATGTTGAATAAGTATTATGATTTTTAGTCAGTATTGATGAGATGTTTAAAGGTCCAACACATATTATTTTTTGAGCTAGACTATCCTAAAGCTAAGCGCAGTGGCGAAGCTTGCCCTCGAAAACGGGAGAGGGGCGCCCCACTTATCCTGCGCCCTGGCTAAGCGTCCATATCTTCAACCTTTTATACACTATTTGTTTCACTAAGTTTACGTACAAAAACGTATACAACAAGATTCTAAAATTACATGTTATGATAGAAATTACTTTACCAAGTTTACATACAAAAACGTATACAACAAGATTCTAAAATTACATGTTATGATAGAAATTTACATATGTTGCTTTTATGACGCAAGAGTTGCCCGCCACTACAAACACCACTTCCCGTAAGGATTGTATGTGTTAGATATTCATTTAACATTCATACCGACCCACAATAAACTCTTTATAAAATTTACAACTGCATTAGTTGCGTATTCTTGTTCGTAGACAAAGTTGAACTAGAATTGTTTTTATCCTTACTTGTTTCCATGTGCTTCATAATAATCAAAAGTTCGCTCATATAACACATCCCCCCTGCCCCCCCCCCCCCCCCCCCACACCCCCGTGTCAATCAACACCCCAAGCCAAATAAATTAAAATAATCGATTTAGCCTAAATTCAAATAAAAAACATATAATTTACCCATCGTATAAGGTAGTGTTCACCAAAAATTTACGAATCACATAATGTGTTAGACTAACAATTAAGAAAATTGATGTAACCAAACACACTTCTGCTGAATCATACTAACCGCGTAACTATTTTTCACCGGTCATATACACTCATACCACCCGCAGCATGACTTTAACCATGGTCTTTTATTTTTACAAAAAATATATAAGAGCTGTTTGTTTACCTCTTAATAGTTCAGACCTCTCACTGGTTCAACACTTAATAGTTCAGACTGTTTGTTTCACGAGCAGATGTCTGAATGGTTAAGACATTTGCCTCTGAATGATTAAGATTTATACAGATGCTGAATGGTTAAAACCTCTAATCTGAATTGCTCAGACATTTGTCTCCGAATGGTTAAGCATTATACAGGCTTTTAATGGTTCAGACCTCTTACTGATTCAACATTTAATGGTTCAGACCTTTTACTGGTTCAGCACTTACCATATGATGCCAAACAACCCCAAAACTTTGCTACAATTACCCTATGGCCTAAACTAAACATATAGATTGTGTTCGCACCTCGCACCACCATATATATACACACACACACACGAACAAGTGAACAACATCAACAACAATCCAGCAGCCGAACAGAGGCGGTTTACAACACACAAAATGAGTCGTTACGACAGCCGTTCCGGCGATCCCGCTTCATACCGCGACCGGAAAAGGTAAACCCTAACTTTCAATGTATACATTTCTTAAATTGCATAAGTTAATTTCTGTTGTTAGGGTTTCAACTCCCTATCTAGGGTTCATATTAGGGAAATTTAACCCAAACCTCATTCAATCAATTTGTATATATATTCAGAGAATCAATTCACTCAATTGTTTTTAAGTTTGGTTTACCAAAAAGATAATTCACTCACTTGAATGTTGTTTGAGAATTGAGATTGGTTTTGTTAATCTTAATGTTTAAATCGTTTGATTGTTAATATAAAGGATAATTAGATGTTAAATCATCGGAAAACCAACTATATACAACTAGGGATTAGCTCAGTACCGTACCTATCCCGAAATTTGCCTAAAATGGTTACCGGTACCAGTACTGGTACTGGTACGGCACATTATTCAAAGGTAAAACATGGGTAAAATACCGTACCGGTACCGAACTGAAAGTACCGATCCTGGAAAACGCTAAAAATGGGTACATAATTGGTATCGAAATTCGATCGGTACTGTACGGTTCGGTACTGGTATTTTTTCGGTACTTAGGACCGATTGCCATCGCTATATACAACAATTGAGTGAGTCAATTCTTCTGCGGCTCGTTTATTATTAATTAATTTATATATACACATCTATAGTTATTTTTTATACATACTTTAGTTATAATTGTATATGTAACATCATAAAATTGTTTAGTTATTTTTATTATAATTGTATATATAATAAATTTTATTATATAAAATATATTTAATATATGTTAAATAAAAATTATATAAGTCATAGTTTCGTTTAGGCTTGCAAGCCAGCTCGAGCTCAGTAAATGAAGCGTAGGCTCTGGCTCGTTTATTAAACAGCTTATTTTTAAGCTTAAGCTTGTTTAAGCTTGGCTCGATTTGAGTTTGTAGCCAGTTGAACTCGAGTAGCACACGATCAGCTTGGCTTGTTTACATCCGTAGCATCACATACCCTGAGTCCCTGATTATGACATCATGTTCGGTTTGTTCAGTGATTCAGGATTAGGTGGGTATAACTCTTCATCTAGCAAGAGGGACTATGAAAGTACTGAGCCTCAAAAGAAGGTGGATTTAGATGGGTTGATTCCTTTTGAGAAGAACTTCTATGTGGAATCTCCGAATATCGCAAAAATGTCGGAGAGTGAGGTGGAAGAATATAGGGCAAAAAGAGAAATTACCGTTGAAGGTCGCGATGTGCCTAAACCTATTAAGACATTCGGTGATGCGAGATTTCCAGGTAAAAAGCATGCTAGTTCTTGTTATGCACTAGTAACACGTTAATGATCTTTTTTTAATGAATTTTTATGTATTATAGATTATGTTATGCAAGAAGTTGAGAAAGCGGGCTTCACAGAGCCTACTGCTATACAAGCTCAAGGATGGCCGATGGCTTTAAAAGGCCGAGATCTCATTGGAATTGCCGAAACGGGATCCGGAAAGACTCTCGCTTACTTACTGCCTGCTATCGTGCACGTTAATGCTCAACCAATCTTATGTATGTATTTTTGATTCTTTTGTCTGAAATTCTTTGTTTTTTTAACCATTCATTTTATTCGATTAGAGTTAACTGCCATTTTCGTCCCTGTGGTTTGTCCAATTATGCCGGTTCAGGCCAAATTTTTTAGTTTGTACCATTTCCGTCCCTGACATTCTTGAAACATGTCAGTTCCGTCCAAAAAAACTAACGTCTGTCAAAACCTGCCCTTTAATGAAGGGTAAAAAATTGGAAAATGACGTTTTTACCCTTCATTAAACAGCAGGTTTTAACAGATGTTAGTTTTTGGACGGAACTGGCATTTATCAAGAATGTCAGGGACGGAAATGGTACAAAATTGAAATTTGGCCTGGACTGACGCAATTGGACAAACCACAGGGACGAAATTTGCTGTTAACTCATTCGTTTATTTTTAAAGTTCTTTTAGAAAAGATTACAATATTGTTTTTTTTTTTGTAGCCCCTGGAGATGGACCAATTGTGTTGGTTTTAGCCCCGACTCGTGAACTGGCGGTTCAAATACAACAAGAAGCAACTAAATTTGGCGCATCGTCAAAGATTAAGAACACTTGCATATACGGTGGGGTCCCAAAAGGGCCTCAAGTTCGTGATTTACAGAAAGGTAGGTGGTGATAAGCACAAGATGACTTTACTACTGTATCTCGTGATGTTCATGGATCGGGTATATCCTAATGCTTACATAGCAATTTCTAGCATAATCCTCATTGTTACATAAGAACGCGTTTTTACCACAAATGCTTACGCGTTTTATCATTATTATTTTTTTCTATTAGGTGTTGAAATTGTTATTGCGACACCTGGAAGGTTAATTGATATGTTGGAGTCTCATCATACAAACTTGCGGAGGGTCACGTATCTCGTGCTCGATGAAGCGGACCGGATGCTAGACATGGGTTTTGAACCGCAAATGAAGAAAATTGTTTCCCAGGTTTGTGATTTACGTGAAAATATGTAACTTTGTTTATTTAGAAGTATAATCATCAATGCCAAACATTTAACCGAGATACAGTTTCCATGATTGAGTCCTTTTTAAATCCAAAATATGCATCTTCATATTGTATTTGAAAGTTTAAGAGCTTAGTAATTAATGGTCGTTGTTAAATAATTTAGCGTGAACCTGCTTTTACTTAAATTTTATTCAATTCGTAAAATGTCATAATCCAAAAATGACTCAAATACTCAATGGGGATTAGATGTCAAGGCAAATAAATTCGAAACTAAGGGGGTGTTTGGGATTGCTTATTTAACTCAAAAAGGACTTTTTGGCAAAATGACTTATGACTTATCCAAAAGGAGTTTTTAAAAAAGTGTTTGGATGAGCTTATGAGGTGGGGCAAGGTTTTCAAAATGAGTTAAAAGGAGTTTCTAAAAGCCAAGTTTTCCTAGCTTTTCAAAATGACTTTTCCACCTTATACAAAAATTGTTTCAAAAAGCTAATCCAAACACCCCCTAAGATGGTGGGGACTATGCCGTTAATATCGGTGATATATCGGTTATTGGTCCCCATGTAAAATATTGGTGTCAAATATCGGTACCGATAGTGTCGGCGATATTGACCGATATATCACCGATTTTCCCGATATCAATATCTTTCTTCTTAGTTCTATCAGTTGCCTTTCTTCTTATTGCTGCTATTAGTGTTTTAAGTCGTAATTGTTAACTGTTAGTGTTTTAAGTCTTAATGAGTTCCTACTTGCTACAATTGTTAGTGTTTTACAAGTTGCAAAAGGTTAATTTGGTAATGGTAGGAGAGTATACTGAATTAGTGTTAAATTGCTATATATATAAATTCTGCATGATATTAAAATTACCGATATCCCACCGCGATAACCTTTATCTCAAATATCGGTCCTTGACCGATATCCGATTTTTTACCGCATTAACTGCATAGATTTAGAAGTATAATCGTCAATGTCAAACATTAATTGAGATACAGTTTCCATGATTAAGTCCTTCTAAATCTAAAATCCGTATCTTCATATTGTATTTGAAAGTTTAAAAACTTAGTTATTAATGGTTGTTCTTAAATAATTTAGTGGAAACTTGTTTTTACTCAAATGTTACTTAATTCGTAAAAATGTCATGGTCCGAAAATGACTCAAATACTCATTTGGGATTAGATGTTGGGCTTTCTGTTATGTTCATGTTAATATCACTCTCTTGAAGTTTAATGCATATTATTTCGTGATGTATGTTCAGATTCGGCCAGATCGTCAAACTTTGTACTGGAGTGCTACATGGCCAAAGGAAGTTGAGCAACTTGCAAGGCAGTTGCTTTATAACCCTTACAAAGTAAGATATTTAATTTTGAAATGTTAAAATTAAAGATAGCGATTTCAACACGTTTTTATTGAAAAGGTTTAACTCGGGTTGTATTTCATTGAAAACGCGATACACCAAAAACATAGAAAATTTCATCGTGTTGACACATTGTTGTTTGAAATATATACAGGTTGTGATTGGTTCTTCAGAATTGAAAGCTAACCATTCAATTCACCAACATGTGGATATTATGACCGAAAATCAGAAGTATAACAAGTAAGTTAAACCATTTTTATTGGTACCAACCAAAATTCTTCACTACACTTTGTCAACTACTCAACTCACAAATATAGTTGATTAATTGGGTATTCAGATTACTTAACGGTTTGTCGGTTAACCTAGCCAATAGTTTTTATAATTTTTGTTTTAATAATTAAACCGACAGTTTTGTTTTTAGATTGATAAATGCTTAATGATTTCTGGTGACCGATGGTTAAATGGTTTGTGCATATGTTTGTGCATATGTTTTTTTTTTGCTTTAGAATAAAATAATAAGATCAGTGGTTAATGGTTTTTGCATTATATATATTGAACTTCCTTTTAAAAATGCATTTCTTTATTCTTACATAAAAATGGTTAAATGGTTAACCGCATAGCTGAATCAAATAATGGTTAACCGATGGTTAAATGGTTAACCGCATAGCTGAATCAAATAATGGTTAACCGATTACTGGTTAACCGTTTGTGAAGATCACTGTTATTAGGTGTTTGTAAGTAGTTTATTGGGTGGTTTTCAGATTGGTGAAGCTGTTGGATGACATCATGGACGGTAGTCGTATATTGATATTTATGGACACCAAAAAGGGGTGTGACCAAATCACTCGCCAGCTCAGGATGGACGGTTGGCCTGCTTTGTCAATTCACGGAGATAAAAGTCAAGCAGAGAGAGATTGGGTTCTATCTGAGTTTAAATCCGGTAAAAGCCCAATAATGACCGCCACAGATGTTGCAGCCCGCGGGTTAGGTATGTGTAGTGCGTAGCAGCTAAACCTTGTTGCAAGTCTTTATTTATTAAAAGAAAATGTCATAGATAACAATATAGTTTTGACGGTAGTCCATTTAGGTGATTATGAGTTATGATGCTTTTCGCTCACTTTGGTATATATAGAGTAAAAATGTGATATAATAATTGGGTAGCAGCAAATAAAGCTATTTCTTTACCAAACATGGACATAAAACCTTATATTATTCAAGATTTCAAGTAAGCTGTTTGAAAAACTTGCTATCGCCAAAAAGCGATAGGAAAAAGTTGTAAATTACCAAAATGGAACACTGTCGAAAGCGTGTTGCTATTTTATGACGTTTGCCCTTTTTTTTCTTAAAACATTTTACTGGTGACACTTGAAGAACTTCAAAGTCATGAACTCATGTACCTTATATTCACTTTTTTTAGTTATTATTTAATAAATTATTGTTTTCCATTTAGGTGATTGTTACCAGTTAGAGACATAAAAACTTATAAAAACTTTAAATAATTCACGCAAGTTGTTCGAAAAACTTTCTATCACCAAAAAGCGTTCGAAAAAAGATTTAAATTACCAAAATGGAACACCGTCAAAAGTGTATTGCTATTTTACGACATTCGCCCTTTTTAACATTTTACTGGCGACACTTGAAGAGCTTCAAGGTCATGTAACTTATATTCACTTTTTTTAGTTATTATATAATAAATTTGGAGTAAATTACACCAAATTTCAGTGGATGTATTTCACCTTTAAAAATGTCAGGAATCATCCGTTACGTTTTAAAAACTTTGCACGGTCTGTCCTTTGACTCGAAAAACCCAGTTAAGATTTTCAGTTATGTTTGGTTACATATGGGTAGTTAGTCTTTTTATGGTATTTAGAGAGAGAGAGAAGGTGTTTATATCACTTATTTTTTTGTTCTTTTTGTTTTATATTTTAATATAATTTTTAAATAATTGTATAAAATGACTAAATTGCCCAAACATAACTGAACATTTTAACTGGATTAGTGTCAAAGGACAAACCATGCAAGGTTTATAAAACGTAAAAGGTGATTTTTGACATTTTAAAAGGTAAATAAAGGACATCCACTAAAATTTGGTATAAACATAAAGGACGAAAAGTGTAATTTACCCTAAATTATTGTTTCATAACTTTCGTAGTAATTAATTATCACAGCAGTTTTCTTTTAACAAGCAAGACAAACTACAAAAAGGCAAAAGAGTTTAGAAGAACTGAAGAAGTTACAAATCACTTTTTGACCTTTTTAGAGTTTTGTGGGCCCACTTTAATCTTTCATCTTTAAAACCATCACATGTAAATATGTATGCCCTTTGACAATTTATCATGATAATTTCAGGGGAACTTATTTTTTCTGGTAAATTACAAAATCTTATGGTTGATATCTTTACAAATTAATTGCAGATGTGAAGGATGTTAAATACGTGATAAATTACGACTTTCCGGGTTCATTGGAAGATTATGTTCATAGGATTGGTCGAACAGGAAGGGCTGGGGCTAAAGGCACAGCGTACACCTTTTTTACAGCAGCAAATGCCAGATTTGCTAAAGAACTTATAGCAATTCTTCAGGAGGCCGGTCAAAAAGTCAACCCCGATCTAGCGGCAATGGGTCGTGGTGCTCCTCCTCCTCCATCAGGTTGGTTGGCCCTATTATATATACTTTTTTCATTTTGTATTCGGTTACGATTAGAAGTGCCAAAAATGAGTAGGTCGGGTGGGGTTGGTAACAAGTCAAAAACCGGTCAAAACAAGTAGCTTTTTGGTAGGGCTGAAACGGTTCAGTTCGTGTTGGACCAACTTGATACGCACTTTGTTCGATCTTAGAAAATGTCAATGAAATATGTGTCGAGTATGAGTACATATATATATAGTGAAAAGTTTAAAATGCAAAAGGTTCTTAACGGGCGACCGTACGCGGCCACCAATATAATGTGCGTAATTAAGGTTAACCCAACCCATGCGTAATTATGCAAATAACGTGCATAATTATGTATTTAACATGCGTAATTATGCAATAATGTGCATAATTATGCTAAGTTAAATACTATTGTGCCACCGCGTTCAATTGAAGGTCTAGATCAAAACAGATGTGTGGTTGAGATGCTCGCGTACGCATCACACGATAAGGTGGTCTTGTACGTTAACTGGCCTCTCTCTCTCTATATATGTGTGTGTGTGTGTGTGTGTGTATATATTATTTAAATGGTAATATTATCTTTTGAGCAAAGTGAAATTACAAAAGTGACCAACATAGGTCGCACACATCTCAAAGCTACGATTTTTTCTGAATCTCATGCGAAATAATCCTATATTTTACGAAAATTTACCGAGAAATGATTTCACGCGTTATAAAGTCACCTCAGGATTTGTATAGCTACATAACACTAATATGGAACACAGAGACAAGTATGTAAAATTTTATGACTTACCTTCTATAGATTTCTTTGGGCGGCTTTCAGCCTTTTTGATCGTTTCCTTTTTAGCTATTTTCTTTGCCCGTTATGGATATAAAATGTACCACATCGTCCCATTGGGTCAAATATGCCTTCTCTAAACAGAAAAAAAAGCCAATGATCTCTAGATCAAGTGGTGGAGAGCTTGCATTTCTCTTGAGAGATGCAGGTTCGACTCTCACTTGGTGCAGAGTGAGGCATTGGTGGGCAATGATAGGAGACCCAGGGAAACCTGTGTTGGATCCTTGAGCCAAACGGGTTTTACCGGTAATTTCACCGTCGTGCCTACGGGCGGGTGGGTTACCGGGTTTTCCCCGGAATTGGTGGTGGACTCGGGTTACTCTCGGAGTACTCCGTTTGTCCAGTGGGTGCCCCGAGAGTGCTCGGGATTGAGTTTGTTGGCCGTTCAAAAAAAAAAAAAAAAAAAAAAAAAAACAGAAAAAAAAGTTATGCAGAACATACACAACCGTATATGCTGCAGTTGGGTTTGGGACTTTTATACTTCTCTAACTACGGAAACTCACTTTTATCTTTTGCTTGTGTTGAATAGGACATGGCGGCTTTCGTGATCGTGGTCGGGGTTACATCGGTGGTCGATCTTGGAACTGAGCAGCAGCAACAATCACACCATGTGATATGCATAATAGGGGTATTATCGTTTTTTTCATTGTAATTTTAACCTTGTTTATAGCATAGTCACAACTGTTCTGTTTGTGTACTCGTCGAGTAGAACTATACATCATGCTCCTATTTCTGACTTGAAATTAGTGTTGTTGAATCGCCTTCATCTTTATTTCATGTTAATGTCTGTTGACTCGTGAAATCGTTAATATGTATGTAGTAGTATAGGTTTCAAATAATAGAGTCAATTCACTTGATTTAGTATATCAAAATAATAAATGTGGATTTATTGCATGTAGAACACTATGTTAAACAAGTTATTTATTAAGATTTGTGTTAGTTGGAACAAGATAGTCATGCTCATTTCAATCATAGTTAGCTTTGTTTAAGGAACACACCTCTAACTACTAGGGTGGTTAACCCCCATGTATTCACTAATCATAATACTTTTAGGCGAGTCAAACATGAAAGCCAAATTCGACAAGTGACGTTTTGAACTTTGTATGTATCCCGCTACTAAGAGGGTGTTTGTTATTGAGTTTGGAAATGACTTATTGACTTTTTTTAAAAAGCTAGCAAGTTAAAAAAAAGTGTGGTCTTTTTTTTTGTTTTGGCTTTTTGAAAGGGAGTACAAATTTGTTTTTCGAAAGTTACAAAACCTGGTTTTTCAAATAGCTTTTGGCTTTTCAGACATAAAATTACCAATCTAGCCTCACAGACTTCCGATTTGATTCTTAAACTAGTTGTTTACCATGCGCGCGCGTTGCGGCGCGCTAAACCAAATCGTTCTATAAGAATGACAAAACATGTCAAATAACAAAAAGCAGCTCGAACTAAAACGTCACGTATTTTCGGTACCGGTTCGGCACCGGTATTCACCGATTTTTACCGTCAAATACCGGTGCTGTACCAGTACCAACCGGTACCGTACCAGGTATATTCGGTACCGGTACATACTTTTGGGGATTTCGGTAACGGTATTTTCGGTACCGGTTGGTACCGAGCTCATCAAATCCTGTAGCAACGTAACAATGCAAGGAATTGCACAGTTTAGATTACATTTTATACACACAGTAAGTAAATTGACCGACATCATTCTTCAAACGATTCGAGATAAACGATGCGTAACCAGCCATATCCGGCATCGTGGAGTGCATTAAAAAGGGAGCAATTGGACGATTGGATGCTGGGCTAGGTGTTTCTTGGAATGCCCACGGATTGTTCGGGTCAAAACCACGATTATGAGGATTCATTTTTCGTATTGTGGTCGGATGAGATTTTTTTTTTTAAAATAAGATAGAGATCATTATAGAAGAGGTGGAGTAGTTGTGGTAAAAAACGAATAGAAGTGTGAGTATTTATAGTGAATAGATAATTTTTTTTTTAAACACATAGCCGTTTGCCAACGGCTAGCCCAAACGACTACTTGTCTTGGCCAATGAGATCCCGCCATGTCATCTTGATAGCCCCGCCCAACGCCCGGGCTGAAATCCCCGCCCAAGGGGCCACGCCGAAACCCAAGCCCACCCGGGGTGGTGACTTGGGCGTTTGTACCCAACCCACGCCACAACCCCCGCCCCATACCCCATATTCTAATATTTCCTAGATCTTTTTTTAAACACATAGCCGTTGGCCAACGGCTAGTCCAAACGGCTACTTGTCTTGGCCAATGAGATCCCGCCATGTCATCTTGATAGCCCCGCCCAACGACCGGGCTGAAACCCCTCGCCCAAGGGGCCACGCCGAAACCCAAGCCCACCCGGGGCCCACCCGGGGTGGTGACTTGGGCGTTGGCCAACGGCTAGCCCAAACGGCTACTTGTCTTGGCCAATGAGATCCCGCCATGTCATCTTGATAGCCCCGCCCAACGACCGGGCTGAAACCCCCCGCCCAAGGGGCCACGCCGAAACCCAAGCCCACCCGGGGTGGTGACTTGGGCGTTTGTACCCAACCCACGCCACAACCCCCGCCCCATACCCCTTACTCTAATTTTTCCCAGATCTTTTTTTTAAACACATAGCCGTTGGCCAACGGCTAGCCCAAACGGCTACTTGTCTTGGCCAATGAGATCCCGCCATGTCATCTTGATAGCCCCGCCCAATGCCCGGGCTGAAACCCCCGCCCAAGGGGCCACGCCGAAACCCAAGCCCACCCGGGGTGGTGACTTAGGCGTTTGTACCCAACCCACGTCACAACCCCCACCCCATACCCCATATTCTTATATTTCCTAGATCATTATTCATTTAGTTTGTTTTAATTTAAAAAAATAAATAATAAATCACTATTCAAATCACTATTAATTAAATAAAATAGTAAATCACTATTTAAATCACTATTCATTCAGTTTCTTTTCTATTAGTATATAATTCTTTTCTATTAGTATATAATTGTGGCAAAGACTTCAACAAGTGAAGATTTAGTTAGGTGTTAAACTGTTTATTTTTACAACTCATATTGTGTCTTAAGATTAGATCTGGTACAGTGGCTTGGCCTTTGTCAATCTGGTGGTCATTAGTTCGATCGATTTAGGTTTGGGCCTTTTTCTACGACGTTTTCACCTTCCCTACACGGTTATGTTTTATTATAATTATAGTTTCAAAATTTATTAAGAACTAGTGGGATTCCCGCACTTTACGACGGGCTTTCGATTAGCAGGGTTTGGCTCATTACAATACCAGCATGATACCAACACTTGGCATAGTTATGGTACCGGTGTGTTACCTACACTTGAATATACATGTACGATTACCGGTGTTATTCGGTTGGTATTGGTTCAATTAGTTACCGTACCGATATGGTATCTACACTCGATACAACATACAATATAAAAAAAATAGTTTATTGTAAATACAACTTCATGTTTAACGAATTTTATACCGTCATGTTGAGAAGAACCATAAAGACAGATATGGGACACCTGTACCGATGTTGATCCCCGCGTTGCGGACATGGGGGTCGTAAAATTGTGCTAAGTAGTAAGGAAACAACAACCAAAACCAAGAAAAATTGTAAAACAAAATTGATAGGAGATTGGCATCAGTTATTGTAAGAGCCAAAACCCTTGAAAAGCTAGAAGCTAAAAGAAGAAAAGCTCAACCAGAAGTTCCAGAAGTTCAATTTCCAGAAACAGCTAGCCGTAGTAAAGACTCAAACAGCTAGATCAGACATTATCACCAAAACTAAACTATTTGGAGAATGTAAAGAGAATGGAGGAAGAGGCTTTTCATGAATTCACAAAAAATTAAACAAAAATGAAGGAAAGAAAGACTCAATACATCTTACTCAGAAAGAAGAATGAAGGAGGCCAGAGCTTATGAACAACACATGTATGAAAAATCTCAAAAGCTCGCTCAAATAACACCCTTCAAAGATCCACCAGGATTCGAACCCGCGACCTCCACATAATGGGAGGCCTCAAGAGACACTAAATGGGTGTCGGTGGCCACTGAGCCAAGACCCAGTGGTTTGGATGAGATAGAAAGGATCAGGAAAATCATTGGTGATTTAAGGTTAAGGCGACACCTCCCAACTGGAAGCTTGGCTGGAAAAGAAAGCCAACACTAGAACCAAAATCAAAAATATTTAAAATTAAATAAGAACCAAGTGAAGCTGAATGGAAACAAAAGAATACAAGCACAAGATGGAAAGAATCCACTCTCCTAAAAGAACACAAAGAGTTCTTAAATGCCAGGAAGATGTACCCATAGAGATTTCTTCCTTTGCTTGAATGGAAGAATACAAATATCAAACTTGCTGACAAAAAAGAAGAAGTCATCTATTGTTCCTTCAAAAATTGAGGAAATCATCTCCAATGATTCCAAGCTACTTGAAGAGTACAAGAACAATGTCAAAGAGAAACATTAATATGTCATTTGGACCTCTGTGAAAAAGCATTGGAGCTTTCTGGATCGATAACATACAACATCCATTGCACTTAAACAAGACATGAAACAACAAAAACATAGAAGATAGAGTAGAAGATATAGGAGAAACTCTTTCATATCATTCAATCAACACAGATTTACAATACCGAATGAATATACATCTCCTACAAGATGGTTTAGATCACAAAGATCTAAACCCTAGCTTTCTCTCTCTAACACATAGTCTCTCTCTCAAACATCACACCGAACTTTCTAGAAAAGCTATTCCAAAAGGTGGGTTATGCCCCAAAAGGTGGGTTATGCCATCACCGGGGTAGTCAATGTCTTCTTGGGGGGGTTATGCCCCAGGTCCCTTGCTGAGTTCGTTGCCTCTGCTCCTCTGACCCCCTTGCTGAAACCTGATGGGGGGATCCGTCCTATTGCGGTCGGGGCCATTTGGCGTAGGCTGGTCTCCAAGATAGCGATGAAAAAGGTAGGGAAAGAGATGGTCAGGTACCTGGGGGACCATCAATTCGGGGTTGGGACCCCAGATGGGGCTGAAGCTATCCTCCATAGCGCGAACAGGTTCCTTAACGCCTTTCACGATGATGGGGCCTTCGCCATGCTTACCGTTGACTTCTCCAATGCTTTCAACCTAGTGGATCGCACAGCTCTTCTGCGGGAGGTTGGGATTCGATGCCCATCTATATTTCCGTGGGTACAATTTCTTTATGGGCAAACCGCTAGGCTTTATGTGGGTAATGACTGTATTGGGTCGTCCACGGGGGTCCAGCAGGGGGATCCTTTGGGGCCTCTTTTGTTCGCCCTTGTCTTGCACCCTCTCACACAACGTATACGAGACAGTTGCACCCTCCCCTTCCACGCGTGGTATTTGGATGATGGTACTATTATGGGAAAAACATCTGAGGTAGCAAAGGCTCTGGCTATCATTCAATCTGAGGGGCCACCTTTGGGGCTTCGGCTTAATATAAAAAAAACAGAGGTATATTGGCCGTCTTGCAATGGAGAAAAATTGGAGGCTAGTTTATTCCCGAAGGAGATTGGAAGACCAACGGGGGGCGTGAGACTCCTTGGGGGAGCTGTGAGCCGGGACCCCAGTTTCATTAGTGCTTTGGCTGCGCGGCGAGCTTCCCGGGCTGTGGACCTTATGAGTAGCCTTTCGCAACTCCGAGACCCGCAAAGTGAGCTTCTCCTGCTACGCTC
The DNA here is from genome assembly GCA_030545235.1 of Helianthus tuberosus. Taxonomy (NCBI): domain Eukaryota; kingdom Viridiplantae; phylum Streptophyta; class Magnoliopsida; order Asterales; family Asteraceae; genus Helianthus; species Helianthus tuberosus. The sequence continues at coordinate 150,485,237 of CM060374.1, read as the reverse complement.
TTGCATGGGTGTCGCCAAGCTCCTTTTTGGTCTGCGAACTTGTCAACCTGTGTTTGTAAAGGAGGCGGTATCCTTATTCGATAAAGGGCTACGGGGGGCTATAGAGGACATTGTGGTGTGTGGGGGTCCGTTTTTTGGGGATTTTCAGTGGCGGGTTGCTTCTCTGCCCTGTAAGATGGGGGGGCTGGGGCTTCTATCGGCCATGGATGTCTCCATTTACGGTTTTGTTGCCTCGCGAGCTCAATCATGGGGGCTGCAAGATCACATCTTGCGCGAGAGTGGGGTTGTTGGAATGGATGGGGATTATGACATGGCTCTGGGGGAGTTGCATAGACACCTCCCGGATTTGGATATTGGCGGTTTCGCTAACAGGGACACCGCCCCACCAAAGACCCAGAAGACTTTGGCGAGTGCTCTGTTTTGTCGTATCGCTCAGAATATTGGATCAGATTTCTGTACGACCCCTCGTCAGAACGCCGTCCTAGAATGCTTGCGGGGCCCCCACGCCCAAGATTTTCTATCGGTCATCCCCATCGAGGGCTTAGGCCAAAAGATGTCAGCCGTTGAATATCGTGCTATCTTAAAATATCGGCTCATGATTCCTATGTTCCCTGATGATGAGCAATGCCCGATTTGCCGGAAAGCTTGCTTAGACCAATTTGGGGAGCATGCTCTGCACTGTAAAGAACTGCCAGGTTTTAAGTATAGGCACGACTGGGTGCGGGATGTCTTGGGGGACATCCTCAAACGGGCGGGGATCTCGGTGAAGAAAGAAGCCCCCGTAAACTTTTTGACAGATCCGAGGGAAGGAAGATCCACATTGCGCCCCGCGGACGTTTTAGTTTTCGGGTGGGATGCAGGTAAACACGCTTGTGTTGATCTTACCGGGGTTTCCCCCCTTGTAGGCTTTCGGGATACAGGTTTTGTCCCTGGTCAGGCGATTGCAAGGGCGGCAGCAAAGAAAATGGACAAACACGCAAAAGCCTGCGAGGATAATCAACATTCCTTTATCCCTTTTGCCTTTGATACCTTTGGCTCGCTAGCCCCAGAAGCCATCCGATTTCTTGAACGGGTCCAACGGGTTGTTCACAGCAACATTTCGTCTCCTAGAGATCGGGGTTTCGTTTTTACTAGGTTAGGTTTCGCTATTCAAAAAGGGGTAGCGGCGCAGCTTGTTGCCCGCTTACCGGCTATCTTGGTGTAATTTGTTTGACCTTATATATAAAAGAAATTAAGAAGAATTGCACAAAAAAAAAAAAAAAAAAAAAAAAAAAAAAAAAAAAAAAATTCCAAAAGCTTTTTTTAGTCTAACCTATACAACTGATGCTGCAAACGAACCGAACGAACACGAACAAGACCTTGTTTGTGTTCGTTTGTTAAGAAATATATGTGTTCGCGAACCGTTCGTAAACACTTATCGAACGAGATTTTATGTCCATGTTCGTTTGTTAAGGAAATGAACTTGTTCGTGTTCGTTTGTGTTTGTTTGTTAATTTCAGGCAACGAACGTTGACGAACACAAATGAACACAAACTAATGTTCATGAACACAAATTGAAACAAACGAACACAAACAATCGTTCCTAAACAGAATATATAATACACTGACACTTACTAGATATTTAATTTGTCGGAATTTTGAAGTATTTAATTAAATATAAAAACTAAAAACACTAATGAAGTATCGAACATAAACGAACACGTTACCGAACGTTCACGAACATAAACGAACAAACACAACCTTTGTTCATGTTTGTTCATTTAACTAAACGAACGAAATTTCTTGTTCGTGTTCGTTTGTTTAGTAAACGAACGAACACAAATGAACTTCCCGCCGAACGGTTCACGAACTGTTCGCCGAACGTTTGGTTCGTTTGCAGCCCTATATACAACACACACACACACACACACACATATATAGGCTAGAACATAAACCCAGACAACTATTAATATTCAAGATGTTCCGAGTTTAACATCATAAACTCGGAACTTACAAATGATTACATTAAATCCGGAACATAGAAAAACCAGAACTACATAAGTATCCGGGTTTCATCCTTTTTCCGTATTACATAAATTCGGACAAACTGAAAAACTCGGAACCCACTCTTCCGAGTTAAACTATGTACTTCGGACAACTTTTATGCCTGTGACTTGTTCTTTGACTTCGTTGACCCGAACTGATAAAGCCACAGGCCCACAGTTACCCACCCGGCATGAACTGAACTTACAGACTTCCCCTTAATTGTTGCTATCAGTTCTGTCTGACACTGATATCTTCAGTCACCGGGTACTGTACTTACAGAATATCAAACCAATTTACAACAAACAAAGCCAAACTTACAAGCCCGAACTACACAAACAACCAAAACAACACAATGTACAAACACACGTTGCACAAACATGTTGCTAATTCACAACAACACAAGTCGGATGCACAAACATGTCACTAACAGGTGCTATACAAAAGCACACGAACATTCCGAACACAACCTCAAAATACCAAAGCTCATAAACTTTAGTCGGCTGCAACAAAGTGCCAAGCCCAAACCAAAGTTCCATCACAACGACACTCTCAGATGACAACAATATCGTGTTCATCGAGTCAATATGAACATCAGTTAACAAAAATAAGCCTTATACATAAACAAAAAACTAACTGTCATGAAAAAAGTCTCCGATGACGAATCATGCACCATCATCATTGACACAAACACTTGCTAAAATAACCAGCCATAAAATCCATCAATACCAACTCATAAATCATCATCATAGACACAAACACTTGCTAAAATAACCAGCCATAAAATCCATCATTACCAACTCATAAACAAACTAAATCGTGGTCAAACAAAGCTCACATTTATCCTTGGATGAAGTATAAAAATCATCCTCAGCGACCACAACCAGCTCATAAACATCCACAGACAAACTCATCCATGGGCGGTGATGAGGGTGTGCGGGGAGGACCACCGCACAGGGCCCGTAATTTCGAGGGGCACGTGTTTTTTATAAAAAAAATTCGTCAGTGGCGGATGCAAGATTTTATTCTAATGGGTTCCTTTTGGTAAATTCCCTTTAATTCTCAGTATTTTTTTTCTAAATTCTACAAATTTTTCACTATTTTTTTCCGTTTTTTCCAAACGCACTGTGGGAACCCACAAATGTTGTCCGATATATATGTTAATTTTTTAAATAGTATACTATACCAACTCCAAGATAGACCCATTTATAAAACAATTTTTATAGTTTGAAGTTAGCATATTGACATTAGCTTTAGTGAGCCTAATACCCATTTGCTTTTAAAATTAAATAATAATAATAATAATAACAATAATAATAATAAAACATTACAACATGACACATTTTTTCGAGCTCGAACAGGGTACATGAATTCTCAGTGCCGCCCCTGAACTCATCCAAGATCGACCAAAAGTAAAACAACAAGAAAAAACCATTCATTATACCTACAACCAACAAACGCCAAATATTCTGATTAGGGCTAGCAATCAACGAAACCCACTTAAAAAAACCAAAATCGGAACAACATAAACCTTAAAAAGCAACATGCAAGCCAAAAAAAGGCACACAATCACAACAAAATAAACGTTGAACGAAGCCCAAGTAGGAACCTCCGGTGGCCGGAGAACCCACAAGCCACAACCACCAAAGAAACAAATATTCGCAAAAAACAAAAACACAAAGTCTTAAATCCACCATTCAAAGTGACACAGCAAAACGCTACTCGTCAAATCGAAACCAATACATAGCGTTGATCAGAAAGAACACAAAAGCCGAAAGCGGCAAATGACAAAGCCCCATTACCTATTAATAAAAAAGAAAAAAAATGTGATTGGCTCTTGAAAAGTGGTCCCCACATGTGTAGCCCTCAACGCTCACCAAAACCATAGTGAAACCATCAACCCCCCCCCCCCCCCCCCCCCCCCCCCCCCCCCGCGGGCGGGCGGTGGAGGGTCGGTGTTTTGGGGAGCTATATGCTGAGGTGGTGGGTGGCGCTAAAACACACCACCGAACCTAAATACCAGACCAAGTTACAAAAACAAACCCAAACTTACAAGCCCAAACAACACAAACTAACCAAAAAGCACAATATACAAACACACGTTGCACAAACATGTTACTAATTCATAGTATATAAATTTGTTTTCAAACTAGTTTTTTTTACCTTTTGTTAAAGTAGATCACTAAAAATTAGAGTAAAGTACAATTTCCGTCCCTGTGGTTTACACCCACTTACACATCCAGCCCTCATTTGAAAAAAAATAACACTCCAATCCCTGTGGTTGTCGATTGCTAGCAATCAAGTCCTTCCACATAACTTACCGTTTATAATTCAATAAAAATACCAAAATACTCCCATAAGTTTAGTTACACTTTCGGTCCCTAAACGTATATATCTAGCTATTCCCTCCATATTCAATACAATTCCTAATCTATCAACTAAGCACTAATTAACCTTAATTAATCTGTAGTATGAAGGTTTTAACAACAACAGCAATAGCCCGTAATAACACAAGTAACCCAATTTGAAACATCTTTGACTTTTTGAGCTTGACTTGGGTTTGACTTGTAGAACTTCAGATGGGTTTCACTTCTACAACACCAAAGCTATTTTGACCTTTGTTTATTAAATTCCCAAACACCTTACTGCACTTGGTACAACATACATAACTTGGTTTTGACCTCAGTTTTGTTGCCTCATGTTTGAACATCAAAAGACCTTTTTTAGTAAAAAATGTTTCACCATCAAAATGGTGGATTACAGTTAAATCCCTGTGGTTTTGTTGAATCAAATACATGTTCATTCAGTGGCGGAGCTAGACCTTAAAACCAGGGGTATCCCAAAAAAAATCATTAACTTTGAGGGGTATCCTTTATATAAAATCGAAAAAAATCAAAAAATTAACACTGCGAACACGACTTTGAGCCCGTGCTACGGCTGGTTCTTAGCTGTCTCCGCCCCTGTGTTCATTCGAATAAAAGGTTATCTACAGTCAATTACATGCATTCAAATACTAGTTCATTCAAATACATGCATTCACTTAAATGCACAAACATGTTATCTAAAACTAAACAAATAGAAACTGTATAATCAGTGTTTCATCATCATTGATAAATCATAAATTGTAAACTAGAAACTGTAAAATCAGTGATTCATCATCATTGATAAATATCATTAAGTCATACAACATTCATACATATTCAAAACATGGGTTACAACTGATAATCAACGACTAAAACCCAAAACTTGACCAGCCCAAGTAACCTACTTAAACTGTTGTAACTAACACTGATCATCAATGACTAAAACCCAAAAATGACCAGACCAAACGAACAAAAAAAAACAGTTATAGTTACGCTATTAGCTATGCATCATATATGTACAGTAAAAACAACCGGAAGCCTTCACAGGCGACGACCAAACGAACCATCATATATGCGCAAGTAATCTCACCGCATAGCATAGTAGGGATGAGCACGGTACCGGTCCGGTACCGAAAGAACCGGTACCGAAAGAACCGGTACCGAAAAACGGGGAAAAGTGGTACCGGTACCGGTACCGAATACACCGGTTCGGTACCGGTACGGTACGGGTACTTACCGGTGTTTTACCCGTAAATACCGGTACCGAACTGGTACCGGTACCGAAAAACGGAGAAAATAGGAACCGGTACCGGTACCGAATATACCCGGTACGGTTTGGTACCGGTACGGTACCGGTTCGGTACCGGTTCGGTACCGGTACCCGGTACCAAATGCTCATCCCTATAGCATAGTACGGGTAATCTCACTACTTTTAAACAATATCTTTCATCTCATACTTCTATTTGTTCTGTTTTTTCAGGCTTGTCTTAAGTAAGGTCTTTTATTTATAATATTTCAGCTATTTAAAAAACAACAAAACAACTTTTAATTCAATATACTATTTTACAATAACCATTTTATGCAACACGGGACAAAATAGTTCATGTACTTACATATACAAATTACATGAGGGCAATAGTTCTGCCACCACATTGGTGGAAAATGGGCGGCTACCCTATTTTTTTTTTTTTTTCATTTTTAATATGATTTTGTCCCGGTTCAAAATAAACTTATGCTTTTACCCTCAACTTAAAGTTACGAATTTGCACTCGGTTTAAAATTATGAGTTTGCTCTCATTTAAAAAAAAATGACAATTTTGCCCCAGCTAAAATTTGTAGTATTTCCGTCATTTTAGTTTTTTCCCTAGCTCAAAATTACGATTTGGCTCTCAGTTGAAAAATATGATTTTGCCCCCTTTTCAAAAATTACGATTTCGCCCTGAGTTTAAAATTACGCTTTTGCCCTCAATTCAAAATAAAATTATGCTTTTGACCCCAGCTAAAAATTACGAGTTTGCCATTCGTTCAAAACTATGATTTTGCCCCGGTTCAAAACAAAATTTTGGTTTTGCCCTCTTTTAAAAACTTCTGATTTTGCCCCCAGTTAAAATCTGTAGTCTTGTCATCGTTTTAGATTTTTTTTTTCTTTTTTTTTTTTGCAAAACTATAGTAGTTTTTATTTTACTTGGTTGACTCGATCTAACTTTTTTCTCAACCAGGTGTCTAACACTCGCTCATTGTTTCTAACAAATTACTATTTTGCCCCCAGCTTAGGCTTGCCATCTTTTTTTTTTAGCAAAACTATGGCAGTGTTTTGGTTTAATTGCTTGACTCGATGTAATTTTTTTGAGATCGTGTTATGAGTAACATGCCCAAGTAACTAAAATACATGCGTACATTTTATGAAACTAAAAAATACTTGGCTTAACGCCCCGCAACGCGGGCGGATCATCCAACTAGTTACAAACAACAACATGATAATTTAGTCAATATTTTTGGTATAGTAGGGGTGTTCAAAAAAATCCGAATCCGAAACCGAATCCGAAATATCCGAAATATCCGAATTTTCGGATATCCGAATTTTCGGATATCCGAAAATCGGATAATCCGAAAATTCGGATTCGGATTCGGATAGTGATTTTGAGAATTTTCGGATAATCGGATTATCCGAAAATATCCGAAAATTTAATTTTTATTCTTTTCGGATATCCGAATATCCGAAAATATCCGAAGTATCCGAAAAATATCCGAAGTATCTGAAAAATATCCGAAATATCTGAAAAAATATCCGAAATATCCGAAAAATATCCGAAGTATCCGAAAAAATATCCGAAATATCCGAAAAATATATTTGGATATCCGAAACTATCCGAAAAATCTGGTTCCAAATATTAAAAAATAATAAAAAAATAAAAATTAAATAAAAAATTGGATATTCGGATATCCGATTAGATATCCGAACCCGAATCCGAAATTTCGGATATCCGATCGGATATCCGAAATTTCGGATTCGGGTTCGGATGTCAATATTTCACTATCTGAAATTTCGGATATCCGAAAACCGGATTATCCGATCTTGAACACCCATATATATCTAATTTCAGGCATGAATCAGAAATCATCAAAGAAATTGTTGAAACCAAAAATTTCGGATTCGGGTTCGGATGTCAATATTTCACTATCTGAAATTTCGGATATCCGATTTTCGGATATCCGAAAACCGGATTATCCGATCTTGAACACCCATATATATCTAATTTCAGGCATGAATCAGAAATCATCAAAGAAATTGTTGAAACTATTGTACACAGATTGTCCCCTTCTAATTCAGAAGCTAATGAAGATCTTGTTGGGATGACGACCCGCATACAATATTTGAAATCACAATTAGAAATTGGGTCAGATGGTGTGCGCATGGTTGGGATATGGGGGTTGGTGGTGGTGGTAAGACTACTCTTGCATCTTCGCTCTATATGGGAATCTCTTGCTATTTTGAAGGTCGTCACATTATTGAGAATGTTCGGGAGGAAACAAGCAAACATGGTTTAAAAAAATTGCAAGAAAATATTTTGTCAGCTTTTTCCAAAACAGATGTGAAAGTACACAGTATTGTGCAAGGAAAAAACATGATAAAAAGTATGTTATGTCGTAGAAAAGTGTTGCTACTTCTTGATGATATCGATGAACTTAGCCAACTAGAAGCGTTAGCCGGATCACATAGTTGGTTTGGTAGTGGGAGCCGAATACTAATCACAACTAGAGATGCACATTTGCTAAGAACTCACAAGGTAGACGAGGTCTGTCATGTCAGATTATTATCAGATGACGAGGCAATGCAGCTCTTTAATAAACATGCATATAACAAAAAAGAACCGGTGGAAGATTATGAGACACTTTCATTACGTGTGGTTTCTTATGCTGCTGGGCTCCCATTGGCACTTAAAGTTTTAGGTTCTTTTCTATTCGACAAAGATAAGAAGGGGTGGATGAGTACCTTGGATAGACTAAAAGATATTCCAGAAACTGAGATTGTGGAAAAGCTAAAAATTAGCTATGATGGACTTAAAGTTGTGGAAAAAGAATTATTTTTAGATATTGCATGTTTCTTCAGAAAGAGAGAGAAAGATAAGGCAATGGAAGTACTTGAAGCTTGTGATTTTCACCCTGAAATAGGGATAGAGGTGTTGCGACAAAAAGCTCTCATAAATATTGTGGATGGTAGGCTTGATATGCATGATCTAGTTCAAGAAATGGGACATTACATTGTTAGAGTGAAACATCCGAACAAACATAGCAGAATTTGGAAAAGTGAAGATATCTATAACATGTGTTTGGGGGACGCAACAATGGTAAGTGTTAAGCTTCTCAAATACGGAGTACATTATATTGTATTTGAACTGAATTATGCACAATCCGTACATTATTCCCTTCTTTGTTGTAGGAAAATGACAAGATTGAAGCCATAGAATACTGTTGGTATGAAGACAGTCATTATCTTGAGCGTACATTACAATTTTGTAAAATAGTTTCAAACTTAAAGAAACTAAGGTACCTTATGGTTTCGATGGCACCTAATCAGAATTTTCGGATTCGGATAGTGATTCGGATAGTGATTTTGAGAAACTAAGGTACCTTATGGTTTTGATGGCACCTAATCAGAAACTAAGGTACCTTATGGTTTCGATGGCACCTTATGGATAATCCGAAAATTCGGATTCGGATAGTGATTTTGAGAATTTTCGGATAATCGGATTATCCGAAAATATCCGAAAATTTAATTTTTATTTTTTTTCAGATATCCGAATTTCCGAAAATATCCGAAGTATCCGAAAAATATCCGAAGTATCTGAAAAATATCCGAAATATCCGAAGTATCCGAAAAATATCCGAAATATCCGAAAAAATATCCGAAATATCCAAAAAATATATTCGGATATCCGAAACTATCCGAAAAATCTGGTTCCAAATATTAAAAAATAATAAAAAAATAAAAATTAAATAAAAAATTGGATATTCGGATATCCGATTAGATATCCGAACCCATCGGATATCCGAAATTTCGGATTCGGGTTCGGATGTCAATATTTCACTATCTGAAATTTCGTCGGATATCCGAAAACCGGATTATCCGATCTTGAACACCCCTATGGTATAGGGTGTTGCTAAATGCACTCTTTTTTTTTGTTACACTCCCCCCTCAAGTTTCTAAATAAATACAATCAATTCTTATATTTTCTATTCTTTTAAAAATTGCATTGGGAAACATCCCTAATTTTTCTAGGGGTTTATTCACTTCTCATAACCAATTTCCATTAAAAAATTACATTAACTGAAAAAAAGGAGACTAAGAGAGAGTTTTGAAAAAAAAAAAAAACAATTTATCTTTTAGAGTTCAACTTTGAAGAAACAATTCAATGCATCTTTTTCTTTACTCTAATCGATTTCTCTATTCACAAGTGCAGATAAATTTTTATAGAAAAAAATGCTTATCCATTTTGCTATATTTTTTTACTATGAAACAGGGCCGGCTCTGAGAATTCGTGTACCCTGTTCGAGCTCGAAAAAATGTGCCTTTAGGCCTTAACGAAATTGGGTATTGGACTCACTAAAGGTCTAAGCCTAATGTCAAAGGGGTTAATAACTAATCTAAACTATCCATGGCATTATAGCCTAGTGGTATCTTGGTGGTGGGATGAGACTTATGACCATTAGGTCATGGGTTCGATTCCCACAAGGGGGGTTTTTTCCAGATTTATTGGGTTTCCTTCTGAATTGGTGTATAGGCATTATTGCCTAGTGGAGATGGATATGATCGGGTGGTTCTGCTGGTGGCACGATGATACTCCAGTGGTCCGTCAGTGATCTAAATTTGCCGTTCCAAAAAAAAAAAAAAACTAATCTAAACCATAAGAATAGTTTTGTAAGTGGGCCTATGTTGGTGCTTGTATGGGTGTACCCTACTAAAAAAATAATTTACATATCCATATCGGGTTTTTTTTCATAAAAAAAAAACGTGCCCCTCGAAATATTAGGCCCTGGCCGATGGTTCTCCCCGCCCACCCCAGGGCCGGCCATGCTATGAAACGACGTCCATGCTCATTGTATGTTGGAAGGAGTAAACACGAGTTTCCAATGTCCCACATTTCTGTTTTATTATCCAATAATGGTTGTCTCTGCCATCGTAATATACTAATCTACACATTAGAATTAGAATATATTATATACATAAATCATAATTTGTTCATATAAAAATATTATACATATATAACTTGTTGTTTTATGGTTCCTATAAAATAAGTACATAATCGTGTTCGCGTGAAAGAGAATTAAGTGCTTTCGTTGAAGGATCAAAAAAATTAAAGGGGTGGATTTTGAAAAGTTAAACTTATTATTTTGAAAAGAGAGTATGAAAAGTAAAAATGGAGGTGCATTTAGCCTACCCTTTAATAATTCATCACACACCACCGAAGTTGATGACCCAATGACGTTTAGGAGTAGGAGTAGAATAATTGTCATTAAAATAATAGAAAAAAAGTAATTCATCATACTACGTAAAAGAAGGGGTTAGGTTAAAGACTTGTTGAAAGAGGTAATTCAACATACTACGTAAAAGAAGGGGTTAGGTTAAAGACTTGTTGAAAAAGGTAATTCAACATACTACTTAAAAGGAGGGGTTAGGTTAAAGACTTGTTGACTTAGGGGCTGTTTGGTAGCCTCTGAATGGTCATTAAGAGGTACCTCTTAATGGAACCATTAAGAATTTTACCAATGAGAAGGTAGAAGAATGTGACATGTGATGATTTACAATTCAGAGGTTACCTCTTAATCATTCAGACTTAAGGTTACCTCTTATTCATTCAGATGTTTTAAACCATTAAGAAGTAGCATCTGAATGGTCATTAAGAGGCTGCCAAACAACTCCTTAGTATTTTTTTTTTTTTTTTTTTATGAAAACAACTGTCTCCACTTTTAAAAGTATTTTAACATTAGGAGAAAATCTATGTTTATATTACTTTAAATTAAAAATATTCATTAGGATAAATTCTATGTTTATAATACTTTAAATATTATTTTACAAAATTTTAATTGCTTATTTATTTTCTTTCTTACAAAATATTGAGTTGTAACTTAAGTATACAATTCCACTTAAAAAAAATATTTTATTTATGTATTCATTTGTGTGTGTGGGGACAAATGTTGAGTTGTAACTTAATTATGCAACTAGTATTTCACGACCGTATGTTGCAGCGGATGCATTGAAAACAAATACAAACTTCACATGTTAATTCAAAATGTTTATTTAAAAAACATAATCTTTTATGTAAACGCACGACTTATAGTAGAGCTAAGGACGATATCCGAAATATTATGTAAAAAGGTGAGCGTGTTGCGGCGCTACCGTTAAACTGAACAAAAAATTATGGTGTGTTAACTCGCAACTCAATCGGGTTTGAATTCATATAAAAAGTAAATAATAATGATGATGATAATAATAATAATAATAATAATGATAGTTAAAAAAAAATTAAAAATACTAATACTCCAAGGAAAACTTTTTTACATTTAGTAATAGTCTAAGGGAAGAAAATATACATATTTATATGCAATAGAAACTTGTACATATAGCTTTTAGACTTGTACATATAGATGAAGAAAATCAAAAAAATTAGTGGTTGTCATATGACATTCACCCATTAGTTTACAAAGATCACCAACCAATTAAAACACTAAAAAAAGAATAGTAAAACCTCCTTGTAAAGATTATTTGATAAATTATAGATAGGAAAATTGCCCAAAAAGTTGTTTTATTTGTTTATTCATTGAGGGATTGATGTTTGAAGAAAGTCAAGTCTAATAATTTTAGCAACAACCCTTAGCATGTCATTATACTAAAGTCTAAGAAAAAAATACGCTAACCATCGTGTATAATTTATCTTTATGATGAAAGTTGCAAGTTACGCACGGAAGCAAGGCATAATGTATATGATCTCTGTGATCATTAACACTAAAGGTAATGAACTGAAAGAAATTCCGGTAGTGACGTCCACATCTCAATGGGGGAAAGTTAAATTGCAACTCGACCACTTTCATGACAACCACTCGATTAAAACTTATGCTTAAACCTTTTATCATTATGTCATTTTTCTCACTTAGGCCGGAGGGTGTGGGGGCGCCACCCCCGCCAAGTCATCAACTATAGCGCCCCGGGGCGCTATACCTCCACACCCAGGGATTTAAAGGAGGGGGGGGGGGGCTCCATCATGTTAACGCCAAAAATGAAAGGTTCAGGTGGGGCCCACTAGATTTAATCTAATGAAATCTTTTTTTAATTTTGATTAATGGGGGGGGGGGGCATCTACACCATGCAATTTAAAGGGGGCTCCATCCACACCATGGATCCTACGTGTCGCTTACGTGGCCTGATAAAGCCCCTAGGGGGCTCCAACCACACCCTCAAGCCTTATGCATGAATCTCAAATCCTATTGTTTATTCAAATGTGTTTCTTACCCTACAATCTATTTACATAAATCACATACGTGAAATTCTTAATCATGCTTTAAAACATTTTCTTACCCTACTTTCCAAGCCTTACAAAATGCTACCTATCAACCTAGTTGGTTTAATGGATTTCTTTCCTACGAAATTTTTATTTGGTCCAATCAGTAAAACATACTCACATTATACTATTATTCTAAAAACACTCTGTTCCCAATAGGGAACCAACGAAAGTTTCACTCACATACGTACAAATCTTATAGATGTCGTTTCGTTAACCTCGCTCAATTAGTAAACATAATCGACCCGTAGTGATACATGGTTGAAAACTGGTGCTTTATTATGTTTAACTTTATGTTTTTACATAACTTTTAGTTTCGAATGGACTACTTTTGATTAGAATTGTATTTTGCATGTCTAACGGAGTTTAAGGAGCTATTCGAAAGCTATACGGAGCATCGGGAGCGAACAAGATCAACCGGGAACACAAGAAACAATATTCCCAATGACGAACCGTATAGTGTTCACGGTTATCAATTGCCGGAACATGTGAGTATTCACTCGAATTACTTGGATGATGGTGGGAATTATAATGAGCGGGTTGAAGATGATGTATGGGGCGACGGCAATGCGGGTAATTTCTACAATGCTCGAGGTTTTGAGTACGAAGATTTTGGCTACCAAAATGCCAACTATGTGGGAAACAAGAGTGATTATGGGTAAGATTATGCTCGAAATGACGGTTACGACAACAACCGTCAACCACGAAACAATCAAAGGAATCAGGATGACAGGGATTATAATAATAACAATAACGCCAACCGTAAGCGGATTCCGCAATTTGTGGGCGTAGGTAACCAAGGTGGCAATCAACACTACGTCAAAAACTAGATACAACCACACTAAAACTGTGACCATACGCCTATGGCCACATATTTTTTTTCCAACTCAAGTGTGACCAAAGGTCGAGTCATCATAGGTATCATACAGCTACATTCACATATGTGTGGTCGTAGCTCATAAACGTGTGGCTAAAGGGTCTTGCTAGGATCAAGCATTTTGTCCAATAGTTGTGGCTAAAGGGTTGTAACGGCCACATGAATTTACTATAAGTGTGGCCATTTCTCTTATATAGTCACTGAAAAGTTTGTTTTGGCCACATTAATTAAAAAAAAAAACGTGACAAAAAGTTTGTTGTAATCAAGAAAATGGTCTATTAAGTGTGGCTAAATGGTATTAACGGCCACACGAATTTACTATAAGTGTGGTTGTTTCTATTATATAGCCACATTGTAGGATCGTTTTCTGACCCAAACGAGTCGTTCAGAAGAGTTTTTGCTCAATACGAGAGGCGGAAACAAACGTATCAAGTTAATTCAGCTTGCAATTCACTTTAAACTGTCTTTTGATTGATATAACAACGTTTTACAGTGAGTAGACTCTTCGGCAGCACTTCGGCTCTGAAACCGGAAAGTTACAAATGAAATCTCAAAGCACCTATATATAGGCATGGCTATTTCGCACGGAATAGTCCAAGCGAAATCAAGTTCACATGAAATGACTATTTCGTACGAAATCAACAGTTGATTTTGTGCGAAATACCCCATTCCCATTTCGTGCGAAATACCTATTTTTCACCTTTTCTCGAATAACGTGCCTTGATCTATCTAAACACAAACAAGACTCGATACAAGACGAAGTCGACAGACGTATGCACCAACAGACTCCCCCTCGGATGTTGACGAAGTCTTCAGTGTCGAGTCTTCAATCTTCAGTCTTTATCAGTCTTCTCGAACTTTTCCAAAGTATCTAACAATGTAAAACATCCTCAAACTCTGTCTCTTTTCATCTCTGACGTGCTGTCGTGGTACACGTAAATTTAATCCAAATAACAACTAATAGATAGTGGTAAATGGGTATCGAACTCAGGGAGTATGTGGAAAATGCGTTAATTCTATAGCTTTGCAATTTAACTACTAGTATGCAGAAATGAAAATTCAAGAGTTGATTTGAATGAATTGATTTTAGAACTAAATTTAACTAATTACGTTGCAAGAGAAAAGTGTTGGTTGTAACAGATTAAAGACAAGTAATCACCTTTAGTTTCCGGTTTGCTTGACAGTTATGCTAACATTCAACTAGAAAGAACTACATAGACATAGTTCATGTATGATAAATTGTAGTGATGAAAAGGAACTAAGTACTCAGATTCTTAGAACTTGAGTTTGTTACCTGATGATCAATTAACCCTTACCCAAACCTAACTATATCCATGATATCTCGATTACCAACAACATCAAGAACGTATAATTTATAATTGGTTTAATGTAAGAATCAACAATTTACTAACAATCAATCACACACCATAACAAGCAATTCAATGAAGAAAAAGATTGTTATTCTAGAAATAGAAAATGAAAGCATAAAGTCTTACAAACCTTCCACCAAAGATGATCACCAAATGTTTAGCTACTCATTGCCTGAATTAACATCACCATACTTGTTCTAATGTATTTCATGATGATTACAACAAAACATAATACTAGTATTTATAATTGTTCTCCATCCTCCACCAAAAGCAACTAATAAATGCATGCATGCTTGCATTGGACATTAACTGCAGGTGTGATTAAATGCAAGCCAGCTGCAAATGTGAATAAATGCCATCAAAAGTAGTTCAAGGGCCAAAACTTTGACTTTTTCGCCTGTTTCCACCGTAATTTACGGTCTACACCGTAAATTACGGTGGACTTCAAGTGTTACGGTGAAATACTCCTGAGTTACGGTGAAAAATGGGAAAATTCAGGGTCTACCGTAAATTACGGTAGCCACCGTAAGTTATGGTAGGCTTCAGCATGAAATTTTGTTTTCAGCATAACTTTCTCGTTTCAACTCCGTTTTCTTCGCCGTTTTCGCCCACGTTCTCGTAATTTCATCCCCTATCATGTCATCATCTTAATTCTTCAATTCCAATAATTTATTATTTTTATTTATTCTCCGTATTCCTTCCATTTTAAGCTCCATTTGTACCTGAAACACAAACAACCGTAGTTATCTAATTCTAGACAATTACCCGATTAAATGTAGGATTTTAATATCGTTTATACCACTTAAGGGTTGTCCTACGGACTACCCGTCACATCCCCACACTTAACCATTGCTTGTCTCAAGCAACTCATCAAATCATTTTCAAACCAAGCGATCACATAAATCAAGCATAAACATGTCATCCTTTTATTAGCCTTTTCCTAACACCTAAACAACACACCCCTCGCTATATCTCTCATCTCGGCAACAAGTAAGCACTAGCAAAGATAAGCTAGACACACAGAAGGCAAACGGGTGATTGTTCAACTATATGCTTGTACCTAAATCGGTCTTCCTCCTACAAGTGCCAAACATGAATGCAAATCAAAGGGGCTTTAAGGTTGTAACGTGGCTAGGCGAACGGGTAGGAAATGGAATATATATGTAGTAGCGAAAACTTAACCCGGACTTTTATTACACAACGAAACAAATAAACAACTACTAAACTTGAACTTCTATATACAAGACAACTAAACATCATTCTCTTTTTTTTTTCTTTTCATTGCTTTTTTCCATTTTTTCTTTTCTTTTCTTTCTTTTTCTGATATATAATTTTTTTATCATAGCAACATTCAACAAAACATCAAATAAGATTACATACTACTAAACAACCACTAACACTATAAGACCGGGTCAAGTCGGGTAAATTTTTGGAAACAAGCTAAGGGGAAACAAATGATAGGCTTTAGGCACAATAATGGGCAACTAAATGTCCAAACCCCCGCCCCTCTCACTACCAAGCTCATATATATAATTAATGAGGTCCAACCCCCCAAATCCCACACTCGCACTCACCAAGACGAGGCTTACCTAATTGCCCTTATCCTTTTTGCATTCATATCCAACTAAGGACTCAAATCGTATCAAGGCACAAGTTCTAATGCACCCCCACCCGATGCCACTCTCATCAAAGATAATTACTATTTACTAACATGTATGGCTTCAACTCTCACCAAGAATAAAAGGGTATTAAGGGTTGCCGGTGCATTATTTGGGGTTAGTCCCAGGTGTTCAAATTCTCACAATATTCTGCTTGATTAAATTTTTTTTTCAAAAACCTTGAAATTTCTCCCCATCCCCACACTTGGGTTACATTGACCCCAATGTACGGTTTTGGGAAGGAGTGATCGCTAACACCATTCAACATCAACCAAAAAATCCACCGGGTATTCGAATTCTCCCAACCGAATCATAACATTCTTAACAATTCCCCGTGGATGCCTCCAACTTTCATCCGCCAAACTCACCATGGTGTCTACATCCTGAAGCAGACCAAAATCATACATGTCGTACAGGTCACCTGGTAACACACTCATGCTCGCCCCATAATCCAATAATGCATGAGGAATTTTTAGTTTCCCCACTCGGATAGGCACGATTGGCGCTCCATACTCTTTATCATTCTTGACTTTGACATCTTTTTCCAAACCTGCATTCACTTGATACGAAGAAGTTAGCAATGTTTCATTAAATTTAGTATTTGGAACGGTGCTTACCACCTTGATGTTAATGCTTTTTGTGTTCTTGGGATTTATCACCGTGTCACTTGGTAATTGACCTTTTGCTTTCTTCAATAATGCCACGTCACTTGCAAGTTGACCCATTTGAGTGGTCAACGCCTGAATCGCTTTGTCACGGATTTCATCTTTTTGCATGCGAACATCATCCATTTGATTTCTTCGCTGCATCTCTAGTTGCATTGCCTTGAGCATCTCCATCATCTCATTTCCGCTTGATGAAGTTTGACCCGAACCACTTTGACCCGTTTGTGGAGATTGCCCTTGGTACCCATAGTTATTTCCACCCCTATAGTTCCCTTGATTGTATTATTGGCGAGGTGCAAAATCACCTTGAGCTCCTTGAAAATTTCGGTTGGCTTGATTCGAGGGATTCCTGTAGCGGAAGTTAGGATGATTTCTTAACCCGGGGTGGTATGTGTTCGAGTTCATGTCAAAGTTTCGACCACCCCCTTGAATAGCATTCACCTCCTCCACTTGCTCTTCAACCACTCCTACCAAACATACTTCCGCCGTGTGGCCTATCTCATTGCAATTAGTGCACACGTTGTACACTTGATTCGTGGCTTGCACACCTACATTCTCGACTCCATGAGCTTGTTGCCTTGCTATCACATGCCTTGCTCGTCTTGAAGATTGAGCTTTCCTCTTTGAAGTAACCTCCATTTGCTCTAAGAATGCCCAATCATCATGCTCAAAGTTGGTACCAAAAGTACCGTTAGTGATTGACATTAAGTCACGAGCATCCTCCGAACTCAACCCCTCGTGAAAAGCATTCAACAACTCCCAAAGTTGTATACCATGATGAGGACAGTTTTTCAGTATCATGTTAAAACGTTCAAACGCCTCATGAAACATCTCCCCCGGTTGTTGTTGGAAGCTTCGCAAGCTTCTCCTTGCATCATTTGTCTTTTGGGCCGCGAAAAACTCCTCTAAAAATATTTGATGCATGTCGGCCCATGTATAAATTGATGCGGAGGGCAAAGTATGAAACCATCTTTTTGCTTTATCTTCCAAAGTAAATTGAAAGAGAACCAACTTGACATCGTTAGACGAAAAACCTTGACCCCCAATAGTGTTGCATATGGAATCATATGTCTCCAAGTGGAAATAAGGTTCTTCTGTTGCTAACCCTTTAAACTTTGGCAAACTTTGGAGTGCGGTTGTTCTAACCTCAAAAGTCCTCCCATCCGGGTGATGAGGAATCACTATCGGAGAAGGATTATTAGTGATAACCGGTCTAAAGTGAGCTTCAATACCCCGTACCGCCTCTCGATGATGTCTACACGGAGCACCCAATGGTACTCTTGGTTGACCCATTTGCCCTTGCATAGGCCTTTGAGGTGCAAATGGTGGTTGAAATTGATGTTGTTGCATTGGAGGTTGTTGCACCGGCCTTTGGAATTGGTGACGTTGATATTGCGGCCGAACTTGTTGTAGAGGTGTTGGTTTTTGGATTTGTGGCCCATGTAGCTGAATTTGTTGTATCCGCGTTGGTGGCCTACCCATATCTTGAGTTTGTTGCAATGGTTGACTTTGTTGACCCGCTCCTCCTTGAGGTCCCAAATATCCTCCATCACCCCCATAATGAAAACCTTCCTCTTCGTATCCTCTAAAATCTTCTTCATAGCCATCATCATATCCATCCCCTTGAATACCCTAAGATTGTCCAATTGGAAAGGATGAATATTGGAAATCTGATTGGTTCGATGGTCTAAATGCAGAAGTAGCATGGATAATGGTTGAATTTGGTTGTATTGAATAATGGGAAGATGATTGACCCGTAGTTGGGGGAAAAAAGTGTGACAGTGATGGAATGGTGGTAGCCGGGCTAAAGGTAAGATTGGGTTCAACTTGAGTAGTAACCGGTTGTGTGATGTTGGTTGGTGTAGTAGGGCTTGTAGTGGTGTTTGGAATAGAGGTGTTTGGTGATGGTTGTGTGGAATGATGGGTGTCAAGTGTTATATATATTAGGTGTATATTTTAAGCCCCTTTAACACTTTTTTAGTCAAGTTTTAAATTTATAAAAACGATATTTACTAACACTAGACACACATATGGGCAAGTGCACCCATCGTGAGCGTAGTATAGTGTTGGTAAGATACCGAGGTCGTCCAAGGAAACAAGAGCTTTTAGTACCGATTTATCCTCAACGTCTATTCAAATCAAAAAGTTTAGAAAAAAATGTTTTAAGCTAAGAAAAATAAAAACTAACTAAAAATGCTGAAAATAAAAATAAAAGAAAAACAGATAGACAAGATGAATCACTTGGTTCCGACTCGTGTATAGTGTAACCTTTGATTATTTCCGCACTTTTGCACTTATTTAAGAGATTATCTTAGTTATTGTAGTAGGCCCCTCTTTTGAAGGTGACGTTACCCTCAACCCAGTAGTTTGAGTCAGCAAGGATACAATCCTAAAGGGTCGGATTATTGAAAGATAATGAATTAAGTTATTAATGCAAATTATGGTAGGCCCCTCTTTTGGAGGTGACGTTACCCTCGACTAAGTAGTCTGAGTCAGCAGGGATACAGTCCTAAATAGCTGGGTTATAGTATTAATAGTAGTTAACTTATGAGGGGATCAAAGAGTTTGGACCCCCGCCATCCAATACCGTTAAGTATTGAAGGAGGTCCTACTAAATTTGACCCAGGTCCATTGCAGGACCTCTAAACGCTGAACAATGGCAAGACCTTTACCAAACCGTTCCCTTAACCCCCGACCAGGTAGCCAACATACCTCCATATAGACCGTGGAGATATGAATGGTGAAAATCTTTTATTTTATATAGACAGTAAAATAATGTTAAGACACCACGGACAAACGATAAGGAAAGATCACCTTCAACATAAGAAACTAGTTATTAAAGTCATTAATACAAAACCAAATAAAAAGTGCGAAAAGATTAGAAATAAAAAGTATTACACTAGACACTTGTCTTCACCAAGTGATGTAAGAGACTTAGGCAAACATGGCCTTGATTGTCAAGAACTCTTACGATCAATCTTAGATCCCGAGACGACTCACACACTCTACGATGGACAATGGATGATGGTGGTGGATGATGGTGTTATGGTGGTGGTGGGTGGTGGGTGAAGTGTGAGAGAGGTGGTGTGCCAAGGGATGGTTTGAGCTTGAGCCAAGCACTCCTATTTATAGGCTGAACAGAAGCTCGGGCACGGCCCCGTGTCCAGTGGGCACGGCCCCGTGTCCACATCCTCTCTTTCTTCATTTAATGCAGCTTTGTCTTATTAGTTGACCACGCCCCCGTGTCCGTTGAGCACGACCCCGTGTGCAGAAGAATCTTTGTACTATGAAGATTTGCCTGGATTGTGCAAATCTTATAGTTGACCACGGCCCCGTGTCCGCTGAGCACGGCCCCGTGGTGGGCAATAGAAGCTTCTACAACTTTGTCTTTTCTGCTGACACTTGGGCACGCCCCCGTGCTGGCTGAGAACGGGGCGTGTTCAGTCTTCTGTAATCTTGTTTTGCTTGGGAAGATGCTGTCGTTGGGTAGGGCATGTCACGTCTTGTTCCTTTTCTTGTATTTATGTTAGATTTTGATGTCTTTTTGCTTCTTTTGTTAATTTGAGCTCATTTAATCCTGAAAATACAAAAGGAAGACAAAAGAACACTTTTTCCAACATTAGTACTAAAAAAGGGTTAGTTTTATGCCACAATTGATGAAATTTATATGTTGCATTTTGCACACATCAAATACCCCTACACTTGAATCTTTGCTTGTCCTCAAGCAAAACTCTTTAATAAGTGGCTATTACACTCCCAAATGGAATGGGTAGAGAAGAAGGTTTTTGGGCTTGTCATAGAGTGTCGGGATGTCCAAGATTCTTTATTTAGTTTTATTTTTATTTATTTACAATCTTATTCGTCATGATTTATTTAAAAATTTTTATAAGATAAATTACTTATTAGGGCATAACATGCCTCTTTAAAATTCTATTTATATACAAGTTCACATACCTCACGGGGATCACTCAACACTCGGCCGAAAATGTATTTTTGTGGATCACTCGAGAGCGGCATGGAACTTACTCCTACCATAGGCTTGCCAAGTAATCAATCCTCCTCCTTTTTAACTTATATACCTTTGTAAATATCAAGAGGACTTTGTGGGTGAAGGGTTAGGCTAGGGTTAAAGGTAGGTGGTTGGGTTAGTGGTTAGTGGTTAGTAGAAAAAGGGCGAAAAGCGTAACAAGCGTCGGTTTTCGTAAGACTTTTTATATTTTTTTTTCACTTTTATTTTGATGAAGCTATTATTCAAACAAAGTTATTTTTGATGAACTTGTTTGTTTATTTTCTTTTGCTTCATTATCAACACACATTTTTTTTTCGAAAGTCATATGAGAAACCGAGCTAGTTACTAAAACAAAGGGTTAAAAATGAAAAAGGTTTTGGTGGGTAAAAGGGTGTTTGGTTTGGGTTATGAAATGAAAAAGGTTTAGGCTCAAAGGGGCTAACTAGGGGGATTTTGGGTAAGTGGTAAAAAAAAATAAAAATAAATAATGGTGTAGAAATAAAAAGGGTTAGTCCTAATGCCTCTATCATTTACTTACTCGGGTTTAAGTTGGTAAGGACTGGGAATGTATCGTCATGGCAAGTGCTAGAGTCGTAAGAACCAAGCGGCTATTCACACAAGAAACGAAAAATGAGCATTTAGTCCAATGATATGTATTTGTATGCTCAATAAAGGCTCAAAACTCACTTTTGTGGGAATGGGTTTTTATGTGATCAAGTATATATAATCAAATTTTAACTAAGCTTGTCATGCCTTTTCATAATTTCTTATGTTGGTTCTTTTTATCACGATGCTATCGGTTGTAAATTCGTAAAAATATAACCTTTTTAGAACTTGAAATTCCTGAGTTAAACCTAGACAAGTAAAAAAAATGAAAAAAATTTGAAAAAATTTGGGGTGATTAGCGGTTCCAATAGAGTTTTGTGTAAGGCTTGTATTTTAGGACTTGCAAGATTCAAGGTTTTAGCATCCCCCCCCCCCCCCCACACTTAAATTACACATTGTCCTCAATGTGTCCCAAAAATAAGTTTTTAGGTTGATTGAATGTGTAAGAAGGTGTGGAAAAGCAAAAATTTTGTGTTATTGGGCGCTGAACACGGCCCCGTGTTGTCCGGGCACGGCCCCGTGTTCAAGTGCCAGTAACAAAATTAAATCAAGAGAAACAGAAGCCTGGACACGGGGGCGTGTTGGGTGAACACGGCCCGTGTCCAGTTACCTGAACGGGGTCTTTTTCTGCAGACTGTGCAGCACGGGGCCGTGTTGGGTGGACACGGCCCGTGCCGAACTTACTGTAAACGAAGAATTTTGTCGGATGGTCCTGTTTTCCTGCATGGGGTGCTGGTTCAAGCTTCCCTTGTATCCTTTGTCATCTTCAAGTGCGTTTTATTCATTTCAACACCATCCAAACACCAAATTAACTAAAACCATCATTCATTGAATCATTAGAGAATTACATAATAGTCCTAAAATATTAGATAGTTAGGTCAAAGAAACACAAGAAATTTCAATCCAAGAAGTTCCAGCCTACTATTTATTCTACTAGCAACATTTCCGAAAAGATAGATCTCTCAGTTAAAAGTGGCTTGACAAACTTCTTTCTCCGGGTATGGGTTCCTCACACGTCGGCGAGCCACTCTTCGATCTCCCTAGGGAGAAGAAAAGTGGGCTCATGAGCATCGGTTTGAGGAGGTGCAACTTCCACCGGGATTTCTTGGAGTTCTTCAAGATGAGGTTCCGCCGGAATGTCGTCCCAACCGGTAGGATTTTGGATTCCAAGTGCTAGGTTCCAATCCTCTTGAGGGAGGATTGGTTCCATGGGAGGCGTTACAAGAATGTTCAACCTCTGGTGCAAGAGGTTTATTTCTTGAAAACTGTTTTCCAACCCCACCGAGAGATAATTTATACGGTCTATGAGGACCTCCTCCACCGAAGTCATCTCGTCAAGGGCTTCACGTAGCGCCATTACGTATCTTACGAGAGTTGCTTCAATCGATGGCCTCCTTTCCCGTCGACTGTTCCTTGAGTGCGCAGAAGAGGTTCCACTGTTTTGGCTAGACATTCTACGAAAAACATACCAAAAATAGTTTGTTTTAATGAAACAGTACAACGGACACGGCCCCGTGCTCAATGAGCACGGCCGTGTTCAACTTTCTGCAGATTTTTAGAAAAAGGAATCTTGGGGTTTTAAATTATTTTCTTAACGTATGAAGCTTTTTTGAGCAGAAATAACTTAAAATAATGTTTTGTAACTTATTTTTAACAAGATTCCTTGAACAAAAATTCAATAAACATCACAATAAAGCTTGAAATCAAGCTTTAATGGAGTTGTTGGTGCAAGAAAGATGAAGAAGAAGGTAATGGATAAAAGAGGAAAGGACAAGATGTTTGTTAGAATCTTCTTTTAGAACATACCTAGGATGGAATGTTAGAAAATCCTTTCAAATCTCTGTCCCTGGATGGTCCAAATGTGCAGGATTCTTGGCTGCATTTATAGAAAACGACAGCATGCTGGACACGGCCCCGTGTCGGCTGGACACGGCCCCGTGTGCAGGCAAGATCCTGACACGTTTTGTCCGTATTCTGACAAAAGTCAGAAGGGAATCTTTCGTTGGACACGGGGGCGTTTTGACCTGGGCACGGCCCCGTGTCGGAAGGCTGTTTTATGAAGTGTGTCTATTTTTAAGGAACTTTTCCGGATCGGGCGGTACCTCACTGGATGGAACAACCCCAAAGTGCCTAAGATACCTTAATTGTTCTAGATTGAGACGAGAACGCAAGAGGTTGTCGGTGAGGGTGATTCCTATGCTATATGTAGGTGCACAAGTCCAACCCTTTTCCGGGCTCTCGTTAAAGAAGGTGTATGTCGAATCGCTCAGGTCTATGTATGCATCAAACGAAGTTGATGGGGAGTCCTTCACGGCACAATCGACACAGGGACGACTATCGCTCAAGTCCTCACTAGAATTAGAAGTATCGTCGGAAACAAAGAAGTTGTTTGAATGCGTTTCCAACCCTTCTTCTTGGCTATTGTCTTGGAAAAGATCATTGAAATCTTTCCTAAGTTCTTTTAACCAATCAATAATTAGATCTTCTAGTTGAAATAACTCATCGAGAAGCATTTCTCCTAGAAAATCTGGTTGGGAGCATTTGAGGGAGAGATAGGGATTATTTTTACTTTCGCCCCTCTTAAGGATACTAGGAAACGATGGGTCTATATAGTGGGGTTTATAATTTAGAAAATAGCATTCTAATTCCTTATGGTTACCACCACATAGTACCATAAGAGTGCCGAAAGTAAAAAGTATCAGTATCACTCATGTTTGTGTGAGAAATTACCAACCGTCGGGATCTTACGGTTCTGTTTTCAGCAACTGAAACTTGGGCACGGGGGTGTGTTGAGTGGGCACGGCCCCGTGTTCAGTTTACTGTCTGACTTAAAACAGGATTGCCAGTTCCAATGATTGGGCACGGGGCGTGTTCAGCGGGCACGGCCCGTGCTGAGTTCTGTAGAAGCTGAAAAATTAAGAAAAATCCTAAAAAAAATGAAAAATAAGAAAAAAGATTAGGCCGTTGATTCCTAACTTTCTTAAAATCCTTGTGTCCCCGGCAACGGCGCCAAAAACTTGATGGGTGTCAAGTGTTATATATATATTAGGTGTATATTTTAAGCCCCTTTAACACTTTTTTAGTCAAGTTTTAAATTTATAAAACACGATATTTACTAACACTAGACACACATATGGGCAAGTGCACCCATCGTGAGCGTAGTATAGTGTTGGTAAGATACCGAGGTCGTCCAAGGACACAAGAGCTTTTAGTACCGGTTTATCCTCAACGTCTAATCAAATCAAAAAGTTTAGAAAAAAATGTTTTAAGCTAAGAAAAATAAAAACTAACTAAAAATGCTGAAAATAAAAATAAAAGAAAAACAGATAGACAAGATGAATGTAACAAACCTCGGTAAAACCAACACCCTTATAATATTTCCGACCCTCTATTATTGTCCCAATATGTTTTATATTATACCTCGTATGTGAAACCCGAGCCCTAGTTATTTTATAAGTATGAAATAAATCAAAAACATGATATATAGGGTTGAGGCGGGCCGCGACGTACTCTACCCTTAGTTTACGCGGGCCGTATCAAGGCTGGACTTGACTGCGCTGATTTCTTAAGTTGAAGCGGGCCGCGTAAGGGTGTATAGGTCTTTGACGCGGGCCGCGACAGATCATGAAACGCGGAGACATCCGGTGCTGACACGTGTCGACATCGTGTCGAGTCTAGTAGCTGACCCAGCTAAGCTAGTGTGTTGATCGGTGTTGACGCGGGCCGCGTAAGGGTCCCTTGTCTTTTACGCGGGCCGCGACAGGACTCAATTACACAACTATAAATAGATGGCATCAGGTTTCAATTTCCGTCGCTCACATTTCAATCTCAATCTCGAATTCTGAAGTATTAAGCAAAATATTTGGGTATTATACCCCTAAATTAGCGAGGTTCTGCTCTGTTGTAAATATTATAACCCTGGTTTCATAATAGTTACGCTGCCCGATTGATTTAGGGTTCTGTAACAACTGTCGTGGTTCTGCCCGACGTAGTTGTTGGAATGCCGTCTCGGGGAGGGTATCATTAATAATTTCAAAGGGTTATGGTACTAATCAATGTACATTTGTGTAAATTATAGATTATAGTCAGGAAACCCTTACGAAAAGCCTAAGACAGCAATGTGAGTTTATCCTCTTTTTGTTAATGTTTTTGGAATAATTTACAAAACCTTAAATGTTTTACAATGTGATTAAGCAGTGATTGAGTCTTTGTAGTTCTTCAATTACTGCCGGTATGTTGGGGTTTTGTATACAAAATTTGTACTACTTGCGAGTAGTAAGTCGGGATGACAATACGTTACCATTGGACAATGAGTTAGCCAATGGGTAATATGACCCACAAGTCAGGATTGATAGTACCAAATGGAGTAATTGTGTAGACATAAACATTGTAATCGTCCTCGATACTGTTTAATTTGATAAAATGTTTCTTGATTAAACTGGGATTCACTCACCAGTATTTCCGACTGACAAATGTTTTTAAAACGCGTTTCAGGTAACCCAATGTGACAGCCAATTATTAAAAAGCCAGCTGGAGAGCACTAAAGGCTTGGGGATAATGTGGCTATAAAAGTTACCAAATAAACGATGTTTTAAATTAAATAAAATAGGGTTTGTCCCTATAAATGTATTGTAATAAGAAACTTGGGTTTTGCCCTTGTTATTTATTAATATGAAATATGGTGGTTTTACTCTGGTAAATATTTCCTAACTACGATCCTGATGTAAATTCCGCTGCGAGACTAAACAAACTGATACCACCAAACTCTGGGATCACGTCCGCCCGTTCCCGGGGAATAGGGATCGGGGGTTGTGACAGAAGGTGGTATCAGAGCCTAGCCACTGGTTTGAGCCAAAGAAGTGTTCTGCTGACACTTAAATTTTGAATTAGTGTTAGGAAATAAAATAAGGAAATACATGTATAACTGTAATTATGTGTTATGTGTTATTTGACTATTTGTTAGTTTTCAGTATGAGTGATCAAGGACCATCAGATCTGAACCGTCAGTTATCTAATTCCCCTAAGAGTGAAAGTACATCATCACAGCCTGCCCTCTCGGGGTATGTTGCTGATCAGGAAGATGGAATATTTGCTTTTAGAGCTCAATCTGAAGAGCCATTCCCTACTAAGAAATGAGGATGGTTCAGTAAAGAAGCTTTTGCTCGTAGAAAAAGAATGAGGAAATTGCAACAGCAAAGGGCTTTAGCAGCTATTAAGAGAGAGACAGATGCCCATACGCAAGAGATACTTAATAGAAGCCTAGCTAATTTCCATATCTTAGCTACAACTGTTGCTGACCCGAGTCTGGAACAACTAGTAGCCCCACAACCACAAAACCCAGAACAACCCATGGAAATAGAAAATCAGGAAAACCAAGAAGAGATGTACAATTTTAATCCAGAAGAAATCCCTAGAGTGCCTGCACCAAACCCCCTAGACCCGAATTACGACCCCTGGTGGGACGATAATAGGGACTTTGTGCAACGTTATCCTATTCAGGATTATCCACCCATACAGAACATAGAAGCTTACCCAGGTATGGACCCTTTAGATCCCTATTACCAAAATGACTATATTAGGGAAATTTTAGAGGATCCTTACCAATTTCAGGAATTGTCACCCCCATATCAGGAACCCGTACCCCAGATTCCAAACCCAGTCTTAGAACCTGCACCCCCAATGAGTGCAGAAAACGTTCAAGAACTTAGGACTTTTGGGGAGGAAATTTTAGAAAGCAGTGAGAGGATGCGTCAGGTGGGAGAGCGTCTCGTATGGAAATACGATGAGCGCAATATGGATTTCTGGATGAATCCATATCCATGAATGTTAGAATGGAGGAAGCAGTAGTACTAATAATATAATAAAAATAAAATATGTGTGTACGGATGCATATTACTATTTTATTTCTGTTGGTATTGTAATCTTTATTTCTGTACTAGTGTGTAATAGACGCATAAGTATATGAAAAGAGTAAGTAGCAATGATCTACGTTTTTGGCTAGATTGTGTGTCATGTGATTAATTATACTAGATATTAATTGTGATTTTAATATGGGGTAAATGTTTAAAATTCAGATGGCCGACCAAGGAAATCAAGTAAATCCAGATAATAACCTGGAAATCCAGAATGATAATATTCAGAATGATAATGAGAATCTGAATAACAACAATGGGAACCAGATGGATAATAGTGCTATCCAACACATTGTAGCACAAGGAATTATAGATGCAATGCCATTTATACTTCAAATTGTTAAAGATGCTGATAATAAAAGTAAGCATAGCAGTAAGCGACCAAGTGAACCAGAAAACAGCTTGAACAATGGGCCTGTACTTCAAATGCCTATTCCCAAAAGAAGAAGAACCATGCCTTATGGTTGTTCTTATAAAGAATTATGGTCTTGTAAACCAATGGAATTCTCGGGCAATGAAGGGGCCATTGCAACCTTACGCTGGATAGAAAAGACTGAGGCAGTCTTAAGGATAAGTAAATGTGCTGAAGAAGATAAAATACTGTTTGCTTCTCATCTGTTTAAGAATGCAGCCCTAGAATGGTGGAACACTATCCTCCAGACAAGAGGAAGCAATCAAACCTATAATATGGAATGGGAAGAATTTAAGAACAAGGTAGAAAGGAAATTCTGCCCAACCAATGAGAAAGAACAGATAGCAAACAAATTCCTAAATCTTAGAATGACTGGTGTGGATAGCAAAGGGTACACAAAGTTATTCTTTGAATATGCTAGAATAGTGCCAACTCTTGCTTCACCAGAACCAGTGTTAATCTCTCGGTATATTTGGGGATTAATTGGAGAGATTAGACACATAGTCAAGGCAGCTAGACCTCAAACCATAGAATAAGCTGTAGAGTTAACAAGTACCTTGACTGATGAGCTAGTCCGTACTAGAGAAGAAGACCAGAGAAGGAACCTAACTCAAAGGCTTACTCAAGAATTCCGTTCGGGGAATTACAATCGTAGGAATACAGGTTCTACTTCTGCACCATACTGCAAGGTCTGTAAGAAAAAGCACTCGGGAAAATGCTCCAATCTCTGCAACTATTGCAAGATGTCAGGACACAAGGAAGAAAATTGCAGGAAGAAAACCAGTAATGGATTTTGCTTCAATTGTGGAGAAAAAGGTCATATCAGGCCAAATTGTCCAAAATTAGCCCCAGATGCAAACAACAAGAATACTAAAAATGCTAGAGCATTTTTGCTGACTGCAGAAGAAGCCAAAATGATCCCAGATGTCATAGCTGGTACGTTTTTAGTTAATGATGTCTTTGCTAAAGTATTATTTGACTCTGGTGCAAACCAAAGTTTTATTAATACATCATTTTGCAAATTACTAAATCAATCATTAACTAAACTACCACATGAATGTTTAGTAGAAACAGCCAACGGAGAAACTGTTAGAATTTCTGAAATCTTGCAGGGAGCAAGTATTGAAATTTCAAATCAGAAATTTATTGCAAATCTTTATCCCATGAATTTGGTAGGATTTGATGTTGTTCTAGGAATGGATTGGTTAATAACCAATAAAGCCAGTATTTTATGTGATCAAAAGTTAATTCGTGTAAATTCACAAAAAGGAAAAATGATCACCATTAAAGGAGATAAATCCTCTAGGACCACAAAATTCATCTCTGTGATGAAAACTGCAAGTTGTATAAGAAAAGGTTCTATAGTGTATTTGATTTCCATAATCACTAACACTAAAGGAAAAGAATTAAAAGATATTCCAGTAGTATCTCAGTTTTCAGATGTCTTTCCAGAAGAATTGCCAGGGCAACCTCCAGACCGAGAAGTTGAATTTAGAATTCACTTAAACCAGGAACCTCACCGATTGCCAAAGCACCCTACCGTTTGGCACCTGCAGAAATGCAAGAATTAAAGAAACAATTAGATGAACTGTTGGAAAAAGGATTCATACAGCCAAGTTCGTCGCCGTGGGGAGCGCCGATATTGTTTGTTAAAAAGAAGGACGGATCAATGCGTATGTGCATTGACTACCGTGAATTAAACAAGTTCACGATTAAGAATCGGTACCCATTACCGAGAATCGATGATCTGTTTGATCAACTGCAAGGAGCTCGATATTTCTCTAAAATCGACTTAAGGTCAGGATATCATCAATTAAAAGTACAGGAAGAGGATATTCCTAAAACTGCTTTTAGAACAAGGTATGGTCATTATGAATTTACTGTCATGCCATTTGGTTTAACCAATTCCCCAGCTGCATTTATGGACATGATGAACCGAATATGTAAGCCATATTTGGATAAATTCATAATTGTATTCATAGATGATATTCTAATTTACTCTAAGAGTAAAGAGGATCATGCAAAGCATTTGCACGCACTTTTAAGTTTATTAAGAAAGGAAAAGCTTTATGCTAAGTTTTCAAAGTGTGAGTTTTGGTTAGAACAAGTACAATTCCTTGGACACCTAGTCAATCATGAAGGAATTCATGTAGATCCAACCAAGATTGAGGCAATTACGAAATGGAAAACCCCTGAGTCACCAACCGAGGTTAGAAGTTTCTTAGGATTGGCAGGTTATTATAGAAGATTTATTAAAGATTTCTCTAGAATAGCCATTCCTTTAACTAAGTTAACCTGTAAATCTGTTAAGTTTGAATGGGGAATAAAGCAAGAAGAAGCCTTTAGA
The DNA here is from genome assembly GCA_030545235.1 of Helianthus tuberosus. NCBI lineage: Eukaryota > Viridiplantae > Streptophyta > Magnoliopsida > Asterales > Asteraceae > Helianthus > Helianthus tuberosus. The sequence continues at coordinate 150,454,438 of CM060374.1, read as the reverse complement.
ATTCTTAAGCAAAGATTAACCCATACACCTATATTAGCATTACCAGAAGGAAATGAAGATTTTGTAGTCTATTGTGATGCTTCTAGATTAGGTTATGGATGTGTGTTGATGCAACGTCAAAAGGTTATAGCTTATGCATCTAGACAACTTAAGAATGATGAAGAGAATTATTCAACCCATGATTTAGAATTAGGAGCTATAATTTTTGCTCTTAAAATTTGGAGACATTACCTTTACGGTAGTAAGTTTACCATATTCACTGATCATAAGAGTTTAAGGTATGTTTTCGGGCAAAAGGAGTTGAATATGAGACAAAGACGCTGGATGGAATTTCTTAGTGACTATAACTGTGATATCCAGTATCATGAAGGAAAAGCAAATGTAGTGGCAGATGCTTTAAGTAGAAAGTATCATGAAAAGCCAAGAAGGGTACGTTCTCTTAAATTAAATCTGCAAGTAGATTTAAATGATCAGATAAGAGAAGCACAAGAATCAGTAATCAAAGATGATTCTGAAAAATTAAAAGGTATGTTAAAAGAATTGAAACAAGGAACGGATGGAATTTGGTGATTCCATGAAAAGAGAATGTGGATACCTAAATTAGGAAATCTGCGTAATCGTATATTAGAAGAAGCCCATAAGTCTAAGTATACGATACATCCGGGAAGTGATAAAATGTACCAGGATTTATGGAAAAATTTCTGGTGGATAGGAATGAAAAAGGACGTAGCAGTCTATGTTTCTAAATGTTTAATTTGTTTACAAGTTAAGGCTGAACACCAGAAACCTTCAGGTTTATTACAGCAATTAGAAATGCCGGTGTGGAAATGGGAATTAATAACAATGGATTTTGTTACTAAATTACCCAAAACTAGGAAAGGAAATGATACAATCTGGGTGATTGTAGATAGACTAACTAAGTCAGCTCATTTTCTACCAATGAAGGAAACAATTAGTATGGAACAATTATCTAAATTGTATGTAAATGAAATTGTTTCTTTACATGGCATTCCTTTATCAATTGTTTCTGATAGAGATAGTCGATTTACATCTCATTTCTGGTCAAGTTTCCAAAAGGCAATGGGAACCAAGTTAAAGCTAAGTACAACTTATCATCCACAAACAGATGGACAAAGTGAAAGAACAATTAAGACAATGGAAGATATGCTTAGAGCTTGTGTAATTGACTTTGGAGGTAATTGGGATGAACACTTACCTTTAATAGAATTTTCTTATAATAATAGTTATCACACAAGTATCAATGCTGCACCCTTCGAAGCACTTTATGGACGAAAGTGTCGAACCCCAGTCTGTTGGGCAGAAATTGGGGAAAAGCAATTATCTGGACCTGAAATAGTACAAGAAACAACTGATAAGATTATTCAAGTCAAGGAACGACTGAAAGCAGCACGTGATCGACAAAAGAGTTATGCTGTTAACCGATGCAAACCCTTGGAATTTCAAGTAGGAGATAAAGTATTATTAAAAGTCTCTCCTTGGAAAGGAGTGGTAAGATTCATCAAACGGGGAAAGCTAAGTCCCAGGTATGTTGGACCTTTTAAGATTATTAGAAGAATAGGACCTGTAGCCTATCAGCTACAATTGCCAGAGGAAATGGCAGGAATACATGATGTATTTCATGTATCTAATCTTAAAAAGTGTTTAGCTGATGAATCATTGATAGTGCCTCTTAAGGATATAGAGGTAAATGAACAACTCAAATTTGTAGAAAGGCCTCTACAAATTGAAGACAGGAAAATCAAGAATCTCAAGCATAAAAGATTAGTTCTAGTCAAAGTGAAGTGGGACTCCAAAAGAGGACTTGAGTACACATGGGAGCTTGAGTCAGAAATGAAAAGGAAATATCCGCACTTGTTTCAGTAGATCTCGAGGACGAGCTCTAAAACAAGGTGGGGAGAATGTAACAACCCTCGGTAAAACCAACACCCTTATAATATTTCCGACCCTCTATTATTGTCCCAATATGTTTTATATTATACCCCGTATGTGAAACCCGAGCCCTAGTTATTTTATAAGTATGAAATAAATCAAAAACATGATATATAGGGTTGAGGCGGGCCGCGACATACTCTACCCTTAGTTTACGTGGGCCGTATCAAGGCTGGACTTGACTGCGCTGATTTCTTAAGTTGAAGCGGGCCGCGTACGGGTGTATAGGTCTTTGACGCGGGCCGCGACAGATCATGAAACGCGGAGACATCCGGTGCTGACACGTGTCGACATCGTGTCGAGTCTAGTAGCTGACCCAGCTAAGCTAGTGTGTTGACCGGTGTTGACGCGGGCCGCGTAAGGGTCCCTTGTCTTTTACGCGGGCCGCGACAGGACTCAATTACACAACTATAAATAGATGGCATTAGGTTTCAATTTCCGTCGCTCACATTTCAATCTCAATCTCGAATTCTGAAGTATTAAGCAAAATATTTGGGTATTATACCCCTAAATTAGCGAGGTTCTGCTCTGTTGTAAATATTATAACCCTGGTTTCATAATAGTTACGCTGCCCGATTGATTTAGGGTTCTGTAACAACTGTCGTGGTTCTGCCCGACGTAGTTGTTGGAATGCCGTCTCGGGGAGGGTATCATTAATAATTTCAAAGGGTTATGGTACTAATCAATGTACATTTGTGTAAATTATAGATTATAGTCAGGAAACCCTTACGAAAAGCCTAAGACAGCAATGTGAGTTTATCCTCTTTTTGTTAATGTTTTTGGAATAATTTACAAAACCTTAAATGTTTTACAATGTGATTAAGCAGTGATTGAGTCTTTGTAGTTCTTCAATTACTGCCGGTATGTTGGGGTTTTGTATACAAAATTTGTACTACTTGCGAGTAGTAAGTCGGGATGACAATACGTTACCATTGGACAATGAGTTAGCCAATGGGTAATATGACCCACAAGTCAGGATTGATAGTACCAAATGGAGTAATTGTGTAGACATAAACATTGTAATCGTCCTCGATACTGTTTAATTTGATAAAATGTTTATTGATTAAACTGGGATTCACTCACCAGTATTTCCGACTGATAAATGTTTTTAAAACGCGTTTCAGGTAACCCAATGTGACAGCCAATTATTAAAAAGCCAGCTGGAGAGCACTAAAGGCTTGGGGATAATGTGGCTATAAAAGTTACCAAATAAACGATGTTTTAAATTAAATAAAATAAGGTTTGTCCCTATAAATGTATTGTAATAAGAAACTTGGGTTTTGCCCTTGTTATTTATTAATATGAAATATGGTGGTTTTACTCTGGTAAATATTTCCTAACTACGATCCTGATGTAAATTCCGCTGCGAGACTAAACAAACTGATACCACCAAACTCTGGGATCACGTCCGCCCGTTCCCGGGGAACAGGGATCGGGGGTTGTGACAATGAATCACTTGGTTCCGACTCGTGTATAGTGTAACCTTTAATTATTTCCGCACTTTTGCACTTATTTAAGAGATTATCTTAGTTATTGTAGTAGGCCCCTCTTTTGAAGGTGATGTTACCCTCAACCCATTAGTTTGAGTCAGCAAGGATACAATCCTAAAGGGTCGGATTATTGAAAGATAATGAATTAAGTTATTAATGCAAATTATGGTAGGCCCCTCTTTTGGAGGTGACGTTACCCTCGACTAAGTAGTCTGAGTCAGCAGGGATACAGTCCTAAATAGCCGGGTTATAGTATTAATAGTAGTTAACTTATGAGGGGATCAAAGAGTTTGGACCCCCGCCATCCAATACCGTTAAGTATTGAAGGAGGTCCTACTAAATTTGACCCAGGTCCATTGCAGGACCTCTAAACGCTGAACAATGGCAAGACCTTTACCAAACCGTTCCCTTAACCCCCGACCAGGTAGCCAACATACCTCCATATAGACCGTGGAGATATGAATGGTGAAAATCTTTTATTTTATATAGACAGTAAAATAATGTCAAGACACCACGGACAAACGATATGGAAAGATCACCTTCAACATAAGAAACTAGTTATTAAAGTCATTAATACAAAACCAAATAAAAAGTGCGAAAAGATTAGAAATAAAAAGTATTACACTAGACACTTGTCTTCACCAAGTGATGTAAGAGACTTAGGCAAACATGGCCTTGATTGTCAAGAACTCTTACGATCAATCTTGGATCCCGAGACGACTCACACACTCTACGATGGACAATAGATGATGGTGGTGGATGATGGTGTTATGGTGGTGGTGGGTGAAGTGTGAGAGAGGTGGTGTGCCAAGGGATGGTTTGAGCTTGAGCCAAGCACTCCTATTTATAGGCTGAACAGAAGCTCGGGCACGGCCCCGTGTCCAGTGGGCACGGCCCCGTGTCCACATCCTCTCTTTCTTCATTTAATGCAGCTTTGTCTTATTAGTTGACCACGCCCCCGTGTCCGCTGAGCACGACCCCGTGTGCAGAAGAATCTTTGTACTATGAAGATTTGCCTGGATTGTGCGAATCTTATAGTTGACCACGACCCCGTGTCCGCTGAGCACGGCCCCGTGGTGGGCAATAGAAGCTTCTACAACTTTGTCTTTTCTGCTGACACTTGGGCACGCCCCCGTGCTGGCTGAGCACGTGGCGTGTTCAGTCTTCTGTAATATTGTTTTGCTTGGGAAGATGCTGTCGTGGGGTCGGGCATGTCACGTCTTGTTCCTTTTCTTGTATTTATGTTAGATTTTGATGTCTTTTTGCTTCTTTTGTTAATTTGAGCTCATACATGACTGGGTGCGAGATGTTTTGTGGGACATCTTAAGAAGAGCTGGGATTTCTGCTAAGAAAGAGGCCCCTGTGAATTTCCTCACGGACCCTATGGAAGGGAGATCTACTCTGCGACCAGCGGATCTGCTCGTCTTTGGCTGGGCTGGGGGGAAACATGGTTGTGTAGACCTCACGGGGGTTTCCCCTTTGGTTGGTTTAAGGGAAAACGGGTTTGTAGCTGGACTAGCAGCAAGAAAGGCAGAATCAAAGAAAGTGGATAAGCACGCTAAAGCTTGCGCAGAGAACCAACATGTCTTTATCCCCTTTGCCTTTGATACTTTTGGCTCCCTAGCGCCAGAAGCCATCAACTTCTTGACGAGGGTTCAACGGCTTATCCACAGCAATTGTTCGACCCCAAGGGGGCAGGGGTTTGTGTTCGGGAGGTTGGGGTTTGCAATTCAGAAAGGGTTGGCGGCGCAGCTTGTTGCCCGTCTACCTTCTGTTTTGATGTAACTTAATAAGTTTTCTGGTTATATCAAATTACCTTTACATAATTTAATCCTGAAAATACAAAAGGAAGACAAAAGCACACTTTTTCCAACATTAGTACTAAAAAAGGGTTAGTTTTATGCCACAATTGATGAAATTTATATGTTGCATTTTGCACACATCAGGAAGTAGGTATAAATGGGTGAATAAGTTCACCCGTAGTGGGTGGTGGTTGTGGTGGATCCATGTATCTAAGTGGAGTAATTGGTGTAATTGGTGTTGTCGGCGAGCCGCTGATTTTGTTTTCTCTTAGCAAAATTATGTTTCCTCTTAATGTTCGTTCGATCTCTGGATCAAATGCCAATGGTGATAGCTTGTGAGAACTTCTAGTACGCATGCACCTGTAAATTCCTGCACACTAACACACCTAGCGTAAACCAGAAAAATAACAAACTAAAAAGGATCAAAAATAACACACGTTGCGCACTACTCCCCGGCAACGGCGCCAAAATTTGACGTGCTGTCGTGGTACACGTAAATTTAATCCAAATAACAACTAATAGATAGTGGTAAATGGGTATCGAACTCAGGGAGTATGTGGAAAATGCGTTAATTCTATAGCTTTGCAATTTAACTACTAGTATGCAGAAATGAAAATTCAAGAGTTGGTTTGAATGAATTGATTTTAGAACTAAATTTAACTAACTACATTGCAAGAGAAAGTGTTGGTTGTAACAGATTAAAGACAAGTAATCACCTTTAGTTTCCGGTTTGCTTGACAGTTATGCTAACATTCAACTAGAAAGAACTACATAGACATAGTTCATGTATGATAAATTGCAGTGATGAAAAGGAACTAAGTACTCAGATTCTTAGAACTTGAGGTTGTTACCTGATGATCAATTAACCCTTACCCAAACCTAACTATATCCATGATATCTCGATTACCAACAGCATCAAGAACGTATGATTTATAATTGGTTTAATGTAAGAATCAACAATTTACTAACAATCAATCACACACCATAACAAGCAATTCAAAGAAGAAAAAGATTGTTATTATAGAAATATAAAATGAAAGCATAAAGTCTTACAAACCTTCCACCAAAGATGATCACCAAATGTTTAGCTACTCATTGCCTGAATTAACATCACCATACTTGTTCTAATGTATTTCATGATGATTACAACAAAACATAATACTAGTATTTATAATTGTTCTCCATCCTCCACCAAAAGCAACTAATAAATGCATGCATGCTTGCATTGGACATTAACTGCAGGTGTGATTAAATGCAAGCCAGCTGCAAATGTGAATAAATGCCATCAAAAGTAGTTCAAGGGCCAAAACTTTGACTTTTTCGTCTGTTTCCACCGTAATTTACGGTCTACACCGTAAATTACGGTGGACTTCAAGTGTTACGGTGAAATACTCCTGAGTTACGGTGAAAAATGGGAAAATTCAGGGTCTACCGTAAATTACGGTAGCCACCGTAAGTTATGGTAGGCTTCAGCATGAAATTTTGTTTTCAGCATAACTTTCTCGTTTCAACTCCGTTTTCTTCGCCGTTTTCGCCCACGTTCTCGTAATTTCATCCCCTATCATGTCATCATCTTAATTCTTCAATTCCAATAATTTATTTTTTTCATTTATTCTCCGTATTCCTTCCATTTTAAGCTCCATTTGTACCTGAAACACAAACAACCGTAGTTATCTAATTCTAGACAATTACCCGATTAAATGTAGGATTTTAATATCGTTTATACCACTTAAGGGTTGTCCTACGGACTACCCGTCAATCTCCAGGATCTCAACCTTACTCTAATCTCTCTCTAATCAGATCTCTTGATTCCTTAAGTTCTTTAGCATCATCAGCTTGCGTGAACTTCAGGATCTAAACTTGGCTCTACAATCTTCAAACTCCCTCTTGATGTCTTCAGACTCCCCCTTTCGATAACCTGGGATCATAGTCTGAAATAGTTCTTGTTCCAAGATCGTGACCTGGCTCTCAATTAGTTCAGGTATCAGAATCTAGCTAACCTGCACATTCTCTACCTCAAAGTAAATTTCTCAAATTTAAACTTTGACAAATTTATATGCAACTTGCAGGTATTAATCAATTAATAAATGATTTTACAATGTTAATCTCTGATGAACCACTTGTAGAAATACCATTTTTCTTTTCAAACATTTTTCATCTCAAACATCTCAAAAAAACTCTCCCAAACCTTTTGTTCATCATGTTTAGCACTCAGAATTTTGAAAATCAGCTCTTCAACATCAGTTGTCGAAAATCTTTTTGAATTTTTCAAAATTTTATGCTAAAACACACTGAAAATATTTTTAGACTTTTTAAACTTGAAATGTAGTAAAGAAATATTTACAAACAATATTTTTGTGAGTTTGTGTAAGAGGATCATATCAGTTTTTGAGATAAATCACCAATACCGTTAAGCTTTAAACATTTTAAGTTCTAAACGATTCACTTAGATTGTCAATATACTGATCCACTTAAATTTTCACACAAAGTTCAACTGTTTCGAGATACGAGATTAATGTTTTAAGCACTTGAACTTATTCGCGTGTCCCACCTCTGAATATACTCCTGTATCCAGATCCCAATATTCAGTCTTACAGGTGAGTATACCTAGATGATATCTGTAAAGGGTTAAATTCGAGGGCCATGAGAGCTCAGGCTATTGCTTCCGCAAAATCAGAGAGATGATGGCTTCGAATTTAGGTATGTTCCCTTTAGAGAATCTTTTCTTCAACAGCACATGATTAGCATTTTTCAATGTTTCATCATTTTTTATGCTGAGGGTGGTGCTATATTTCAAGCAAGCGAAAAGTATTATACGGAGACTAGGCCATTGCTTCCGCAAAATCAGAAGTCCCGGGATAATACCCCAGATATCACTGAGCATAAAGACCTAGTATCTCAGAAAAAGGGACCTTTCAAACAAGATTTCGGGGGTTACCCATATATCTGAGAGATGTTCCCCATGATATAAGTAAGTTTGAAATTTAGGTTTATATCTCGACACAATCTACTAAATGTGTAAAAACCTACTGGCACATCATCAGTGAGACCGTTTATCACATTTTGACTTTCCAATTCTTTAGTATGCCGTGAATGTCCACTGATGTACTATCATTTCCTCTTTTTCACAACAAAACTCATTTTTGATTTTTATCATGTTTTTGACTTTTTCAAATTTTCAAATGTTTTTGGATTTTCTGAAAATTCTTACTCCCCCTAAAATTCAAAACCATTTAAAGAAAAATTGAAAACAAACTGTACAAAGTAAAGTGACAACTAATATCAAATTGTTTCAATTCGCCATTCACTTGGCATAAACAATCAGAACTCCCCCTTACAACAAACTATTTTCCCATTATGATTTCAAAACACTTAAGTTTGTTTTAATTAAAACGGTTTTTCCAGAAAATAAGTTGTTGATTTTTAAACCACTTGTAGGTTAGGGATAAACTCATCACTTTGTTTATTTTTAGCCACTTGAAGAATATAACAATTTCAAGATTAATCAACAAATACCACTTGTAGAAAATCAAGTACAACTTAATGTCCCTGATTCACCACTTGTATGTTTTCACCAACACAAAAATTCAAGAAAGATGCCGATTCCTGCTCCACGATTACCAACTTGGAAGCTCCGGCAAGTCAGGTTTTTCAGTTAAAGAAATTCTCCCAAGCCTGACAGACCTTGGGAGATTCTGAGTTATCAGCACTCGGTTTCTTTCCTTTCATCTTTTTGTCATAGAATTCCTTCACCGCTTTGACTTTCGCATCAACCATTTTTCCAAAAATACGTTTCACTTTGCGGTTAAAAGCTTTCTCAACATCAAAATCTTTTTTTTCAGAAAAAAATTGATTTGAAATCTCAACTTTGCCAATTTTTTGTTTAAAATTCTCAACCCGCAATGGTAGAAAATCTACATCATCCATTGGTGGAACCGAATTTTCACCTTTTGGTTCAACTTGTGGCTCCTCTGATTTTATGGAATCAGATTCATCGCCAGAAAATAGCTCCTCTGATTTTGACGAATCAGAATCATTGCTAGAACTATCATCAGATTTCTTAACAACCCACTTTTGGTTGTCAAGATTTGCTTTTCTTTTGTAAAAACTTTTTGAACATTCACCAACCTCAAACTTTGAATTTTTGAACATTGTAAAAGTTTTGATTGGTGGTTCATTCTCAACCATCTTTTCTTTCATTTTAATAGAAACTCCCTGTTTTGTTTGAATTGCCTTAGGACAATTCTTGGCAATATGACCAACTATTTTGCATTGAAAACAGGTTCTCATTTCCTTCCTTTAAGCAGATTCATTCTTCATTTCCTCTTGCTTTTTAGCAAGGAATTCTTTGTTTGTTTGCTTTCTGAACAATTTCTCCTTTTCTTCTTCAGATGATGTTCCTGAAACAAAAACCATTTTTGGTTTATAAATTCTCTCATTTTTATGATTTTTCGGTGGAATAAATCCAAGACCTTTTCTTTTGAAATTACCGTTATGATTTGGTTTCTTACGATAACCTGAACCAGAACTGCAACCCTTTTTCTTGTTTAAACGTTGTTGAACTCTTGAGGTGTAAAGTTTAGGTTTTTCAGAAAAATTTACATCTTTTATTTCAGAAATATTAATTTTTGTTAATTTGAAAATCCTTTTTATCATTTTTGGTTTAACACATCTTATTGGAAATTCTTCATCAGAATATAATTTGTCAGAATCATTCAAAGTATATGCCACTTTGATTGGTTCGTCATTCAAATTAGATTTTGATAACAAGAATTCTTTATTGTAAACTCTTTTCTCCTTTTTGACAGTTGGACTTGAAGTTTCAAACTTTGACTCTGAATTTGACACCGACTTTGACTCCTCGACCTCATCTTTATCCAACACCTGATCGACCAATTTCTTTATTAACTCTGACTCATGATCAGTATCAGATGAAGTGAAAGTGACATCATTGTTGTCTGGCAAATTATCTGAAGACTCAGACTCCCACTGTAAGTTGGTTGCCTTTTCGACTCTTTCTGAATTTGGATTTCGTGGTGAATATCCATTTTCAAGCGGAGGTGGACACTTGTTGTAACTGGCACCTTGTTTCTTACCAGAAATTTTCATTTCAGTATCCTTCTTCTTTTCAGAACTCTTGTCTTCAGAAACTTCCTCTTCAAATTCCTTCATGCCTTCAACAGTTGGATAAATCCTGTCAATTACATAAGAAGTTCATGAGTAACTTTTTAACAATCTATTAACTCTTTCTGTTTCTATTCATTGAGTTTCCAGTTTCTGTTCCAGCACAGCACATTTCTCAATGTAATTATTTACAACTTTCTGCTTTGTCATGAAAGCTCCTTGAAGTGTCTTCATTGCTGTTGCTTGTTCACTGCTTGACTGATTGTACTGATTCATTGCTTTGTTTAGAACATCATAAGATTCTTTCAATCTGTTCATGTTATGAATTAAAGTACTATTTTGCTTTTTCACTGCTTCACAGTTTTCACATTTCACAGGAATCTTTTGTGCATCAGCTTCAGCTTCAACTTTGAAAACTGGAACTTCTTTTACCTTTTTCTTTATCATAGGAACTTCTTCATCATCACTGCTAACATGTTTCTGAACTTTCTTCTTTTTCTTTCGAACTTTTCCATCATCACTGTCACTCTCTTCCATCATTCTTATATGCTCTTTCATTCTGTTTGCATAATAATCAATATCATTATCACTATCTTCAGCAACTCGAGCAACAAAAGCTTTTGCCAAGAATTCTTTATCTGGACAGTAATTGTCCCAACTGAAACCTTCTGGTAATCTTTCATCATCTTGATCAATCAATTTGCTCATCAAATATGCTTTCTTTGATTCTTCAATTTCCTTCCTAGCATGAGCAGTTTGTGGTTGTTGTTGAGGTGATTGTTGAGCAACTTGATGATAAATTGCTTTTCGATAATAATCATTGTTGTTGAACGGATTTTGAGCTCCACTTTCTTCGCGGTTAGTACATTCTCTTTTGAAATGTCATTTTTCCCTGCAATGAAAACAAGTAACTTTAGATTTATCAAATTCTAAAGTAGAAACATTTGCATCACGGAAATCATCTCTTCCCGTAATTTGTTTAAATTTCTCAGCTCGTCTCAACACACTAGCCATACACCACTTTATATCCATCAACTCCATCTCTTCAGCATCAATCTGATCACAATCCTCTTTAGTTAACATAGGATTCCCGATCCTTCCTGCTACTAAACTCCCATACGACTCTAACACAGTCACCAACAAAGACATGTGACTTTTTGCAACTTCTTCCGAGTAGTTTTGATCGTTTTCAAGATTTAGAGCAAAAAGTTTATTATAATCAAGCAAATGGTTCATTAAGTGTGGCTAAATGGTATTAACGACAACATGAATTTACTGTAAGTGTTGTCGTTTCTATTATATAGTCACATGGATTTATACTTTAAGAGTGGCTATTTTATAACATTTGGTCACACACTGATTTTGGTTCTATGGCAACTTTTATGCAATTAACCATTTTGATTTATTTTTATTTTGTAAAATAAAAACAACATTAAACATGAGAAACCTAGAAACTATAGGATATTAACAATAATAAAACCAAATCCATAAAATCATACATAAGTTTTTAACAATAAGCCAAATTCATACATAAGTTTTCAATTTGAATATTAAAGACAGAAACTTCTAATCCAAAGCAATCAACAAAAGTTGCAAAGGGATATGAGTGTACACATAAGCTAAGATATATATGAAAATATCTGTCTTTTATGAACAGAACCGGGACTCCATATGATGAGCAAGCAGCTGCAAGTGATGAAATCATTGTGACCTGTTTACAATTCATAATACAAATTCACAATTTTAAGTTCAAATTTTCTACAAAAACCATTTCTTGCATAAGAAAGAAAAAGACTGTACCTTGACAAAGTGAGCATGCATTAAGCATGCTTGAAGATAGCTAGCCTTTCTAACCAAATGAAAGAATGCTATTAAATTACCATAAATTACCACTTCTGCATCTCTGAAAGAAGAAAACAAGAAATAGACAATGAGATGTCTTCAACAATATAAATGTAATTATGAAATATTAGGCAAACCTAGCTACATTATGAGCAAACATAACTTGTGCAGCTTGTCGTATGCCAGGTGTCATCTTGGCAAGATCGAGTGAGAGCTCTGAAGCTTCAACCTACAATGATTTCCACTATGAAAAGACCATATGCTAAAAGAGAAAGTAGTACAACCATGTTGGCACTCAGTGGTGGACCTACCCTTTGGCCAGGGTGGGTGGCCGCACCCCTTGAAAAAAAAATTAGTGTATATTTTAGGCAAAAAAACCCAACCGCACCCCTTGAAAATATGGTTGAACACCTCATCCGCACCCCCAACAAATAATTTCTGGGTCCGCCACTGTTTTTTTTAAAGTAACTTTCATTAACACAAAAAACGACGACCCAAGCCGGGCCGACACAACAACACAACAAAAAAACTAGATTACATATTTACAAACGAATACCATTCCCCCCATTCGATATCCTTATACTTAGATCTAAGCGAAAACCAAAGATAACCCAACGCCTTAACTTCACTAATGATATTTTCAATCTTTATAGGGGAGTCCGAGAACTTGGCCTTATTTCTAGGACGCCACAAGCACCAACACACAATCATGATAATCCCTTGCTCCGTGACTCTCTTCTTCTCCGAGACCCTGAGATCTTTGTATAACGTGAATAAGTCTTTGATCGAGAAGGCGAATATACCGGGTATTTTACACCATGAACTAACAAAGTTCCATACGATTGCAGCCGTCAGACAAGCAATGAAGATGTGCTCCACTGTTTCTTCGCAAGAGTTGGCACTTGACAAATAGCTTATGTTGTATTATGTTACATGCTTTGACCCGTTATCTTTATTACAGTTTTCCTTGTTTTATATTACACGCTTGACCCATTAAAGAGAACAAAATATCAGCCTGAATTCACTTGCCACCTTTACATTATATGATGTCACTAAACTTTACTATTTGGAACATAACAGGTACAGGTACTGGGAAATTTAATATGCTGGTTTGACTACAAAAATACAATGAAATTGATGCTATTAGACTGGAGTATTTTCCTCATGTGATATCTATAGATGGAAAAAGAGGGATTATCTATAGACTCGAGTATATGATTTCCTTAAACTTGGTTCATATGGCCCTAGGAAAGATTACTTTCACTGTTTAATCCTACATCAATTAGTGGATGCCCCACAGAACTCTCATACAACTCTGTACATGCATATTATATTCTTAAAACTTGATCATGTTATATAACTTATGAATTTTGTAAAATTACTTGTATAAATATTATATTCTCTACATAAACAAATCATATCTTGCCAATTATGTACCTCAAAAACAACCCATCTGACACTTCAAAACACAAATGTGGAGCCTAATAAAGATGTGTCGTCTGAAATATCTTAGGGGCACTTTCCAAACCAAAATATCTTAAGTACCAATTCAGTACCGACTTTTGGTGTTCTTGTTACCAATTTGGCACCGAATTTTGGCGTTTTCTGTACCAGGCTGGTGGTGATTTTTACCTTCATGTACCGGTAACTAATATGCATACATTAACATATTTTTAAAATTAAAATGAGTAGTAACAAATACGGTTTAGAATATATAATATTAATTAGTAGTTTGAATTTTTAAATATGTAGTAAGATTTGTTTTTGTTTTTCTTTTAATATTAATTAATGTAATTTTTTAAATGAGATTATTTTAAGGGGAAATTTAAATTTTAGGATGAAATATTTTGGGGGAAAATTTTATGATGAAATATTTTTGGGTGGAATTTTAGGACGAAATATTTTGGAGGGAAGTTTAAATTTTAGGATGAAATATTTTGGAGGAAACTTTTAAAGATGTAGTTAGTTTAATATATGGTAACACATTTTTTGTATGACATTTGATATCATTTCGTCACACAAAAATTGATTTGAAATCTCAACTTTGCCAATTTTTTGTTTAAAATTCTCAACCCGCAATGGTGGAAAATCTACATCATCCATTGGTGGAACCGAATTTTCACCTTTTGGTTCAACTTGTGGCTCCTCTGATTTTATGGAATCAGATTCATCGCCAGAAAATAGCTCCTCTGATTTTGACGAATCAGAATCATTGCTAGAAATATCATCAGATTTCTTAACAACCCACTTTTGGTTGTCAAGATTTGCTTTTCTTTTGTAAAAACTTTTTGAACATTCACCAACCTCAAACTTTGAATTTTTGAACATTGTAAAAGTTTTGATTGGTGGTTCATTCTCAACCATCTTTTCTTTCATTTTAATAGAAACTCCCTGTTTTGTTTGAATTGCCTTAGGACAATTCCTGGCAATATGACCAACTATTTTGCATTGAAAACAGGTTCTCATTTCCTTCCTTTGAGCAGATTCATTCTTCATTTCCTCTTGCTTTTTAGCAAGGAATTCTTTGTTTGTTTGCTTTCTGAACAATTTCTCCTTTTCTTCTTCAGATGATGTTCTTGAAACAAAAACCGTTTTTGGTTTATAAATTTTCTCATTTTTATGATTTTTCGGTGGAATAAATCCAAGAACTTTTCTTTTGAAATTACCGTTATGATTTGGTTTCTTACGATAACCTGAACCTGAACTGTAACCCTTTTTCTTGTTTAAACGTTGTTAAACTCTTGAGGTGTAAAGTTTAGGTTTTTCAGAAAAATTTACATCTTTTATTTCAGAAATATTAATTTCTGTTAATTTGAAAACCCTTTTTATCATTTCTGGTTTAACACATCTTATTGGAAATTCTTCATCAGAATATAATTTGTCAGAATCATTCAAAGTATATGCCACTTTGATTGGTTCGTCATTCAAATTAGATTTTGATAACAAGAATTCTTTATTGTAAACTCTTTTCTCCTTTTTGACAGTTGGACTTGAAGTTTCAAACTTTGACTCTGAATTTGACACCGACTTTGACTCCTCGACCTCATCTTTATCCAACACCTGATCGACCACTTTCTTTATTAACTCTGACTCATGATCAGTATCAGATGAAGTGAAAGTGACATCATTGTTGTCTGGCAAATTATCTGAAGACTCAGACTCCCACTGTAAGTTGGTTGCCTTTTCGACTCTTTCTGAATTGGATTTCGTGGAGAATATCCATTTTCAAGCGGAGGTGGACAGTTGTTGTAACTGGCACCTTGTTTCTTACCAGAAATTTTCATTTCAGTATCCTTCTTCTTTTCAGAACTCTTGTCTTCAGAAACTTCCTCTTCAAATTCCTTCATGCCTTCAACAGTTGGATAAATCCTGTCAATTACATAAGAAGTACATGAGTAACTTTTTAACAATATATTAACTCTTTCTGTTTCTATTCTTTGAGTTTCCAGTTTCTGTTCCAGCACAGCACATTTCTCAATGTAATTATTTACAACTTTCTGCTTTGTCATGAAAGCTCCTTGAAGTGTCTTCATTGCTGTTGCTTGTTCACTGCTTGACTGATTGTACTGATTCATTGCTTTGTTTAGAACATCATAAGATTCTTTCAATCTGTTCATGTTATGAATTAAAGTACTATTTTGCTTTTTCACTGCTTCACAGTTTTCACATTTCACAGGAATCTTTTGTGCATCAGCTTCAGCTTCAACTTTGAAAACTAGAACTTCTTTTACCTTTTTCTTTATCACAGGAACTTCTTCATCATCACTGCTAACATGTTTCTGAACTTTCTTCTTTTTCTTTCGAACTTTTCCATCATCACTATCACCTCTTCCATCATTCTTAAATGCTCTTTCATTCTGTTTGCATAATAATCATTATCATTATCACTATCTTCAGCAACTCGAGCAACAAAAGCTTTTGCCAAGAATTCTTTATCTGGACAGTAATTGTCCCAACTGAAACCTTCTGGTAATCTTTCATCATCTTGATCAATCAATTTGCTCATCAAATATGCTTTCTTTAATTCTTCAATTTCCTTCCTAGCATGAGCAGTTTGTGGTTGTTGTTGAGGTGATTGTTGAGCAACTTGATGATAAATTGCTTTTCGATAATAATCATTGTTGTTGAACGGATTTTGAGCTCCACTTTCTTCGCGGTTAGTACATTCTCTTTTGAAATGTCATTTTTCCCTGCAATGAAAACAAGTAACTTTAGATTTATCAAATCCTAAAGTAGAAACATTTGCATCACGGAAATCATCTCTTCCCGTAATTTGTTTAAATTTCTCAGCTCGTCTCAACACACTAGCCATACACCACTTTATATCCATCAACTACATCTCTTCAGCATCAATCTGATCATAATCCTCTTTAGTTAACATAGGATTCCCGATCCTTCCTGCTACAAAACTCCCATACGACTCTAACACAGTCACCAACAAAGACATGTGACTTTTTGCAACTTCTTCCGAGTAGTTTTGATCATTTTCAAGATTTAGAGCAATGTTGCATTGAAGAACTTTTCCACTCTTGGTTGCTGAAAAATTTGGATCGAATGACGAATATGAAGAAAAACTCATTTTGCTATTTGATCCCTTAGATGACCCTCCAGATGAATTTTTAGCATTGAATGCAGTTTCAATCTTTGGTGACATATTGGTCTTATCACTAATACCTCCTTTGTAATAAAGACTGATATCTTGTTCACCATCAAACGAAATACTGATTTCGTGCGAAACAGTTCAAACGAAATGACTTTAGAAGCGAAATAACTGGTTTCGTGCGAAATAGATGATTTCATACGAAATGAAGTATCCTTTCAAACGAAATGACAATCTGGTGCGAAATAGGTCTATTTCGTACGAAATACCAAATGATATTCCATGCGAAATACTGCTGATGTCATCAATTCGGCCATGTTTTTGTCAAATTGAACAGGTTTTAGTCCGATTTTAGGTCTAATTCTTTCAAGGCTTTGTTAAAACACAGTTTCGCATATAATGTGAGAAATTCAAGTCATTTTAACCGTGAAATCAAGTTTAATTTTGAAAAGAAGGTGTAGAAAACAGATTTTTTAGCTGAATTAGTAAGAACTCTTCCTCCTGAGCTCTGATACCACTTGTAGGATCGTTTTCTAACCCAAACGAGTCGTTCAGAAGAGTTTTTGCTCAATAAGAGAGGCGGAAACAAACATATCGAGTTAATTCAGCTTGCAATTCACTTTAAACTGTCTTTTGATTGATATAACAACGTTTTACAGTGAGTAGACTCTTCGGCAGCACTTCGGCTCTGAAACCAGAAAGTTACAAATGAAATCTCAAAGCACCTATATATAGGCATGGCTATTTCGCACGGAATAGTCCAAGCGAAATCAAGTTCACACGAAATGACTATTTCGTACGAAATCAACAGTTGATTTCGTGCGAAATACCCCATTCCCATTTTGTGCGAAATACCTATTTTTCACCTTTTCTCGAATAACGTGCCCTGATCTATCTAAACACAAACAAGACTCGATACAAGAAGAAGTCGACAGACGTATGCACCAACACACATGAATTTACTACAAGTGTAGACATTTCTATTATATAGTCACTAAAAAGTTTGTTTTAGTCACATTAATTAAAAAAATTGTGGCAAAAAGGTCAGTGTAATTAAGCAAATGGTCCATTAACTGTGGCTAAATGGTATCATTGGCCACTTGAATTTATGGTAAATGTGTTTGTTTCTATTGTATAGTCACTAAAAAATTTGTTTTAGCTACATTAATTTAAAAGAATTGTGGCAAAAAGGTTGTTGTAATCAAGCAAATTGTTTATTAAGTGTAGCTAAATGGTATCAATGGTCACATGCATTTACTATAAGTGTAGTCATTTCTGTTATATAGTCACATAAATTTATAAATTTACTGTAAGTGTATCTGTTTAAATTGTATAGTCACTAAAAAGTTTGTTTTAACCACATCAATTTAGAGAACTGTGGCAAAAAGGTTATTATAATCAAGCAAATGGTTCATTAAGTGTGGCTAAATTGTATTAACGACAACATGAATTTACTGTAAGTGTTGTCGTTTCTATTATATAGTCACATGGATTTATACTTTAAGAGTGGCTATTTTATAACATTTGGTCACACACTGATTTTGGTTCTATGGCAACTTTTATGCAATTAACCATTTTGATTTATTTTTATTTTGTAAAATAAAAACAACATTAAACATGAGAAACCTAGAAACTATAGGATATTAACAATAATAAAACCAAATCCATAAAATCATACATAAGTTTTTAACAATAAGCCAAATTCATACATAAGTTTTCAATTTGAATATTAAAGACAGAAACTTCTAATCCAAAGCAATCAACAAAAGTTGCAAAGGGATATGAGTGTACACATAAGCTAAGATATATATGAAAATATCTGTCTTTTATGAATACAACCGGGACTCCATCTGATGAGCAAGCAGCTGCAAGTGATGAAATCATTGTGACCTGTTTACAATTCATAATACAAATTCACAATTTTAAGTTCTAATTTTCTACAAAAACCATTTCTTGCATAAGAAAGAAAAAGACTGTACCTTGGCAAAGTGAGCATGCATTAAGCATGCTTGAAGATAGCTAGCCTTTCTAACCAAAGGAAAGAATGCTATTAAATTACCATAAATTACCACTTCTGCATCTCTGAAAGAAGAAAACAAGAAATAGACAATGAGATGTCTTCAACAGTATAAATGTAATTATGAAATATTAGGCAAACC
Source organism: Helianthus tuberosus (assembly GCA_030545235.1). Lineage (NCBI taxonomy): Eukaryota > Viridiplantae > Streptophyta > Magnoliopsida > Asterales > Asteraceae > Helianthus > Helianthus tuberosus. Next base: position 150,435,471 of record CM060374.1, on the reverse strand, counting down.
TAGCTACATTATGAGCAAACATAACTTGTGCAGCTTGTCGTATGCCAGGTGTCATCTTGGCAAGATCGAGTGAGAGCTCTGAAGCTTCAACCTACAATGATTTCCACTATGAAAAGACCATATGCTAAAAGAGAAAGTAGTACAACCATGTTGGCACTCAGTGGTGGACCTACCCTTTGGCCAGGGTGGGCGGCCGCACCCCTTGAAAAAAAAATTAGTGTATATTTTAGGCAAAAAAACCCGACCGCACCCCTTGAAAATATGGTTGAACACCTCATCCGCACCCCCAGCAAATAATTTATGGGTCCGCCACTGTTTTTTTTTTTTGAAAAGTAACTTTCATTAACACAAAAAACGACGACCCAAGCCGGGCCGACACAACAACACAACAAAAAAACTAGATTACATATTTACAAACGAACACCATTCCCCCCATTCGATATCCTTATACTTAGATCTAAGCGAAAACTAAAGATAACCCAACACCTTAACTTCACTAATGATATTTTCAATCTTTATAGGGGAGTCCGAGAACTTGGCCTTATTTCTAGGACGCCACAAGCACCAACACACAATCATGATAATCCCTTGCTCCGTGACTCTCTTCTTCTCCGAGACCCTGAGATCTTTGTATAACGTGAATAAGTCTTTGATCGAGAAGGCGAATATACCGGGTATTTTACACCATGAACTAACAAAGTTCCATACGATTGCAGCCGTCTGACAAGCAATGAAGATGTGCTCCGCTGTTTCTTCACAAGAGTTGGCACTTGGCAAATAGCTTATGTTGTATTATGTTACACGCTTTGACCCGTTATCTTTATCACAGTTTTCCTTGTTTTATATTACATGCTTGACCTATTAAAGAGAACAAAATATCAGCCTGAATTCACTTGCCACCTTTACATTATATGATGTCACTAAACTTTACTATTTGGAACATAACAGGTACAGGTACTGGGAAATTTAATATGCTGGTTTAACTACAAAAATACAATGAAATTGATGCTATTAGACTGGAGTATTTTCCTCATGTGATATCTATAGATGGAAAAAGAGGGATTATCTATAGACTCGAGTATATGATTTCCTTAAACTTGGTTCATATGGCCCTAGGAAAGATTACTTTCACTGTTTAATCCTACATCAATTAGTGGATGCCCCACAGAACTCTCATACAACTCTGTAGATGCATGTTATATTCTTAAAACTTGATCATGTTATATAACTTATGAATTTTGTAAAATTACTTGTATAAATATTATATTCTCTACATAAAAAAATCATATCTTGCCAATTATGTACCTAAAAAACAACCCATCTGACACTTCAAAACACAAATGTGGAGCCTAATAAAGATGTGTCGTCTGAAATATCTTAGGGGCACTTTCCATACCAAAATATCTTAAGTACCAATTCGGTACCGACTTTTGGTGTTCTTGTTACCAATTTGGCACCGAATTTTGGCGTTTTCTGTACCAGGCTGGTGGTGATTTTTACCTTCATGTACCGGTAACTAATATGCATACATTAACATATTTTTAAAATTAAAATGAGTAGTAACAAATACGGTTTAGAATATATAATATTAATTAGTAGTTTGAATTTTTAAATATGTAGTAATATTTGTTTTTGTTTTTTTTAATATTAATTAATGTAATTTTTTAAATGAGATTATTTTAGGGGGAAATTTAAATTTTAGGATGAAATATTTTAGGGGAAAATTTTGTGATGAAATATTTTTGGGGGGAATTTTAGGACGAAATATTTTGGAGGGAAGTTTAAATTTTAGGATGAAATATTTTGGAGGAAACTTTTAAAGATGTAGTTAGTTTAATATATGGTAACACATTTTTTGTATGACATTTGATATCATTTCGTCACACAAAATAAAAAAGTGGTGATAGTGTGGCAAATGTTTAAGTAAAGTCACATGAAATTTTGTAATTTTAAGTGTGATCATTGTTTAATCTTTGGTCATACAAAATAATGTATATGTGGCCATATGTATTACCTTTTAGTCACATTATCAAACATATATTGTGGTTATAGTTCCCATTTGGCTACACTATTCTAATGTGACTGTTTTTTCTTAACGTGTGCCTAAAGGTTTCGAGTACATCTGTTTTTAGTCACATGAAACAAATATTATGGCCATAGATCATATCTGGCCACATTTTTTAGCATGCCTAATAAATGTCACACTTTTTTTTTAAAGTGTGGCTAAATTTTTGGAATACATAAAAACAAATAATCTGGTCGTATATAACATTTAGCCACACTTTGCAAGTGTGTCTAAGGTGTCAAATGCATGTGTTTCCGGTCACATCAAACAAAAATATGTGGCCATAGATCACATTTAGCCACACATTTCGAGTTGTAGCTAATAAATGTCATATTATTTTCTAAAAGTGTGGCCAAAGGTTCTGAATTGGTATACAATTGTCAGATTAATAATAAAATGTGTGGCTAAAGTTGTTTTAAAATGTTATGAGTGACCTTTAGCCACACATTTTTCAAATGTATGGCTCGGCTGTTTTGCCAAAAGTGTGGCCGTAGCACATTTTTCACGTAGTGCAATGTGGTGATCGAAGGGGCAATCCAAGACCAGTCAATCAAGAGGTTAACGGTTCTCCACGACGTCAACCGCATCAACAAGCCCCACGAGGTGTAAATGGTATGTTTAGACCGATGGTCACTAAAAATGACTCTCCCATTGTTCCTACACCTCGAGGGTGGAGATCATTCGAGTGTAAACCCAACTATATCAACATCCTACCCCATTTCAATGGTGGGATGCATGACAAGCCTTATACTCATTTGGCGGAGTTCTTCGCTATATGTGGCACTATTGGGACTCATAATTTTGAGATAGAGGAAGTGAAGCTAAGGCTGTTCCAATTTTCTTTGAAGGATAAGGCGAAACAATTGTTTCTCACGCTTCCGGCGGGTAGTATCCATACTTGGGCAGAAATGCAACAAGTATTCCTTGACGAATACTATTCGATAGCAAAGCCCGACGATGCAAGAGATGAGATACGGTCGTTTCGATAGTTATCAGGAGAGTTGTTACACAAGGCCCTTATTCGATTCAAGGAGTTGGTTCGAAAATGCCCTCATCAGCAGATTCCTAGATGGGAGTTGTTGAAGTGCTTTGTTCAGGGGTTGAATGCCGAGGATCATAAATACTTGATATTGGCAAGTAATGGGACATTGTTGAACAATGATGAGGAGGATGATTGGGAGTTCTTGGAAAGGTTGAGAAAGAACTCCAAGGCTGTGGCTATGGCAGACCGAGCTAAAAAGCATCCAATCTCAAAGTCTTGGCCCGACCGCGACGCTAGTTCCAAGGATCGGATTGAAACGTTAGAACGGGAGTTGGCCCGTATGAAGAAGAAAAAGGTGGGTGCGGTACAATATGCCGTGTGCGAAGATTGTGGTAACGCCGGTCATCGAGCCACTGAGTGCAATGTTAACATGGCCCAAACCATCAACGAGGTGAATCAAGAGTATGGAGACGGGAAGCAAGTTGATATGAACTCCAACACTTACCACCCCGGGTTGAGGAGCCATCCTAATTTTAAGTATGGTAACGCCTCCAACCAAATGAACCCAAATTTCCAACCGGGAAATCAAGGTGGGTCGTCGTACCAAAATCGTCAAGGCGGTAACCAAGGTGGTTACCAACGGAACTATAATCAAGGGTACCATAGGAACTAACAATGGCGGTAATGGTAACGGGTCGGTGAATAATCAAGGTGGTGGTGATGACTTAAGTGCAAAAATGGACGCCATGTTGAATATGATGAAGGAGACAAGGAAAGAGAATGAGGTGAAAGACAAGTCGCACAAGGCGTTAGTGAGGCAAGTGCGTCAATTGGCTGAAGATGTGGCCCAACTCAAAGGAAGTGGAGGACGACTCTTGAGCGACACTACGGTGAACCCAAAGCATCAAAGTTCAAGCACGAATAATGTGAGGAATGTGAACACTAATGCGGTAAGTCTTATTTCAAATGATAAGGTTTGTAGTGTTGAGAGTACTCCACCACCGCAACTTGTTGATGGTGTAGTGGAGGATTTTAATGATGAAAGCGAACATGAGCAAGAAACAATTTCACAACCAAAAATTGAAAATGATAAGTTAATTTTATTTTTGTGAAAACCTTTTAAATGAATTGCATGCTAGGGCCAATGATATAGGTGTGGAGTTTAATACCATCCCATATCCGTTGGCTCTGTTAAAACCAATTAAGGCATCAACACTGAATAAACAAACCCCACCAAAGGACGAGAGGTGGGAAAATTTTAAACAAGCCAAAATCAATTTACCATTGCTTGATGCCATAATAAAGGTTCCTGCTCATGTCGAATGTTTGAAGGAGTTAAGCACCGAAAAAATGCACAACAAACTACCAAAACCGGTTGATTTGATATCTCATGTTTGTGCCGTTTTATCGAGTGCCCTCCCCCAAAAAGCTCAAGATCCGGGAGATCCTCTTATTCTAATCCAAATTGGTAAATTTAAAATTAAGAGGGCGCTCCTAGATCTTGGATCTTGTGTGAGTATCTTGCCTGGGAGTGTCATACCCCAACCGATGGCGGAATCATTGAGGTGTGGCACTTAGCGAAACAGATTGTTCAAGAGAATCCACAACAACTATTAAATGACAATATCTTTAATGTTAATATCCCATACTACTAACAGATAAAGCAAAAACAGTCATTACAGATAATAAGTCTCAAAAACAAGTCTATTCCGACAACTCATATTTTATTGTGGGTTTCTAGACTTCCTAACTTGATTCATCACAGCATAGCATAGCATAACATCCTATCAACCTGTCACATATGTTAAAATAAAGTTAATACATAAAATCTAAAGGTGAGTACACAAGTTTGCATAGCATATAGTATAAAAAGCGTTTACGCATAACCAGCATGTATCACGTAACGGGCGAAGCATGTAACTATCAAACAATGATTACAACTTAACCATAAGACTACGTTGTAGAGTATGCGCGACACATGTTCAGCGAACACGTGAAGTAAAGTGATGTGATCCCTAGCAACCCCTGTCCATGACAGGTGCTGAGTCCAAACTATAGTACTATCGTTGCTAGAGGCGGTATAGTGTAACACTGTATAGCATAGTACAAGCATTCAAAGTACACATATAGCATGCGGGAGCGGTTAGCGTTCATAAAGTGTTTGCGTGGTGTATTGTGTTTTGATATAGAACGTATGTAACACCCAAAAGTGCGTTAAAAGAAAATGGTTCGAGTATACTCACAATGAGTTCGTAACTGCTAAACACACACTGTATTGGATTGAAGGGAGCACTTTGGGTTAGTCTGAGCATGGAAACAGTAGCATAAGTCATTGAGGAGAGTGTTGAACAGTGCGTAAACAGAGTGCCGGATGGTTATGTGTTTGGATGGTGATCCGAACGAATGGGTATAACCCATCCGAGCGGATGGTCATCCGGGCGGATGGTCATCCGATCGGATGACCATTCGAACCGATGGCCATTCGAATGAGTGTGTGGATGTTTGTAAATTGTTGAAAATTCGAAGTTTCGTTAAAAGTGTTAAACAATAGATAATACAAATGTCAGGTCATCCAAGCGGATAGTCATCCGATCAGATGGCCATTCGAGTGAGAAGTCTGTTATTTGAAAATTTTTACAAGTTTTCCAATAAAAATTTGAAGTTTAACGGAGACGACGTGGCGACGTGTCAAACAACGGGAATACACCAAGCCTAGCTCCTTCGATCAGATGGTCTCAGCCCATTCGGTCAAACTTACTATTCTTGATGAAGATTCCTGTTTAACCTGTAAGTCGGTCCATCTCTCCGGTGGAAATCCGTTTTCAAGCCGGATCTCGACTAAGGAACGAGTAGAGAGTCTGAATGAGGCCAGATTCCATCGGAAATGTGTAAAAGTTGAAGAGAAGTTGAGAACAGATGAAAAGTGTTGAGTTCTTGTTGTGATTTAGTTTAAAAAGTTTGGAAATCCTTCAGATCTAGAACCATTCTCGATCAAATGGTGTTCCTTAACCGTTTGCCGGAGCAAAACGGTTGGAACCCACCTTCAAGAGTTTGTGTGTGATTTTGATGATGAAGATGATGTAGAAGTGATTAGAGATGAAGGTTGTACAAGATTTGAGGAGAAATACTTACGATATAGCCTGGAATTGTGATTAAGAGTGACTGAGAGCGACTTGAGTGCATGTGAGCGGATGGAAGTGTCAAATCAGTGAAAAGGAGGTGTACGACAATATTTATAGAGTGAGGTGCGAGGGTTAAGTCGGTGGAGAGACGATGTCGGATGGCTCATCTGGTCGAATGGCCATCCAATCGGATCGTCATCCGAGCGGATGGTCATCCGAGCGGATGGTCATCCGAATGGATGTCCATTCGGACGACCATGTCGTGTTTGTTAGTTTTCCAACTTTTGTTTCGTGCGTTAAGCGTTGCATTGCATTTAATCGAGTTGCGCGTGAGCGTTTGAGCGTATAAGCGTTGCGTTGATAACCACATAACAACTAATCACACAATTAACACACAAAACATATATAAAACTGCGTTTCGAGTCTGCGTTGAGTTTTGCAATAGCGTTTAGTCTAAACAAGCGATGTAACATGCGACAAAATCCGTTTAAGTAGTAAGCGTTGTAAACAGCGTTTAAATGTGATAACCGCGTTTTGAATAAGCGTTGTAATGAGCGTTTGAAAATGCGTTGAAAAATATAGTTTAAACCCTTTTGCGTTAATCGGAATCTCGGGAATACATGCGTTTACGAAATGAATAATGGTTAACAAGTAGCGACCCGGAAAATCGGGTTGTTACAGCCTCCCTTACTTTAAGGAATTTCGTCCCGAAATTAAGGAGCAGGCGTAACAAAGAGTTGTGGATATTTAGCTTTCATATCACTTTCGAGTTCCCAAGTGAACTCGGCGCCGCGTTTGCCTTCCCAGCGAACCTTCACTATAGGAATGCGAGAACGTCGAAGTTTCTTGGTTTCTCGATCCATGATTTCTACTGGCTTTTCCACAAAGTGTAGAGTTTCGTTCACTTGCAGATCTTCAAGAGGAACATGAAGATTGTCTTCAGCTAGGCACTTTTTGAGGTTCGAGACGTGGAAGGTCGGATGTACGTTGCTAAGTTCCTCCGGTAATTCGAGTCGGTAGGCCACTTTGCCAATTCTTTCCAGAATCTTAAAAGGACCCACATATCATGGCGCTAGCTTTCCTTTCTTGCCGAATCGGATCACCCCCTTCCAAGGTGAAACCTTTAGGAGTACGTGATCACCAACTTCAAACTCAAGGGGCTTGCGGCGTTTATCGGCGTAACTCTTCTGATGACTCCGAGCTTTCAATAGATTGTCTTGGATTTGGAGGATCTTTTCAGTCGTTTCTTGTAACAGCTCAGGACCGGTGATCTGAGTGTCTCCGATCTCGTGCCATACAATAGGCGATCGACATTTTCTACCATATAATGCCTCAAAGGGTGCCATTTGAATACTAGCGTGATAATTGTTGTTGTACGAGAATTCTACTAAAGGTAAATGTGAATCCCAATTACCACCAAAATCTATAACGCACGAACGAAGCATGTCTTCAAGGGTGCGAATCATGCGCTCAGTCTGACTGTCGGTCTGGAATGAAATGTGGTACTGAGATTAAGAGTAGTACCGAGAGGGGATTGGAATGTCTCCTAGAGACGCGAGGTAAATCGACCATCGCGGTCAGAGATGATGTCACGAGGTGTCCCATGTCGACAAATGACTTCGTTGGTATAGATTCGTGCTAATCGTTCTACCTTGAAGTCTTCTTGTATCAGTAAGAAGTGAGCGGATGTTGTAAGACGATCAACAATAACCCAAATGTTGTCGTGACCTGATGGTGTGCGAGGAAGTTTCGTAATGAAATCCATAGTTATACTCTCCCATTTCCACATCGGGACCTCGGGTTGTTTGAGTAAGCCAAAGGGTCGTTGATGTTCGACCTTAACTTTCGAGCAAGTTAGGCATTTCAAAACGTAGAGAGCGATGTCCTTCTTCATTCCTGGCCACCAATACCTGGAGCGAATGTCCTGGTACATTTTGTCGGCACCGGGGTGAATGTGTGACACCTGGGTCACTGCGACCATCAAACAAATACCAAACCAATGAAATATTGTATTTCATACTTGGGATTTGTATAAATATGTGTATCATTTTGCACATATCAATTCTTGTTCAATTTCAAACTCTAAATCGCTTTCTGGAAGGTTATACGCGCACCGATGCGTAAATATAACCAGTTTAATGCAACAAATACTCCGGAATAGTGACATATACTTAACATACCTTAAATAACCTTTACATAACTTAGAAATAAGTTTTGAAGGCTTTGGTATGTCAAAAACAAGTTAATTCGCTTATAGGGACTAAACTTGACAAACTGCGAAAGTATGCCAATTTGAACAGTAACGAACATTCCGGAACATGACCATAAGTTAAACACACCTTAAATATCCTTTACATAGCTTAGAAATAGGCTTTGAGGGGTTCGGTGTGCTAAAATAAACTTCTGGGTCATTCAGGGACTAAAAGTGTCAAAAAGTGCACAAGTTTGCACTTTAGCGCATAACTTACGTTCTGAATACATCCGGACATCCAAAAATTTATGTAAGCACTAAAATATTTTATTTTAGTGTTTGGCATAAGAAAAATCCATTCGTCACGCCATTTGGATCGTTTTTCGCGCTTATGCGCATTCCGTCGTAATTAACCGAACATCGCAACCGTACGGCTAAACGAACCGACATCCGAGATATTTTTTAGCACATTTCAAGTTCCCTATACTTTAACTTCATTTTAGAGCTTTGAAATGGGGTTAACGGGGCTTAGATGTGTCAAAAATGCATCAAATAGCAAGTTTGGAGCTTCAGGGGCCTGTTTTGCCATTTTTCAAAATTCTGGTCTGCAGGTCCTTGCGCACCTCAACACAAATTGTGTTACGGTGCGCAAGCAGGGGTCAGATATGCAGAAACTTGTTTAATCTGCTGTTAACAGCCTTTAACCCCTTCCAAAGGCCAAGTGCCACATGTTAATCTCTTGTGGTGGGCAAAATCAGTTACCACAACATTCCGACAAGTGTACGGGCGAGATCATTCCCTCTTCTCCAAGAAACGATCCTAACGGTGAACCGAAAACTATAAATCCCCACTTTATCTTGCCCATTTTCCTCACATTTGAATCTGATTCTACACTCTCTAAGTGGAAGTATATGCTTCCTACCTGAGAGTGAATCGGGTTCGAATCTTGCGGGGACCCTTTGTAAGTGTTCCTTCGTTCTTTTATTGCTTTTCGAGTCTGAAAGTCAAAGTTTGTTTGACTTTCTGCATTGACCAGTTTATGGTCAATGCGAAGTTCGTTTGAACTTCATAACATGAGCGTGATCACGATGGTTATAGTCCCTAGTGACTAAGTTTCAAAATCATCATATAATAATCCAGAAATTGCAATAGAAAAGAAAAAGGGAGGTTTGTGATGATTTTGAAATCTTTTCTACTAGGTAATCTAGTATCCTTATGCATGAAGATAATCAATTCGGTCGTTGTGGTCGGACTCTATTATGGATTTCTGACCACATTCTCCATAGGACCCTCCTATCTCTTCCTTCTCCGAGCTCACGTTATGGAAGAAGGAGAAGAAGGAGCCGAGAAGAAGGTATCAGCAACAATTGGTTTTATTACGGGACAGCTCATAATGTTCATATCGATCTATTATGCGCCTATACCTACTGATTACCACGTTATCTAGGCTCAGTGACGAGTCGTAGTTTCGGCCAAAATGCGCATTCTTGCGTATTTTGTAACCAAACTACTCTTGGGTATCAAAACCGTTTGTTTTGATACCAAACCTGTTTTCTAAACTTAGTTAAGTATGTTTTAACATGCTTAGCTCGTCACTTTTAGTTTAAAGCTTATATAGGGTCGTAAGGTAAGCGATCTAAACAATCGCTTATACTTTCGAACCCGACCCATTTGGTCGATCATTAGGATCCGACCAAACACATTAGGTGACCATAGTATATAGGGAATAACCTTCCGAGGTTATACCTTATGGTCACGACGTTTAGTTAGTTGTATGATAGGTAGTTTATATGCCTTAGGTAAATTACCAAAATGCCCTTTTTACTCCAAAATTCATATTAAGCATATGTAACATAACTTTTGATATCTAAACTGATGTGGCAACAATATTAGACATGTTAAGGCATATTTTACTTATCATAGGGCTAGTTAGGCAGTCCGAACGCGTCTCACGCGAACGATGCGTTAAAGTAGCATAAGCTACCTAAACGGGTCGTAATGGGTCGTAAGCACTTATGTTAGGTTTCATTTAGTATGTAGGCTTTGTTAAACCATACTACATGAGTTCCCATACTCATTTGGTTTACGAGCCTCATTCTATCCGATCTTCCGATTTAGGTCCGGTTTATTAATGTAGTTACCTATATTAGGTGCCGTTTGACATTCCGTGATCTCTAGCATTGTTTGGTTGTTACTCAAGGACTACTAAGCAATCTCAAGTGAGTACATAGACCCCTCTTTTACTGTTTTCCAAACTGTTTTGGGGTGAAACACATGTGCCTACTTGTTACTTTCATGCTTTCCTGTTTTCACATCATATACCTGCTATGTTCATTAGTACATTTATAGTACATAATTTCATTGTTTTACATTACATTTTATGCTATGTATGTCCATTTAGTTCATACTTAGTACATCGTTTCATATCATATCACATGCTATGTATGTTCATTTGTTGCATACTTAGTACAGTTGTTTTCATCACATGCTTACATTTTGTTATGACATTTGGGTTGTTTACAATGGAACAATACATTCATTAACATTAGCTATGCCGTTCGTTAGTAGGTAGTGGTACCATAGGAATTGACAACTCCCGTTCCTGAAATCCTGGGTAGGTGTGGATTGGAAGGAATGACCGAATTCGATATACATAATTTAGATAAACCTTTAAGTTGTTTAAGGGTTTATCGCCACAGTCTCAAGGCTTGGATGTATGCATTTTCACAACACCGCATAGATGTTCGTATCAGTATAGCATGCATTTCCACAAAACATAACTTTGATTTAAACCAAGTTTTACTTCAATACTTTGTTTTGTGCATTTTACCTATGGTTTAGTTGATGCATTTCACTAGCCATACATATCATTTTGATTACACATTACATGATTTACATTTGACACATAAACATTTTAGACATTGGTTATACATTGCATGATTTACATCTTGACATAAACATTTTGATATATTATTCAATACATTTGACAATTGGTTTAAACATAGACATCTTACATTGGTGGTTTGTTTGGGTAAGTGATTTAAGTAACGAGGCGTGTGTAATATGATACAAGCATGGTGGATACGCCGCTGGTACTTCCTATATATAAGTGATTGTATGGTATTACATATCGTAGCGTATTTGAATCATTTCAATTTGGACATATAACATTTTATACAAATAACATACTTTTCACAATACATTGTTTTACAAACAACTTAAATTATACAAACTCATTTTTATATGGTTATTCAACCATACATTATTCTTTTATTTATACATATCATCTGATCTTATCGTTTTTTTAAATGATTTACAAGACAAATCAAATTACAAGGTTCATGACTAAACATTTTCTTAAACAATAAGTCATGAAACCTATTTTCATAAACCTATGTATTTCACAGGCATTTTTATGCTGACGTACCTATTTTCACATGTGTTTCAGGATATGATGCATAGGATTTATCAAGATATACTTAGGCGGGCTTGGGCCTTAGCGACAATAAAAGATGCAAGACTAGTTATTTATGTTATGTTTCTTTGATTGTCAAGACATTGTAACTACTTTAATCAATAAAACAATATTTCAATTTCCATGTGTTATGAAACAATGATTCTGTTACAACACTCCCCGACGTTTTCCGCCACGTTTTGTTGTACCACGTGGTCGGGGTGTGACAGAATGGAATATCGGGATTTGTGGGCTTCAGTCAGCAAATTCTCTCAAAGATTATTGCGATTTGGTATCCAGATTCGGTCGAGATAGTGAAAAATACCATTCGGTTTATTCACTAATTAGTTTTCGGTTCCAAGTATTCTTTCTTCCTTTAAGGTGTTCTCGGTAAAACAAGCGTGTTGAGCATCGCGAATGAGGGCTTCGAGGTCGTGTTGGGCTTGAACATTACGAACACTATGTAAATAGCTTCGTCGGCTAAGAGCATCGGCAACGACGTTTGCTTTTCCTGGGTGGTAACGTATCTCACAGTCGTAGTCATTGAGAAGTTCGACCCATCTGCGTTGGCGCATGTTTAGTTCTTTCTGGTTCAAGATGTGTTGTAGGCTCTTATGGTTGGTAAAGATCGTACACTTGGTACCATACAGGTAGTGTCGCCATATCTTTAACGCAAAAACAACTTCATGGAGTTCAAGATCGTGGGTTGTGTAGTTCTTCTCATGGACCTTGAGTTGACGAGACGCGTACGCGATAACCTTATCTCATTGCATAAGAACACAACCAAGACCTCGGTTAGAGGCATCACAATAAACAACAAAGTCATCGTTTCCATCGGGTAGCACAAGTACGGGAGCGTTGCAAAGCATACGCTTAAGAGTCTGAAAGGCATCCTCTTGTTCAGTTCCCCAAATGAAAGGCTTGTCTTTATGCGTTAGAGAGGTGAGAGGAACGACAATTTTAGAGAAATCGGCGATAAATAGACGGTAACAACCCGCCAATCCGAGGAAAGAACGAACTTTGGACGGGGTTTTCGGTGTAATCCAACTCTTAACTGCTTCAATATTCGCGGGATCGACGTGAATACCTTGGATGTACAAATCATCTACATTCAATAAGGGGATATTGTTTCCAAATTGTGAGGAATGAACTCACCAAACCCTAACGATGTGTTCTTGAGTTATAACTGAAAAGAAAATAAAGAAAATATATATTGTATTTTCATGTTTTTGAGTTGTATAGAAAGGAAGTTTTATTGTTTCTTTTTTCAATGTTCTTGAGCCGGAAGGAAAGGAGATAGGTTTTCATGTTCTTCAGTTGTAGAGAAATAGAAGTGAGCATTTCTCATGTAAATATTTGTTTATATATTTCTCTCTTATCCGTTAAAAGTGGTAGCTAATTTTTATATATTTCTTTCTTATCCTTTAAAAGTGGTAGCTAATTTTTAAGATCACCTTATACCCTTTTTTGACCTGCCAGTATTTGATCGGAGTGTCGCGCTCCGGTCAAAGATAATATTTATAATCCCAAATTACCCTTAACAAATAGTTAGTGATAGCAAGGGGTCGAACCACGAAGAGTATGCGGTTTGCGAATGGATTTGATTGAACTGAAATATGAGTCACAACTTATGAAGCTTGCTATCTTGTTTTTGTATATTTTTGTTTAATTGAAAGATGTGAATTAAAATTACTAAAATGATTGAAGGGATTAACTACTAATGATTAACAAATTGCAAGAAATAAAATCGATTGATTGAACAATAATAAGAAAACAAGGCTCACACCCGGTTTCAACTAATGCAAGACTTAGGGTTACTATGTATTTTAATTAGCTTTACTTGAAATAATTCATTAACGGGTCGCAATCACAAAGCTTAGGTGTCAATCGCTATCAACGTCATAAACAACGGACCATGATACACTTCGTTACTTTGGACTAGCAAATCCTACCAAAAGACAAGGCATAAATACGTGTATTCATATCACAAAGTCAAATTTAATCATTCACTCGACAATTTGCAAATTCAATACCAACGTAGGACAATTGTCTAAGATTCAAATGCACTTCAAGTTGTCACAAAACAATTATCAAAACATAATAAACCCTAAATCTTACAAAAGTCTACACCGGGGTGAAACCTCCTAGAAATTAGCCGCGCATGATCGAAAGAGCTTGATCACCGGATGTTGAGAACTCGAAGTTGAACATCTTGAAGCCTTGAGGATGGTGAGGTTTAGGGTTTGGGTAGGTGATGATGAAGAACGGATGAATGGATTGATGGAGCTAGGGTTTGGAATTAAGAACGTGATGTTGATGCAATTCTTGATTCGGGTTGTAGAGATGAAGATAGGTGGATTGATGGATGATAGATGATGAAGAGTGGCTCCAAGATGATATTCAAAACTCAAAAGTAAGTGTAACTGTCGTCATAATACTCCCATGCCCCCTTTTGATTGTTTCCTTGACCGAAAACAAAGAAAATTCGCGCAGCAGAATTGGAGGGCCGTCGGCGACCGCCTGATGCCCCGTCGGCGACGGTCTGTGTATGTTGTCTTGAAGCCGACGGCCTAACTTGCTGCTTACGGAGATTTTTGGCGACGCAGGAATGCATAGACCATCAGCGACGGCCCCTATGGGCGTCGGCGACGGTGCCCCCAAGCTTGACTTTCTGTTTTTTCCATTTCTTGAGTCCGGTTGACCCGGTTCGCGTCCCGGTGGTTCCGTTTTCACTCCGGTGACCCGTAAAGCTCCCGAAAAGCTCCTTAAACTCTGTTAGACCTGCAAAACAAGTATCTAATCAAAAGTAGGCTATTCTAAATTAAAACTTGCGTAAAAACATCAAATTAAACAATTACAAGCACCGGTTTTCGACCGCGTATCACATCCCCACACTTGTCTTTTGCTTGCCCTCAAGCAAATCTGCTTTTCACTTTCACGTGGGTCGAACAACGAATACACTCCCCATTCCCGAGACGAAGGTTAAGGTCCAATGTCATGCTAACGTTCAAACTCTTTACAATTTTCAACATATTTAACAGTAAAATGATTTCACATACAAAAATGGTTACCCAAGATTAACCCGCCCGTGAAACCAACAGTTCATGCACATCCCTCACAATGTTCTCTCCATTCGGCTTGTAAATTGGCTAATGTTTATAATGTATTAGCACTTCAAAGAATATTCACTCAAACCGATTAGAACACATACCCGCATAAGGCAACTCAATCATTCTCCACCATTAATCACGAACACTAAGCACAAGTCATAAGGTTTTTGTAAGGGTTGTAACGAGGCTAGGCTAAGGGTAGGAATTAGGATATTTTAAAGTGGCTAAGGTGATGAAAACTTGATTTTTATTACAAACCACTAAACTAAACAAAACTAAATATAAACATCACTTATGAGGCAACAACTTTCGCCTTTTATTCACCCACTACTAACACATCTTTTTGTGTTTTTCTCAAGGATTTTCAATTTTTTTCATAATATCTTCTGATTTTTCTCTTTTTTTTAACATATATGGAACCAATCAAGAACAACTATACAAAAATTACTCCTATAATCGAATTTCCATCACACTGGTTTAAAAGAAAAAGGTTTAAGGTTATGGGCTATAGGGTGATCAAACGAAGGGATTAGGCTCAAAATGGGCGACTAGAGGATTTGTTTGGGTAAGGATAGATAAATGGTTTTAAAATAAAAGGTTTACCTAATGCCTTAATCATTCTCGTGCTTGTATTCGGTCTATGGTCTCAAACGTATCAAAAGTTGCAAGTTCTACAATATATGACTAATGGTCCACTCAAACAAAGAAACATAGGTATGTAATCTATGATATAAAAGTGGCTCAAAAACCTCACATATCTAAAAGGGTATGGTATGTGACATGCATAAAATACTAGTTTCTTAGGCGGATTATTCCTAAATAACCACCCGCTAAATACTCGTCATGCTATTAACTTGAACTTGACCATGAAAAAAGACCAAATGGGTTGTGACATCCCTCGTTGACTTAGTTACTTGTGCTTTTAAGATCGCTTTTGAAACAAGATATTTTTGAAAAAATTTTAAAATTTTCCCCCATCCCCACACTTGAGGTAAACATTGTCCTCAATGTGTAGTGTTTAAATGAATGGGTCAAAATCGAAAATTTTTACTACTCCCCCATCCCCACACTTGAAGTACATATTGTCCTCAATGTGTAAGAACTAGAGTATTAAACGCACAAGGGATGTGACACGGCTAATTCCCCAAAATTTCACCCCGGAAAATAATGTACACTTTACAATCCACTTACTTTCTAATCTAAAAATCAAAAGTAAAAAGAAACGTATGCACCTGGTTTTTGAGCTCATTCTTCGTATGCTCCTCTCCTCTTCATGAAAGCGGTTGTCCCACGAATCCAATGTACCTACAAATCTTAACCCTTGTGTAGAAGCATGCTTCTCACAACCATCAAAATTTGTTAGTTACCTAGTTCTACCACTTTTATGAAAATATTACCAAGCTATACGTTATTTCACTTTGATTTATGTGGAAAATAATTTACAACAACAACAAACCTAACTCACTTTCGTAGGAATCACGGTTGCATTTAGCTTATGCAACAAGCCCTTTTAAACCCCCCAATAGCTTGGGAGGACGAGAGGTCTCGTGTGGGTTATATAGGGAACACACCCACAACGTTCATATAACTAGGCAAAAATAAGGAATACGAAATAAAAATAACAAAAACAAAATAATATACAACAACAACAACACAAACATACCTTGCCTCTACCGCTGATATCTCTCGTTAGGGTTCACTGGCGGGTTTGGCTGGTATTGATAACCAGTGAGGGCCTCAAACATCTCCCTATAGTTATCGAGTGGGCTCGGCTCTCCTTGAGGTGGTGGTTGGTAAGGAATCAGGATGAAGCTAGAGCCGACTGCCTCGGGCCAATGAGGGGTTGGATCGGATGGGCCTTGTGGATGGGGAAGGTTGGGGTAATCGGTCCACCCCGAGTGTTCGGCATATGGGAGACCGGCTTGATGGTCTCTTTGGTGACGCTCCTGATCATGGAGCACCTTGGCATTATTAATAGCCATTTGGTTAGAGACAGCTAAAGCTCTCCATTGGCGTTGGTCTAATTATCTTTGTACATTTTGACGCCTTGCCTCTTCTTCCTCCCATGCCCGTCTTTGGGATCTTTCCTCCTCTTGCAACTGTAACAAGCGTTCCATTTGTGATCGTTGTAACGCTTGTTGCAGTTGTTGTTCCTCCATCTGCTTCTCCATCCTCTCGCGAAAGGATGCTTGAAAAGCCCATTGTTCTTGCGAGTACGCCCCTTGCGCCTCTTCCCATTCTTTCCTGCTCGCATGGTATTCTCTCCCTTCGCCAATGCATGCCGATACATTATCGTAAACCGCTTGTTGCCCGCGGGTCCACAACCGGTATGACGGTATCTGCCTTTGGTTCACAAAATTTGCCACATCGACAGAGATTTCCCTATGCTGCTTCCTATACCTCCGCCTCGGTCCCCGCGGACCTGAAGGATCTGTCTCGTCCTCAACATCAAGCATCTCCTCATCTCCTTCCTCTTCATCACCCTCTTCGTCACCCTCTCCCGGTTCAGTGAATTGGTAACTATCTCCTTGTTCATCTTCAACCGTGTGAAGATGACCAAAAGTCTTCACTGTTATCTTCCAATGTCGCCTCATGGAGGCGAAGTTGAACTGATCGATGGGTTTAGACACCCACAGTGACTCCTGAGGCAATGCATTCTGCTGCAAAATCATTGCGCTAATCAACCTCGCATAAGGAATCATCTTCCGCTTGAATGATTCTCTTGTATCCCATGTATTGATCATCACAATTTGACGCCATAATAGCCTTGGCGTCCCATACAACAATGAATGTAAAACCCGGCAGTCGGGTGCCTTCACTTTACCATGGTCCCCAAACCGCACCAACACATTCTCCAACGAAATGCCTTGTAGTATTTTGCCCATCAAAGACAAATCGCTTCTCAAATCACCTGCGCCCCCAGAACCTGGCAATACGGATGCTAGCATTTGCGGCGGATCAGCTTCGTTTCTTTTATTATCCAAAAACTGATCATAATCGTAGTAGTCATACGCTTCAACCCCAAGCGAATCAAATCTTGCTATAGCATTCATGTGCTCGAATGACATGATCATTTGGTTTTTGCCAATATTGCCGATCAACTGCCACGTAGGAGCCGGCCCATCAGAATGTTCAAAACGGAGAGTAGACAACCATTCACAAACAGCCCCCAAATACACCCGGGTGGTGATATCTTCGCACCAGTCAAGCACTCGTTCCCAGCCAATCTTTTCAAACCTTTGAACTATGCCGATTTTTCGAAACTCATCGACATTCAATGTACGCTCACATACTGCCCTCTCGGGTACGGGCTTTGAAACACCCGTGACCATCTTCATTTTCCACATCTTCGCCTCCAATTTCTTGTTTCGGTACTTGGAAAGGGCCTTCAATTTATCATCTTTCCATACCGAAGACGACCTACTATTCTTGGCCTCCTCCCAATCCCAATCTTGTCTATACAATTGCCCATCACCTTCTTCTATGTTGCTTAATTGTTCCCAACACCTTTGATATTGCCCCGAGCCTGACTCGGCTCCCGAAGACGATCCTTGTCCGGAGGTTTTTGCTTTCTTACTTCTTCCAGACACAGCTACAATCAAAAGACAAGACAACAATTAGTACACCCAAATCTTCAAACAATCTCAAACTTTGAACATAATATGCAATGTTGAATTTCAATCAAGATTTAGATGTAAAATCGCCTTTTTAAACTTCCGAAGTCGCTCATTTTAACATCTACATATCGGTTTAGCATGTTCATTCATAAAATTTCTCAAAATTTCATGGTTTCAACAATATTCAACATTACAACTATGTTCAACCATGCAATCATCCAGTGTAATCACATCACCAAGACTAAAGCATGCTCAAATCCCACCCCAAATCAAGTAAACATTCTTAAATTTATGCTAAAACATCATACATTATGATAAGCAACCTACTGTTAAACAATAAGCTTAAAATTTCGAAAGAAATCAACAATACATATGAAAATCATGCATGAATTTACTGAAAGTTCATACCTTTGATGTTAGATAACAAGAAGAACTAAGAAAAAGTGCAAAACAAAAGACTTGGATGAACACTCTTCAAAACCCTAAAAACTCACGCCCGGAAATCTTGCAAACGAGCAAGAATTAATGGAAACCGTTATGGGGGTTTTGTTCCTCTCGAAAAACTACACAATTTAGGCTCAAGAATCACTGGATTTGGTGGAGAATTGAAGAAGTTATGAAGAAGAGAAGAATTAGGGTTCTTGAGGTGAGTTTGAAGAAGATAGAGATGAAAAGAGAGAGAAGGGTTGATCGATGCAGAAGATTTGTGGTTTTAGGTGTAAACGGATCAGATTATAGATCCTTGGGTCAAGTTTGTGGCTTAGAATACGTTTAGATGACCTTTGAATAGGTTTCAAAGACCCACGGTTCGAATCTAAGGATATGGAAGAAATTCGCGTCGGCTGAAATTCTAAGCACCGTCGGCCACAGACAAATGGTCCGTCGGCCACGGACAAATGGTCCGTCGGCGACGGTCTCGGGATAGTGTGAAGGCTGGCGATGGCCTAAATTGCTGTCTACGGGGATTCTTGGGCGACGGAGAATTGTAGGGACCTAGGCGACGGGCATTACCACCGTCGCCGACGGTATGCAGATGTTCCATTTTTTATTTTTTTCAATTTTCAATTTTTTTTTATTTTTTAAGAAAAATAGGAGGAAATTTATGCACTTTTTATAAAAGAACTATATACATTAAAAATTCCTAAAAATTATTAAAAATCTTTTTGTAATTTTCTTTTATAAGTTAAATTTTTAAACGCTAAAACCGTTAACGGCCCTACCACCCCCCGAAAAATCATGTATTGTCCCTAATACACACAAATAAGTCTAAAAACATACCTTTTGTCTTCAAGACCCGTTTATGATGTCCGGATTTCACACAATTACAAAGGTTAGTATAGAAACGAGAACGATTAATCACAAAAATACTCAAACAATTAAATAGAATGTACATAACTTTACAAACTCATTACCGGTCCTTTCAGTTGACCTCATAAGTTGGCACACTTACCACGAAGTTCACCAACTCTACATTCTCGTCCTTTTTCTCATTGTTACCATCAAGAAACGGTTTAAGGCGATGCCCATTAACCGTTTGCTTCGACCCAGCCTTCGGGTCCTCGATTGTAACATCTCCAAGCTTTCCGACCCGTGTAATCACGTACGGGCCCATCCACTTGCTCTTAAGCTTTCCGAGGAAGTATTTAAGCCGTGAGTTATATAGCCAAACCTTTTGACCCACTTCAAACTCCTTCGGCTTCAACTTCGCGTCATGTGCCCTCTTCATATCATCCTTGTACTTCGAGGCACACTCATACGCTTCTTCCCTAAGCTCCTCCAACTCGCAAAGCTTTAACTTTCGCTCTTTTCCTGCATCATCATATTTCATGTTAACCTCTTTGATAGCCCACCAAGCACGATGCACAAGTTCAACTGGTAAATGACAATTGCGCCCATAAACCAAGCGATAAGGAGTGGTTCCAATAGGTGTTTTATGAGCCGTTCTATAAGCCCATAAAGCATCATTCAACTTCGTCGACCAAACCTTTCGGTCGGGTCGAACGGTCTTTTGCAAAATTTCTTTTATTTGCCTATTGGACACCTCCACTTGACCACTTGTTTGTGGGTGGTAAGGGGTAGCGATTCTATGGTCAACACCATACCGTTTTAAAAGTTTTACCAAAGTTAAAATTCTTAAAGTGAGATCCCCCATCAGTAATGATCACTCGGGGAATCCCAAATCTAGAAATTATGTTTGTTTGTACAAAATTGCAAACAACGGTATGGTCGTTTGTCTTGGTGGCAATCGCTTCGACCCATTTAGATACATAATCGACCGCCACCAAGATGTATAAGTTGCCATGTGAATTAGGGAATGGGCCCATGAAATCGATCCCCCACACATCAAAAATATCTATAATGAGGATCGGTTGCATAGGCATTTCGTCCCTTTTTGAAATACCCCCTAACTTTTGACATTCAACACAATTTTTAGCGAAATTAAAAGCATCCTTGAAAATAGTCGGCCAATAAAGACCGCTATTGAGCAATTTGTGCCCGGTTTTGTGACCACTGAAATGGCCCCCACAAGCAAATGAATGCAAGTGCATCAAGACGCTAGGAATCTCCTCATCGGGTATGCATCTTCGAACGACTTGATCCGGACAAAACTTGAATAAGTCCGGTTCCTCCAACGTGTAGTACTTGATTTGAGATGGGAAGTGCAACCTCTTCCTTCTATCCCAATGAGCCGGTAAGTCACCTGTAACCAAATAGTTAACAATATTAGCATACCATGGTAATATTCCAACTTTTAAAATGTGCTTATCTGGGAAGTTCTCGTTAATCTCTTCACGGGAGGAATCCTGCTCTACAACCAATCGAGACAAGTGGTCTGCAACCACATTCTCACTCCCTTTCTTGTCCCGAATCTCCAAGTCAAACTCTTGTAGCAAGAGAACCCATCGGATTAATCTCTGCTTCGCATCCTTCTTGTCCATGAGATACCTAACTGCAGAATGGTCAGAATATACAATGACCTTAGTACCCCATATATAAGCACGGAATTTGTCCAACGCATATACCACCGCAAGTAGCTCTTTCTCGGTAGTTGTATAATTTAATTGTGCATCCGAGAGAGTCTTACTTGCATAGTAAATGGCAACTGGTTTCTTGTCTACCCTTTGACCCAATACGGCGCCCACCGCATAATCACTTGCATCACACATAATTTCGAATGGTAAAGACCAAATCGGTGATTGCAAGATTGGGGCCTTGATGTGATGTCGCGGTCACAATCAAATTTAATCCAAATACTACTAAATAGATAGCGGTAAGTGGGTATCGAACACAGGGAGTTTGTGGAAAATGTGTTATTTGAGAATGTATATCTAATTTGACTAAATTAATCTAATTGCAAGAAAAGGAAAATTCAAGAGTTATGTGAGTGAATTGGTTTTAGACTAAATTAAACTAATTAAAATGCAAAAGACAAATTTTGGTTGTAAACAAATTGGAGACAAATGATCATCTTCAGTTTCCGGTTTTGCTTTAACATTTATGCTATCATTCCACTAGAAAGAACTACATAGACATAGTTCATGTGTGACTAGTTGCAGTGATGAAAGGGAACTAAGTACTCAGATTCCTAGAACGTGAGGTTGTTACTCGATGATCAATCAACCCTTACCCAAGCCTAACTATACCCATGATATCTCGATTGCCAACGGCACCAAGAACGTATGGTTTCTAATTGATTTAGCACAAGGATTAACAATTTACTAACAAGTAATCACACACCATAACAAGCAATTCAATAAAGAGAAGATTGTTATTCTAGAAATACGGAAATAAACATAAATGTCTTACAAAACCTTCCACCAAAGATGATCACAAAGTATTTAGCCACTCATGGCTTGAACAAACATGATCACAAGAGTTTCAATGTTCATCAAGATCAAAAACCACAAAAACTAGATGATTAGATATTGTTCCCTTTGCCAAAGTCTCCAAAAATTCACCCCAATTCGTCCACCAGCAGATAGTAACCGAATGACAATGATAAGACATATTAAATCCTCTTGAAATGGCCATTAATAGCATAAGTTACAACTTGAGAAAAGTCGGTGCCGTAACCTACGGCCCTCTGCCGTAGGTTACGGCGGTCAGCAGGTCTAGGGTCAACATAATGAGCCGTAACCTACGGCTGGGAGCCGTAGGTTACGGTTCTGACTGGTTCTTTACGGCTCCCCTCTCCTGTTTTACGGCTATGCAAGTGTTTCAAGAAGGTGACTGCCGTAACCTACGGCAAGGTGCCGTAGGTTACGGCCCTGAATGGCATTTTTCTTTGTTTCCTTCTTTTGCTTCACCATTTCTCCAACTACTGCTTGGCCGACTTTAAACATCCATCAATGCTTCCTAAAACCATCATCTTGAACACTTTAACACCTGCATCATCAACATCTTGTGATTACCTAGTTCAAGCAAATAACCGGACAAAGTATGGGATTTAAGTCTATTTAAGGCACTTAAGGGTTGTCCTACGGACCACCCGTCACATCCCCACACTTACCCGTTGCTTGTCCCAAGCAACTCATTCAAAACTATTCACAAACACAAGCGATCAATCATGCAAACCAAGCTAAAATGTGCCGTCCTTCTACTAACTTTCAATCATACCACAAGACACACCCCTTACAAAGACTCTCGGTAGCAAGAAATATTAGCACCTAATGCTAAACCACTCAATGCGTATGTGTGTGTGTGCGACAATAAGCTTGTATAAAAATCAAGTTTCCTCCTATCAAATATTTAGCATGCTTATGAATCAAAAGGACATTCGGGTAGTAACAAGGCTAGGCGCAAAGGTAGGAACATGGTGGATTACATACGAAAGAGCTAATTGATTTGACCCGGTTTTGTTTATTTCTACTACTACGAAGCAAACACCAAATATATACAAAACTTCTTCACATTCTCAACTACTAGCACAACTAAATACTTCTTTTTGTATTTTTCTCATGTTTTTCTGTTTTTTTTTTTCAACATATAAAACTCAACAATATATACAAGAACATCAACCATCACAACTAAATTCCTAAACCGGGTCATCTCAAAAGGTAAAATTTTGTAGGAAGAAGGCTTGGGTCACAACCGAATGGTCTAAGGCTCAAACGTGGCTTTCTAAGGACCAAACCCCCACCCCTCACAACACCAAGCTCATATATGTAAAGTATGAGGTCCAACCCACCAATCCCGCACTCTCACATATCTAGACGAGGCTTCCTAAAAATCCCTTATCATTTTCAAAAGCATGCTAATTCTAGGCTTCAACAAGAATTCGTACACAAGTTCTATTAACACACAACACACACCGCTACTCAAACAAAGAAATAACTATAACAATCATATGTGGCTCAAATTCTCACCAAGAAAAAACTAGGAATGGGTGTCAGTGTGTCAAGCGGGACAAAATCGAGCTTTCAAATTTTGACAATTTTGCTCGGATTTACAAAAATTTTTAAATTCTCAAAATTTTCCCCCATCCCCACACTTGGGATACATTGTCCCGATGTATGGCTTTGAGGGAAGGATCGCTTTTAACCAACAACATTAGCCTTTGCTAATATTCTCAAATCCCAACTTTCTTTTTGTATTATTTTTTTTATATATATTATATTTTAACTAAAAACACCACCAACTTTCACATCCCACAACCACACATCAACATCAAAACACCACCCTACCTCCCAATCAAAAACATAAACATACGAGATAAACAAATATACACAAAATGTACAAAGGAGCAAGATACGACCTGGCTAGTAATACTTCGGCTGTGGAGGCCCGAAAATGGATATCATCATATCATTCCACTCGCCAAAACCGAATGCTCCGCTACCACTACTACTACCTTGATCACCACTTGGATTCGCCTGCTGATAACTCATAGTGTGTGGATCCACCCATTGAGAATGATGTAATGGTGGGGTGGGATACGACACACTACCGCCATAAGGCGGCAATGTAGTATAATCCACAACTGGCGGATCCGCTTCGATTGGTTGGCCCGCATGCCACTGATCATGCACACGTCTCTGGCGGTCGTCTAGATAGCGATTGTTCACTTCTTCTTGATGGGCATACATATGATCACGGTTCCATTGCTCACTCCTATCATAACTTTGCTTCAAAGCCCTCTCCATACTTGCCCCCATGAAAGTTTGCTGATCAAAAAGCATTTGGTTTGGTTCATTCCATTCACCAAAAGTGGGTGGCCGCCTTTGTTCAATAATTTGGCCCATATTTCCCGAGTGGGCCCAATAAGGATCATAAGCTTGCTGTGCATAATCAAATGCACCCCCCACATAACCAGCTTGCACACCGGCTCCCTGAACTTAAGCATCAACCATGAAGGTGTCTTCACGATATTCATCATCACCACTCACTTCTTCATCGGTCGTTTCGGGCTCATCTTGTTCACCCGGTCGTAACGGTCTCGCATCCACCTTCAACGCTCTCCACCTTCTCCCATCTGTTTTCAGCTTATGATACCTCTCCGATTCTGTGTAAATCCAACCTGGCCCAAGATTCTTAAGGTCGAATGGTCTAAACCTCTTGTAAGAACCTTTTTCATCACCTTTAATCGCCCCATATTTTTTTAACAACGCCGTAATCAACCAGCAATGAGGTATAATCTTTCTTTCTCCACTATTTTTGCTCAACCAGATGTTATTTAACACGAGAAATCGGAAAGGGACCTTGGGAGATCCATGCATCATCATATATAAAATCGGTACTTCCTGATGTCGCACTCCCATCTTGTCACCCCGCCTTGGAACAACATTATACATGCACAATGTCAACAACAATTTTGCTTCAATTCTCAAATTGCTCCTATATAACTTCCCATGTGTTGTGCCCGGAAGGAAAAGGTAGTCAAGCATATTTTGCCATTGCGGATGCTTGTTGGGCTCGTGATAGAGATCTTTGAGACTCGGGTGAATGTACTCAGTTGCGGGTCCGTCATCATACTT
Organism: Helianthus tuberosus; assembly: GCA_030545235.1. NCBI lineage: Eukaryota > Viridiplantae > Streptophyta > Magnoliopsida > Asterales > Asteraceae > Helianthus > Helianthus tuberosus. The sequence continues at coordinate 150,409,956 of CM060374.1, read as the reverse complement.
TGCTATTTTGCGCAAAGAGTCATAAGACATTTCTACTTTCACCCCGTTACACCGTCCAACGAGCCTCATCTTGCTTGGGGCCTTAAACAGGGGACATTCAAGTGAAGCCACCCACTCTTGAATCTGAGTGTCGTACATCTTCTTCACCTCCCCGTCATAACACTTCAAAGCTGCACCCCAACCCAATGCTTTAAACTTTTCTGTTATCCCGAACGGCCCGAAATCAACCTCTTTGATCTCCTTCTCACAAATAAATGCTTCACCCCTTTGTTTTAGCTTGTTCATTTGTTCATGAAATAGGTCCTCTCTCCATTCCACGGGTTGTTCTAGCAGTGAACCGGATGTCCAATCCGGCTTCGGACCCCTTGGAGGTGCATCCTCCTCCGAATCCGGGTCACCAACCCATGTCAATCTCCTTCTCTTGGGTTGCTCCTCTTGAGGCTCGTTAGACGAACTCGCAACTGCTTTTCCCTTTTTCTTCACCATATCTACACACATTCATAAACCACACAAACAATTTCAAGTTAGTACTTCTTCCCAATCTTCCCCACACTTGCTTCATGTTATGGGTATAAGTGTGCAAAAACAAAAAAAAACAAAAAAAAAAATTTATTCTTTCAAACAAAATTTCGGCATGATGTCCCCTATAATTCAGAATTTTTCCAAAACATTTTCACTAGACATCAAACACATTCATACCCACAAATTCTTACATCTATCATGTACAAGCAAGTGTGTGTAAGCAAAAACAAAGATGGAAACTTACAAACCTCAATGTACCTAAAAAAATGAAGTAAAATTGCATACCTTGTGTTGTAGAAGATGAGAGATAACAAGCTCTTGAAGTTCACACAAAAACCCACAAGAAACCCCAAAATTTCGGCACCCCCTATGTGTAAATCCGACCCAAACACAAAGGATTCTTCGAATTATGAGTACAAATCTAGAACCCTTGTGAAATTTTACCCAAAATAGACCCAAAAATCACTAAAATCAGGTTAGATTTGAGGGAGTTATGAAGATTTGAAGGTATGGTGGGCTAGGGTTCTAAGGGAAGAAGATGAAGAAGTTAGATGGAGAAGGTGAATGAATGATATGTGTGGTTGTGGTAAATTGGAGAGTTTTATTAAAATTATTATTATTATTATTATTATTATTATTTTCGGTTTTATTGTTTTTTTTTATGTAACCGACAATAAGGGGGGTCCCGAAAAGTTCAGCTGCGAGCCGTAACCTACGGCTCCATGCCGTAGGCTACGGTGATACCTGGGCAAAAATACAAGCCGTAAAACAGGAGCCTTGAGCCGTAAGGCTTTGTTTTGTACACATGGATCCGTAACCTACGGCTCCCTGCCGTAGGCTACGGCTAGAGCTGGGCAGCAAAGGGGGGACCAAAAAAAAAAAAAAAACTTATAACTTGAATTTTTTTTTTTAGCTTTTATAATTTGTAATTTTTATGTGTTTTTCAACTTTACGAAAACAAGAAAATTATTATCCTACCCCCCGTTAAAAACCCGTGTTGTCCTCAACACTATGTTCGGGAAATCCATAAAAGTTTCCCCACACTTGTTTCGAACACCGGTTTAAACGGAACTTATTCAAACCAAAATAAACTAAACTAAATATTTACAACCACCAAACCTGGGCCTCTTTCACGTTTCTTCGTCATCCACTGGGCGTAAAATGTAACCCACTTTATCGAGCTCGAGATTGTTGATATCGTTACCTTCCAAGTACGGTTTGAGCCGATGCCCGTTCACCGTTTGTTGCTTATTTGTTTGTTCGTCTTGAATGTCAACATCACCAAATCTTCCCACTCTTCGGACAACGTAAGGACCCATCCACTTGCTTTTGAGTTTCCCTGCGAACATCTTCAATCTTGAATTGTACAACCACACTTTTTGACTTCAAAGTTCTTTTTCCTTATCTTCGCATCATGAACTTTCTTCAGTTTGTCTTTATATACGGATGCACACTCATAAGCTTGATCCCTTATTTCCTCAATTTCGTTCAATTGTAGCTTTCTCGCCCGACACGCTTCGTCATAGTTTGCATTCACCATTTTAATTGCCCAATATGCCCGATGTGCTAATTCCATAGGCAAATGACATCCTTTTCCGTACACCATTCGGTAAGGAGTGGTATCAAGTGGAGTTTTGTAAGCCGTTCGATAAGCCCACAACGCATCATCAAGCTTGCTTGACCAATCTTTCCGATCCGTTCTTACCGTCTTCATTAAAATCTCTTTAATTTGCCGGTTAGACACTTCCACTTGACCACTCGTTTGCGGATGGTAGGGTGTAGCAACGCGGTGGTTCACATTGTACCTTTTTAACACATTGTAACAATTTCCAAAAATTGAAGTTCTTGCAGTGCGACCCGCCATCACTTATTATCACCCTAGGCACACCGAACCGAGCAAAAATATTGGATTGCACAAACTTGCATACAACGGAGTGATCATTGGTCCTCGTAGCGATAGCTTCAATCCATTTGGAAACGTGGTCAACCGCAACCAATATATACAAGAACCCATTTGAATTTGGAAAAGGACCCATGAAGTCTATTCTCCAAACATCAAACACTTCCACTACCAAGATTGGTTGTAACGGCATTTCATCCCGCTTCGAAATGCTTCCCACTCGTTGACAATTGATGCAATTTCGGGCATAATCGCAGGAATCCTTGAAAATCGTGGGCCAATAAAACCCACTAGATAACACCCGATAACCCGTCTTGTTCCCACTAAAATGCCCTCCACATGCCGATGAATGAGCATGGGTCAAAATCTATAAAACTTCAGTTTCGGGAACACATCTTCGTATCACTTGATCGGGTCCGATTTTGAACAAGTCTGGTTCATCCCATATAAATTGCTTCACTTGACTCAAGAATTGTTGTCGTCTCTTCTTTGTCCAATGATTCAGAATTGCACCCTTGGCCAAATAGTTCACATAGTGGGTATACCAAGGTGCAACAAAAGTAGAAATGGCCAACAATTGCTCATCGGGAAACCATTCATTAATTTCACTCGGGTCATCAACACCTTCCAATGGGATCCGAGACAAATGATCCGCAACAACATTTCCACACCCCTTTTTGTCCCGGATCTCTAAATCAAACTCTTGCAACAAAAGCACCCAACGAATCAGCCGGGTATTTGCATCCTTCTTTTCCATTAGATAGCGGACCGCACTATGATCCGAATACACGATCACCTTGCTCCCCCAAATGTAAGCTCTAAACTTGTCCAAGGCATACACCACCGCTAATAATTCTTTCTCGGTTGTGGTGTACTTCAGTTGCGCCTCAGACAAAGTTTTACTTGCATAATAGATTACCACCGGCTTCTTATCAACTCTTTGACCCAAAACCGCTCCAATGGTCGTGTCGCTAGCATCACACATAATCTCGAACGGCTTTGACCAATCCGATGGTTGCAAGATAGGAGCCTTCACCAACTGTTCCTTCAACACATGAAACGCTTGCAAACATTCGTCAGTAAAATCAAATGGAACATCTTTCAATAATAAATTACATAAAGGTTTTGTAATTACACTAAAACCTTCAATAAACCTTCTATAGAACCCTGCGTATCCCAAAAATGATCTCACCCCCTTAACATTCTTTGGTGGGGGTAGAGATGAAATTACCCGAATCTTTGCTTTATCTACCTCCATCCCCCGGTCCGATATCACATGCCCCAACACAATACCCTCTTGAACCATAAAATGGCTCTTTTCCCAACTTAGGACCAAGTTTGTCTCCACACACCTTTTCAAAACTTTTTCTAACTCATCGAGACAAGAGTCAAAACTTGGCCCAAAAATGGAAAAATCATCCATAAACACTTCAAGAGACTCCCCAACCATGTCCGAAAATATACTCATCATACATCTTTGGAACGTGGCGGGGGCATTACATAGTCCAAATGGCATTCGCCGAAAAGCAAATGTACCATATGGGCATGTAAAAGTGGTTTTGTGTTGATCGTCCGGGTGAATAGCAATTTGGTTATATCCCGAATACCCGTCCAAAAAACAATAGTATTTTTTACCGGAAAGTTTTTCAATGATTTGATCAATGAAGGGTAACGGGAAATGGTCTTTGGAGGTAGCGGCGTTTAATTTTCTATAATCGATGCAAACTCGCCACCCGGTTACTGGGCGTGTGGCGATTTGCTCACCTTGTTCATCTTTAATTACCTGACTGCCCGACTTTTTAGGCACTACCTGAGTCGGACTTACCCACGCACTGTCCGAAATAGGGTATATGATCCCCGCATCCAACCACTTGATAACTTCCTTCTTGACCACCTCTCTCAGATTCGGGTTCAACCTTCTTTGTGTTTCACGGGTCGGCTTTGCTTCCTTACTTGTAATAATTTTATGCATTACAATGGAAGGACTAATACCCTTTAAATCGGCTATCGTCAACCCAATTGCCGCCTTGTGAGCCTTCAATACCCGTATCAAATCCTCTTCTTGAGCTACCGCCAAATTAGAAGCAATGATCACCGGTAAGGTGTCATTCTCCCCCAAGAATACATACTTCAAATGCTTCGGTAACTCTTTCAATTCCACGCTTGGTGGACATTCCAAGGAAGGCTTTGTACCCGAATCAATTCCCACCGGTAAAGTGTCCGTTTGGTGGGTCCATGGCGGTCTTCCTTCCTTCACCGCGAGAACCTCTTGCTCTTTCTCTTCCTTTTCCAAATCACATGCGTGCACCTGCAAAGACACATCACGAACACAAGAACCCAAAATCTCTTCCTCGAACTCCTTTGGGTCATATTCATCTATGAAATTTGCTACAAAACACTCATCACCATAATCATTAGTACCGTTAGTAAAAACATTTAATCTCATCTTTCTATTACCAAATGTCATGTCGACCGTACCATATCAACAATCAATAATGGCATGTGCGGTGTTTAAAAACGGCCGACCCAAAATAACATTTTGTTGTTGAATTGGGTCCGCGGATGAGTAGTCTAACACAAGAAAGTCCATGGGATAATAAAACTCATCAACTTTAACTATCACATCCCGTACAATACCCCGAGGAAGTTTATGAGACAAATCGGCTAATACCACCGTTGTCTCAACCCGTTTCAATGGACCAAAATCGTATTTGTCATATAACCCCCCCGGTAAGATACTTACTCCGGCTCCAAGATCCAATAACGCCCTTGCGGTTTGAAAATTTCCAACTTGAATATTTATAAGAGGCGTTCCCGGATCTTGTAACTTAGGAGGAAGATCTCCTTTCAAGACCGCGCTTACCCGCTCCGTCAAGTCAACCAATTTAGGCACTTTTTGTTGCCTCTTTTGGGTACACAATTCTTTTAAAAACTTGGCGTAAGCGGGTACCTGTTTGATTGCTTCAAGTAAAGGAAGATTAATTTTTACTTGTTTAAAAACCTCCCACATTTCCTCTTTTTGAGGCCCCCGTTTCGAAATGAAAATTTTCTTACCCGGATCTAATAAAGCCGAGGGAAATGGTAGTTGACTAGATCCCTCGTCCTCATTTTTCTTTTCATTTTCTTTATTAATTTTGGGTTTTTCAAAATTGGGTTTTTTAGAAGAAATAATAGGTGGTTCATTTTCTTCCTCACTATCTTGACCCGTTATATCTTCAACCAACCCATCAACCAAATCCGATGAAGGATTGGTTTTATACTCTTTCCCACTTCTCAAAACACTTACATGGTGAATGTTAACATTATTACCTCTTGAAGTACCATGAGATGGGTTTACCTTAGTGTCGCTTGGTAATTGACCTTTATTTTTCTTCAATTCTGACACTTCGGTTGCAAGCTGACCCATTTAGGTGGTCAAAGTTTGAATTGCTTTATCTCGGGCTTCATCCTTTTGTATGCGAGCATCATCCATTTGGTTCCTCTTTTGCATCTCCGCTTGCAAGCTCTTCAACATATCCATCATCTCATTTCCACCCGAAGACCCCCCTTGTTCTTGACCCGCTTGATATTGCCTTTGGTATCCTTGGTTGTTCCCACCTCTATATCCACTTTGATTGTTGTAAGGTTGGCGCGAACCATAGTTACCTTGATTACCTTGGAAATTCGGGTTTGCTTGATTTGAAGGGTTCCCATAACGAAAATTTGGGTGGTTCCTCAACCCGGGGTGGTAAGTGTTGGAATTCATGTTATAATTTCTATCACCCCCTCCTTGACCTTGTACCGCATGAACTTCCTCATATTGCCCTTCTACTACTCCTTGGCAATTTTCAGCCGCATGACCTATTTCATTACACAATGCACAAACATCATAAATTTGGTTAGTGGTTTGAACATTACCATCATCTATTGCGTGCATTTGAGGTCGGGCAATGGCCGGTCGTGCTCTCCTCGATGCTTGAGCTTTTCTTTTTGATGTAATTGCCATGTTCTCCAAAAACTCCCAATCATCATTCTCGTAGTTTGTACCAAAAGTCCCACCAGTAATGGACATTAAATCACGAGCATCTTCGGCACTCAACCCCTCGTGGAAGGCATTCATCAACTCCCAAAGTTCAATCCCATGGTGAGGTCCATTTTTGATCATCATGTTGAAACCTTCAAATGCCTCATGGAACATTTCACCATGTTGTTGTTGAAAACTCCTCAACCCCTTTCTAGCATCGTTAGTCTTTTGAGCGGTATAAAATTCGTCTAGGAAAATTTGTTCATCTCCGCCCAAGTATAAATAGATGCTGAAGGCAAAGTGTAGAACCACTTCTTTGCCTTGTCCTCCAAAGAAAATTGAAACAGGAATAACTTGACATCATCAGCCGAAAAACCTTGACTCCCAAGAGTATTGCAAATTGAGTCATAGGCCTCTAAGTGGAAATACGGTTCCTCCGTTGCTAGCCCTTTATATTTCGGTAAACTTTGCAAAGAATTTGTTCTAACTTCAAAGGTCCTCCCTTGATCATTGTGAGGAATAACTACCGGTGAGGGATTTTGAGTGATTACCGGCCTAAAATGCGCTTCAATTCCTCTAGCATGTTCTCTAAGATGCCTTATTGGCACCCCCAACCTAACCCTTGGTCGAATAGGGCCCATTGGCCTTGGTATATGCCCTTGTGGTGCATGTGGTTGAAATTGTTGTTGTGGCATCGGTTGGTGTTGTATCGGCCTTTGGAATTGTGGTTGTACATTTTGTGGGCGAACTTGTTGCAATGGTATCGGGCGTTGCACTTGTAGCCCTTGTGGTCTTGGCCGAATATGCTGTGGTATGAGTTGTTGTTATTGTGGCACTCCACCTACACTTGCCATCCCTTGAGATTGGCTTTGCACATAACTGAACTCTCCTTGATCACCATAACCCCCATAAGCATACCCATCTTCATCATAACCCTCAAAATCTTCGTATCCTTCCTCATATCCATCTCCCCCTATACCCGAAGTTTGCCCAAAGGGAAGAGTCGAGTATTGAAAGCCCGATTGGTTCGATGGTCTAAATGTTGAAGTTGCATGAACGACAGTTGAACCTTGAGGTATTGAATAATGTGACGATGATTGACCCGAAACTGGAAAGAAATGAGTGAGTGGTGGAATCGTAGTTGAAGGGTTAAAGGAAAGTGAAGGTTCTTCTTGAGTGGTAATGGGTTGGGTGATGTTGGTTGGTGTAACATTGTGAGGTTGAGTAGGATTGGTAGTGGTGTTTGGAATAGTAGTGTTTGGTGAAGGTTGAGTAGATGATGGTATGAATGGTGGTATGAGTTCACCCGTAGTGGGTGGTGGTTGCGGTGGATCCATGTATCGAATTAGTGTGATTGGTGTAGTTGGTGTTGTTGGTGAACCACTGATTCTGTTCTCTCTTAGCAAAATTCTGTTTCCTCTTAATGTTCGCTCAATTTCCGGATCAAATGCCAATGGTGAAAGCTTGTGAGAGCTCCTAGTACGCATGCACCTGTAAGTACCTACACCTTAACACACCCAGCGTAAACCAGAAAAATAACAAACTTAAAAAGAACAAAAATAACACACGTTGCGCACTACTCCCCGGCAACGGCGCCAAAATTTGACCTGATGTCGCGGTCACAATCAAATTTAATCCAAATACTACTAAATAGATAGCGGTAAGTGGGTATCGAACACAGGGAGTTTGTGGAAAATGTGTTATTTGAGAATGTATATCTAATTTGACTAAATTAATCTAATTGCAAGAAAAGGAAAATTCAAGAGTTATGTGAGTGAATTGGTTTTAGACTAAATTAAACTAATTAAAATGCAAAAGACAAGTTTTGGTTGTAAACAAATTGGAGACAAATGATCATCTTCAGTTTCCGGTTTTGCTTTAACATTTATGCTATCATTCCACTAGAAAGAACTACATAAACATAGTTCATGTGTGACTAGTTGCAGTGATGAAAGGGAACAAAGTACTCAGATTCCTAGAACGTGAGGTTGTTACTCGATGATCAATCAACCCTTACCCAAGCCTAACTATACCCATGATATCTCGATTGCCAACGACACCAAGAACGTATGGTTTCTAATTGATTTAGCACAAGGATTAACAATTTACTAACAAGTAATCACACACCATAACAAGCAATTCAATAAAGAGAAGATTGTTATTCTAGAAATACGGAAATAAACATAAATGTCTTACAAAACCTTCCACCAAAGATGATCACAAAGTATTTAGCCACTCATGGCTTGAGCAAACATGATCACAAGAGTTTCAATGTTCATCAAGATCAAAAACCACAAAAACTAGATGATTAGATATTGTTCCCTTTGCCAAAGTCTCCAAAAATTCACCCCAATTCGTCCACCAGCAGATAGTAACCGAATGACAATGATAAGACACATTAAATCCCCTTGAAATGGCCATTAATAGCATAAGTTACAACTTGAGAAAAGTCGGTGCCGTAACCTACGGCCCTCTGCCGTAGGTTACGGCGGTCAGCAGGTCTAGGGTCAACATAATGAGCCGTAACCTACGGCTGGGAGCCGTAGGTTACGGTTCTGACTGGTTCTTTACGGCTCCCCTCTCCTGTTTTACAGCTATGCAAGTGTTTCAAAATGGTGACTGCCGTAACCTACGGCAAGGTGCCGTAGGTTACGACCCTGAATGGCATTTTTCTTTGTTTCCTTCTTTTGCTTCACCATTTCTCCAACTACTGCTTGGCCGACTTTAAACATCCATCAATGCTTCCTAAAACCATCATCTTGAACACTTTAACACCCGCATCATCAACATCTTGTGATTACCTAGTTCAAGCAAATAACCGAACAAAGTATGGGATTTAAGTCTATTTAAGGCACTTAAGGGTTGTCCTACGGACCACCCGTCAGGCCTCAACCAACTTTTTCTTCAAAATGTTAAAGGCTTTTTGGCAATTCTTATCGAAATCAAATGTTTTATCCTTTAACAACAAATTGCATAGGGGTTTTGTTATATCACTAAAGCTTTTTATGAACCGCCTATAAAACCCCGCATATCCCAAAAACGACCGAACACCCTTAACACTTGTAGGATAAGGCAAAGTGGATATGACTTGTACTTTTGCTCTATCCACCTCAATCCCACGACTCGAAACGACATGCCCCAACACAATCCCTTCTTGAACCATAAAATGGCTCTTTTCCTAACTCAAAACTAGATTTTTCTCAACACGTCTTTTTAAAACTTTTTCGAGTTGGCCAAGGCATGTATCAAATGATGACCCAAATATTGAGAAATCATCCATGAAGATTTCCAAAGACTCCCCCACCATATCTGAAAAGATACTCGTCATACACCTTTGAAAGGTGGCGGGGGCATTACAAAGTCCAAAGGGCATTCGCCTAAATACGAAGGTACCGTATGGACAAGTAAAAGTAGTCTTTGCTTGGTCTTCCGGATGTATAGCAATTTGATTGTATCTGGAATAACCATCCAGAAAACAATAAAATTTTTGTCCGGCCAATTTCTCAACAATTTGGTCAATAAATGGCAAAGGGAAATGATCTTTGGAAGTTGCAGCATTTAACTTCCTATAATCAATACAAATACGCCACCCGGTTACCGGCCGCGTGGCGACCTCTTCACCTGCGTCATTTGTGATGACTTGAATGCCCGCTTTCTTAGGAACCGTTTGTGTTGGGCTTACCCATTGGCTATCCGAGATAGGGTAAATAATACCCGCATCTAGCCACTTCAATACCACCTTCTTGACCACTTCTCGCATGTTCGGATTTAGTCTCCGTTGTGTATCACGAGAAGGACTCATGCCATCTTCTGTGATGATCTTGTGCATCACTACCGAGGGACTAATTCCCTTCAAATCCGCAATGGTCCACCCGATAGCGGCTCTATGAGTGACCAAAATTCTCATCAACTTTTCTTCTTGCTCCCCGGTCAAATTAGATGCAATGATAACCGGGAGTGTGCTACCTTCACTCACATAAGCATACTTATGATGCTTGGGTAGCACTTTCAACTCTAGTACCGGAGGCTCTTCCAACGACGGCTTCAACTTTGTACCAATGGTTTCCGGAAGACTTTCCACTTGATGTGTCCAAGTGGGCCTTCCTTCTTTTGCCGCCATAACCTCCAACTCTTTTACCTCTTCATCCATGCTCCGATTGTCTCTCCTTGTAACCTGTCAAACATGAAACATTCCTCTATTGTGTTTTCCTCTTCGACACTAATGTCGCATAGAGGTATACACTCGTCAACAATGTCCGCCATATAGCATTCATCGCCGACTAAAGGATCCGTCAATCCCGAAAAGACATTTAACCGCAACCGACGGTGACCAAAAGTCATGTTGACCGTGCCCGATTTACAATTAATTTGGGCATTCGATGTTGCCAAAAATGGTCGACCGAGGATCACCGTTGGTTGCTTGGTTCGGTCTAAAGAGACATAATCTAATACAAGAAAGTCCACCGGATAGTAAAAGTCCTCGGCCTTGACTATTACATCCGTGACTATCCCACGGGGTAGTTTAGGGGTTAAATCGGCTAACACCACGGTGGTGTTAGACACTTGAAGTGGACCAAAATCATATTGGTCGTATAAACTACCCGGCAAGATACTCACACTTGCCCCAAGATCCAAAAGTGCCCGTGTCATTTTAAATTCACCAACTTGTATTGAAATAATGGGCGCCCCCGGATCTTGAAGTTTTGGTGGAAGTGCACCTGAAAGAATCGAACTCACATTTTCAGTCAAATCAAGTTTCTTAGGAAACTTGTGAGTCCATTTTTTGGTGCATAAATCCTTTAAGTATTTAGCATATGAAGGTACTTGCTTAATTGCATCTAGAAGTGGTAAATTGATTTTAACTTGCTTAAAAATTTCCCACATCTCTTCTTGTTGTGGGCCTCTTTTATTTACCACTTTCTTAGATGGTCCCAACAAAGCTTCGGGATAAGGGGCGGTATTAACCTCCACACCCTTTTCCTTAGCCTTTGGGATGGGAACGGTCACAACGGGTGTAGTATCATTTTTCTTTTGACCCGTTTGACCATTTTTACCTTCATCATCACTTGCATCTTCCACCACCCCTTCAACAAACTCAGGTGGTGGTGGCTCAGCACCGTTATCTATGACTCGACCACTACGTAAAGAAATTTTATTTATTGGTACCTCACGTGTATTTTTCGAGTTCGACCCTTGATGCTTAGGGTTCACAGTGGTGTCACTTGGAAGTCCTCCTCCACTTCCACGAATTTGAGCCATCTCTTGAGCAAGTTGCCCCACTTGCTTCTCCAACGCTTTATGAGATTTATCCCGCACTTCAAATTCTTTCCTTACTTTGGTTGTAAGGGTGGTCATAGCATTTATGAGAGCGTCCATTTTAGAATTGAACGAGTCATCACCTTGAGAGTTTGATGTACCACCCCCATTTCCACCTTGGTTGTAACCACGTTGATAATTACCTTCACAATTTTGATAGCCTTGGTTACCCCCTTGATTGTAATTCCTTTGGTAACCCCCTTGGTTACCTCCTTGATGATTGTTATACGATGACCCACCTTGACCACCTTGATTACCCGATTGGAAATTCGGATTCATTTGATTCGAAGAATTATCATACCGGAAATTAGGGTGATTTCTCAAACCCGGATGGTAAGTGTTGGAGTTCATGTCATATTGCTTTCGATCCCCATACACTTGGTTTACCTCCTCGGTGTAGTCACTCGACCCCGTTGGACATTGCTCGGTTCTATGCCCAATATCTCCACATTCTTCACAAACCGCGAATTGTACCGCATTCACTTCCTTCTTCTTCATACGAGCCATTCCCGCTCTAAGGTAGAAATTCGATCCTTAGAATCAAGATCGGGAAGTGACCGGGAAATAGGATGTTTCTTAGCTCTATCGGCCGATTCCTTCTCTTTTGACCGTTTGCTCATCCGCTCCAAAAACTCCCAATCATCATCTTCATGATTGCTCAAGAGAGTCCCGTTGCTCGTCGACTCGAGGCAATTCCATGTCGCGTCATCCAAACCACGTACAAAGCACTTCACCAATTCCCACTTTTCTATTTGGTGATGTGGGCATCTCCGCATCGATTCTTTGAATCGAGTGAATGCTTCATGTAACGGTTCACTCGATAGTTGCCGAAACGACCTTATTTCATCCCTAGCGTCGTCGGTCTTCGCCATCGAATAGTATTCGTCTAAAAAGACTTGTTGCATCTCACCCCATGTCCGGATGCTATTCGCCGGAAGTGTGAGAAACCATTGCTTTGCCTTGTCTTTCAACGAAAATTGTAACAAGCGAAGTTTGACCTCCTCTAATGCGAAGTTGTGCCCCCCGATGGTGTTACAAATGGACGAAAACTCCGCCAAGTGCGTGTACGGCTCATCATTAGACCTCCCATTGAAGTGGGGAAGTATATTGATGTAATGAGGTTTACAATCAAACATTCTCCTTTCGCACACTATAGGAGAGTCATTATCGGTGACTACCGGTCGAAAACGGTCATTCACTCCCCGTGGAGGTTGTTGACGACATTGTGGACCGTTAACCTCTTGATCGACCGGCCTTCGGTTGTCCCTTCGATCACCTCTTCTATCACCACCTTGATTTCGACCTTGGTTACCCCTTTGATTACCTCCTCCCACGAAACGAGGAATCCGATTAGGGTTACCATTGTTGTTATTGTTGTTGTTGTAAAACCCATCATTTCGGTTTCGTTGATTGTTATTTCGTGGTTGGCAGTTATTTCCGTAACCATCATTCCTCCTATCCCTATACCCGTAATCATCATCCCCTACATAATTGGCGTCTTGATAGCCAAACTCCTCATCTTCAAAACTTCGTGCATTGTAAATATTACCCCGATTCACATATCCCCAATCTTCGTCATCGTTAGCCCGATCATCATAATATCCTCCATCATCCGAATTTTCCGTATGCACGCTCACATGTTCCGGCGATTGATAACCGGGAAAACTATATGGTTCGTCATCGGGGATGGCGTTCCTCAAATCGTCTATGTTGAAGAATGGGTCTTCGTTCACGGGATTGCCACGATCTCGATTACCTTGACGGTCGGAATTAACATTCTGGTCATCAAGGTTGAGGGGTAATGAATTGTGTCGATGAAGGTTTTGTTGTTGGGGTGTTTTTTGGGTATTATTCGGGTTTTGGTTTTGGAAAGGTGGTATGGGTGGTCCATTGTTGTTATTACCACCCGGTCGCTCTTGAGGCATAGGTTGAACATTTTGGGCAGGATTGAAGTTGCCTCGGTATTGGAATTGGTTCGGGTTTTGATTTTGGTTGAGGTTTTGGTTAGCGTTTTGGTTCGCCATTGAATCGGTTTCAATGATCGGTGTGAATTGTGGTGTTTGGTTGGTTTGATTAGAAGCAAGAGTTGCTTCTAACCGGCTTGCTAGATTTCTTCTTGCTACTCTTTCGATTTCCGGTTCGTAGACTAATGGTGAAGTCCTCCCGGAGTTCCGCGTATGCATACACTACCTGTAACCTGCACAAGTAACACACCCGCGTAACAAGGAAAAAGACAAAGTACAAAAAGAAACTAAACAACTTAAACATATAATCACGAAATTCAAACAATAATCCAAACACAAAGCGCACGCACTCCCCGGCAACGGCGCCAAAATTTGATCGGAGTGTCGCGCTCCGGTCAAAGAAAATATTTATAGTGTCACACCCCGATTTTCCACGTGTCACCGGTGGGCCCGGTGGGGAGTATCGTGACGTCATGGTTGGCAACATAATAGTCAAACAACACAATATTATTAAGCACAGCGGAAGCAATTAAAATATAATACAACCCAATTTATTATTGTAATATCAACTATCACAATATTCGGGAGTTTATCCACAGAAGGATCGAACATAAAATGGAAACAATAGTTCAACAGACTTCAGGCATCTTAAGCTTGCGAGACTCTTTATTGATGCTAAGGAGACAATCCAGCCAATTACGTTTAGTACCTGCATTTAGTCTTTTTGGGAAAATACGTCAGTTTACACTGGTAAATACAATCAACTGACTCATTTTGGAAAATGGTTTAAAATTTGGTTTAGATGCACATGGCATAAATATTTTATAATTCGATTAAACTGCACAGAGGCAATATTTAATCTTTTTATTAACTTGGGAGAATTATTTAATATTATAATCTTGTGAACGAATTACATGTTACTTATGCGTTCAGTAGCCCGGATCTAGTCCGGGTTAAAGATCAATAGACACACCACAATAATGAGTTATACACGGACGGTGTACGCCTACACGCCGTGCTCAGGTCGTGGCCAATCTCGTAAGATGATGCCAAGGATATCCGGGACATGGTCATTAACCCCCCAAAGGCTGTAAAGTAAACAAGACTGTTTAAACGAGCCGATCAAATTATTCAACTACCCACTAAGCGTGGAGATTTGATGCTCGATCAAGCGGTACACTATGTACCGTAACCCAAGCCCGTATAGGGAAAATAAGTTAAAAGTATTTACCTGATGCAAAGTATAAATCACAATAAGCAAAATGCACGTAGCTTTTACTGGTTCTCCTAATCTGGAACGAAGGTTTAATATAACCTATTAGAATACTAACGGGTCTTTTATTAAGCTTAAGCTTAGACCGGCTAGTTTCAAAGATACGGTTCGTACGTACGATTAAGCGAAGACCGGATAGAATGTGATTTAGACCCGACAAGTTCAGAGACTTGTTTAATATGGGTTTATTATTCACATTCTGGATTTTGAGATGAAACCGATAAGGTTTGACCCGTGTCGGTTAATTTATGTAAACTTGTTACATAAACCGAACCGAACGCGTAAAATGCGTAACGGGTATCCGTAAGAGCCATATACAGGTTTCCTAAGCTAATATGCTTCAAATATGTTGTGACATCAGTAGGATGTCTTTCGTTATGCCCGAAATGAATTTAAACACAAACTATGCCCCGTAGGGGTAGTTTGGTCATTTTAAAGGTTGTAAAAGGGTTTAGATGTTTAACTGAGTTACAGGTCTGATGTAATCAGCCAACATACTCAATTTGATGAGTTATAACAGTAGGCTAAAGCATATATGTGAAATTTATCATCTTTAACCAATCTATGCCCCGTAGGGGTATTTTGGTAATTTCACATAAGCCGAAACGCTCAAAAACGAAGTCTGAGTTAGTCAACCTTTGCTTACTATTAAAATATCACAATTTTCCTCATATATCAGTAGGTATCAACCCGGGTATGTCCAATACAATTTTAAGACATACTATGCGTTAAAAACGCTAATTATGGTGATTAAAGGCCATTTCCGGGTTCCATACTTAAATCTGATATTTTTATATTTCCAGAAGGCTTAAAATAATTTATTAATCATATGTGATCAGTAGCAAAAGGTTTTGAGTCGTTTAGATAAGTAAAACTCATTTTATGGCCCGTAAGGGCAAAACCGACAATTACCGGATTAAGCCTACGACTACTAGTTATGCTCAGCCTAAAATTAATTAAAAATCTTTAAAAATCCCTAAATAATATATTACATCATTTGGTATTAAGTTTGATACCAAAAAGTCGGCTTAACTAAGCTATACGCTAATTACGCCGTTTTATTAACATAAAGTATTAATTTTGCGATATCGAGCACAACTCTTAATCTATAAGTCAAACTGATGTCAAACTTTGCATACAATTTTATATATCAGTAATTAAGGTTTCTACACTTTTATATTTTCATAAATCACGTTTTAAGGTGAAAAGGGCATAACGGTCAACATATGAGCAATTAACGGAAATATGCATATTAATTGGATAACTAATGAATCAAAGTGTGTGATCACAGAGGGTTGTTCTAACAAGTATCCTTATCCAATTTAAGCTCCGAGGCATTTCTAAAATATGCCTTAACGGGTCAGAACTGAAAGTCAAAGTGAAAGTCAAACTATGTGACTTTCGGTTCCGAACCAGGTCAATA
Source organism: Helianthus tuberosus (assembly GCA_030545235.1). Classification (NCBI taxonomy): domain Eukaryota; kingdom Viridiplantae; phylum Streptophyta; class Magnoliopsida; order Asterales; family Asteraceae; genus Helianthus; species Helianthus tuberosus. Next base: position 150,393,555 of record CM060374.1, on the reverse strand, counting down.
TATCAAATGGCCGAATCAAACGAGTTTAGGCAAGTTAGTATACCTATTATCATGTTTTATGAGTGTTCAAACAGGTTTCATATCATTTATATTACAGATTATGCAAGAATCGTAAAAATGGCTTTCTGTTGACTTTTTAAGTATACGTTTGACTCGATATTTGAACTAGTTAGAGTGGTGATCAGGGGAAACCTTTTTAGGGGTTTATTACCCACATAAATACCAACACATAACTACTTTTGATTCGACAAACCACTGGACCATTTGTGATTTATCGTATAGTCAATCGTTAGTTACGACGGATTGACTTTTAAGCTAAACTAGGCAAAAACAGGACCATAGAAGGTTTGGCATATTTACAGAGACTTAGCGCACGACTTAGGATGCTAGAGAGAAGCTTGAGAGCTCCAAGGATGATCAGAGAATGTATTTTGAGGTGTGTTTCAATTGTGAACCATGTATGCTTATTTATAGTGCAAAACATGGCATGGGATCATCACAACTCAGGCTATAAGTGAGTATGGGTGTTCAGCAGGTGTCCTAAGATGCTAGGGGTCGAGTAGGGGGCACCCATGCTTCAATTAATGCATCAATGATCGTTCACAAGCTCAAACATTGAATCTGTCCAAGAATTCTGCATCTGGGGGTCGTACGCGGCCCGCATTAGATATCAGCATACTTGAACGCGGGCCGCTTGAGACCTTAAGTCAGCAAACGGATCAACAAGTGGCGCGCGGCCCGCATTAGGTTACATGTTTAATTAAAGCGGCCCGCCTGAGGCCTGATTTTCAAGATTTTCCAAGATTTCCAAATATTTTGTAATCATTGCCAAAATCCTTGTAATTAATAACGAATCTTTGGTAATTATTAACCTGACCTTTCGGGTTTGAAGGGGTAACTTTGCGATTTGGCCCTCGATTATTTACAACTAAGGGCCTCGTGTTATTTACCCGCATTGTTAAGTCCCTGGTTAGTTTGTCAATTATTCGGAAAGCCTTAACTTTCATTGTTGACGCTTTTAACCCTCGAATTTACATACTTTCAAGGTTCGTTAACGTTAGTCCTTTATTTAGTATTTAATACCACGTGTAACCTCATGACACGTGTCAACACATTATTGGACACAAAATTTCGAGGTGTTACATCCTCACCCCCTTAAAATAAATCTCGACCCGAGATTTACTGAAATAAGTAAGGGTACTTTTCTTTCATCGTGGATTCAACCTCCCACGTGAATTCGGGATCACTACGGGCATCCCATTTGACCTTGACAATAGGTACATGCTTTCTTCGAAGCTTCTTTACCTGTCGATCCTAAATCGACAAAGGTTTTTCTACAAACTTCAAGCTCTCATCTATATGCACATCTGTATGTGGTATAACCAGTGATTCATCAGCGAAACACTTTTTCAGATTGCAGATGTGGAACACATTGTGAATTTCACTGAGCTCTTCTGGTAAGTTTAACTTATAGGCAACTGACCCGACACGTTCGATAACCTCAAAAGGTCCTATGTATCTCGGGCTTAGCTTGCCTTTCTTACCAAACCGCATCACTCCTTTACAGGGTGACACTTTCAGTAGGACTTTGTCACTTACTTCGAAGTGAAAATCCTTACGCTTTGGATCAGCGTATCTCTTCTGCCTATCCCGGACAGCTTTGAGACGGTCACGAATCTGGACAATCTTGTCCGTCGTCTCAAACACTATCTCTGGTCCTGATAACTGGACATCTCCAACTTCTGCCCAACAAATGGGCGCTCTACACTTTCTACCATATAATGCCTCAAAAGGCGCAGCCTTAATGCTGGTATTGTAGCCATTGTTGTAGGAGAATCCGATTAATGGTAGGTTCTTATCCCAACTACCACCCAAATCGATCGCACATGCACGCAGCATGTCTTCCTTCGTTTGAATAGTACGCTCATTCTGGCCGTCTGTCTGAGGATGGTAAGCCGTACTAAAGTTCAAACGTGTGCCCAAAGATCATTGGAAACCCTTCCAAAAATGTGACGTGTACCCAGTATCCCTGTCAGAGATATTAGCTACAGGTCTGTCGTGTAGGGCTACAATCTTATCAACGTATAACTGGGCTAGCATATCGGAGCTATAAGTCTCCTTGATGGGTAGGAAATGTGCTGACTTAGTCAGTCTGTCAACTATAACTCATAACGTATCATTTCCTTTCCTTTTCTTGGGTAACTTGGTAATAAAATCCATAGTTACCATTTCCCTACTTCCACGTAGGAAGTTCAGGCTGTTGTAGCAAGCCTGACGGCTTTTGATGCTCGACCTTGACTTGCGCACATGTCAAGCATTTAGCTACAAGGGTGGCTACAGACTTTTCAAGCCTATCCACCAATAATTTGCCCTTAGATCCTGGGTAGCTGATGGCAAATTCTTAATCGTTGCCTAATTAGGGTTGCGGCATGTATGCATAAGCAATATGAACCGTCTTTCTTATTTAACAATATCAAACTCTCAAAAGATTGAGTTAGGCTTTATGTGCGGGATGTTAATCTTAGTTCTACCTGTCTTCCAGGAGGTAAGCAGGGGAAACTTTTGAGAAGATAATTAAGATACAAGGAGGCTATAGAGATTTTCCATATCTCAGGCTCCAGTTCATCCATCATTGTTCGTGTCAAATGAGTGACACCTTTATGTTATAAGTCCACGAGTTCCTTAATCGGGAACATTTACTTGAAAAAAAAAATTCCATTTTTGGATATCTTCTTTGAATACTACTAGTCGACTTTAGTACAATATGATCATTGGGATATCTTAGGGGTTCCATGTATTAAACCTCCATGCTGATCAGACATGGAAATAATCTATGGGACACACTAGGATACGCCAACCCTCATATGACACTTTTATCAAACATAGTTTGGCATTCGCAGGCGATAGAAAAACAATGAGAAAATAATTAAAATAACATATGTTGTCGTATTCTATGCGAAGAAAGAGTACTCTTAGATTTTTCGGAAGGATTCCTTGCCGATACTAGAAGAATCGTTACTATGGTTTCCCTGGTAAGTTATACCTTGTGGTTGATAATAAAAATTTTGCTAAGTTTATGGTTCATGAAGATTTATTATTGCCTGTATTAAAAACAGGACACTTAGCAGATGTTATCATTGATAAATGATAAGGAAGTTTATTGTACAAGTGCTTATATTTAATCAATAATGGAAGTTTCACAAACTAGGCACCTAGCTCAGTTGGCTAGGCGCACGAAAGGGTGCGGCCTAGACCCAGGTTCGATTCCGGGGACGGCTAATTCCACCATTTTTTTTTTGTTTAATATTTATTAATCGTACGGATACGTGTAATTACGAGGGTTGTCTCATAAGGAGTCTTGATAATTAATTGCTCCTTATCACCCACAATATGGGCTTGATTTTTAAGGCAACCAATCGATTTTTCACTTTATTGAGTCCTTATATTTTAACGGAACTAGGACATCGGAAAAACTTCCTAATGGATATTAAAACATCCATCTAATAATGCTGAAGCAGTCTCAGAGGTATACAGGCTTCTTACCGAACTTTCGTTGCTTTTTATCAAGCCTGTACTCGCTCTCTGTCTCAGATTTCTGGGAGTTATCCTCCTTCTTTGGTTCATCCTTCATATTTGAAGCGCGAACATAGCTCTCCTCATGAGTAATTTAACATGGTTTTGAATGAGATTTAGAGCGAGAAGTATTCAGCTCTTTGTATTGTCTCATGACCCTTTTCCATGGTCCTTCCAATTGCTGCGTAAACCACAGTCTGGAGATTAACTCCATTAATTTTGAGGTTTACGTTTGTAGTTTTATTAACTTTCGTTGCCTTAATAGTGTTGAGACTGTCGTCTACCTCATCCGAGTTTTCCATACTCGAAACTTGGTACCAATCACCAAGATTTAACCATTATTAATCATCATCCTGATGACCTGACTTAAATTAGTCATGGCATTTATAAACCTTATGGGCTATTCTGTTCCGAACATTCATAGTGAATGTTATTTTGAACGTATCCCATTATATTTAGCCTAGGTCACAACAGGACCATCAATGGCATTCAGAGTTTGGAGCGAGTCCAATACTTGCTTGACAGGGGACCATAATGTCACAACTGTCTTTGTCACAAGGACGTTCATGAATAGCTCAAAGGCTAGCCTTACAAGACTTTTATTATATATATATATATATATATGGCATAGAAGCCTGCCGCGATGGACCTAGAAAATATGGCATAAAGCCCAGTCATGAAGGACATAAATGATTATACGGCATGAAGGCCTTGTCGTAACTGTCATTTAGATATGGCTCAAACGGCCTTGTCATAAGGACATTTATCAATTCTGGCACAAAGGCAGTCACCAGGAATGTTAACATTTAATATGTTAGCTTGTCACGAATGACCAATTATAGCACATAGGCTTGTCATGAATGACTTTAAAACATAACTCGATGGTCTATCATCTAGGACCTTAATTTATTAGCCGCAATTTTATTAGATTAGGGTTTCAAGGTTTGAACGTGTTTCTTCTCCTTTGGACAGGGAGTCATAGACTACAACTATCATCGTCTTGAAAGACGATTCTTTTGGCAGAAAAATAAGCCAATCAACATCACTAATGGATGTTTATATATACCCATCGTATCTAATGATATTAGTCATGATCACATCGATCATATTGACTATTAGGTTTGGGTATAATTACACTATTTTGAACAGGGGATCATAAAGATCACTACTATCTTTGCCTTACCGTCACTAGAATAAGGTATAGCCCGTAGGCATTTCATCACGAGGGATGTTAATATTATGATCATCATGCTGATGATACTAGTCAGGATCGCAATGATAGTATAGACTATGGGATTTGAGTATAGCTCACCCCCTTAGGCAAAGAATCACAAAAGATTACAATTGTCTCGTCTCCATTGGACAACATAATATAGCCCTTAGGCAAAACAACATTAAGGATGTTAAAATCTTTAATCATCATATTGACGATCTTTGTCATGATTGCATTGATCATATAGACTATTAGGCTTGAGCATAGCTCACTACCTGGGACAGGGAATCGTAAAGATTACAATGTCTTTGTCACACATGGACAATATAGTATGGCCCATAGGCGAAACATCACTAATGGATGTTTATAATAGGTTCATCCTATTAGGAGATATAAGTCATGATTGCATTAATCATATCGACTATTTTGGCTTGAGCATAGCTCACCACCTCAGACAAGGAATCATAAAGATAACAATGTCAATGTCTCAAATGGACAATATATTATAGCCCTTAGGCAAAACATCACTAAAGGATGTTAAATAATATTATCATCGTATTAAATGATATTAGTCATGATCGCATTGAATCATGTAGACTATTATGTTTGGACATAGTCCAATATTTTAGACAGGAGGTCAAAGACCATCACTGTCGTTGTCTTATCGGACAACAAGTTTAGCCCGTAGGCACATCTTCACTAACGGATGTTCCTAATATGATCATCTTATAGGATGATATAAGCCATGATTCCTAAATTACTAGGTTAGATAAGGGGATTGGAAGAATCCAATATAAGGATGACTGTTGTGATTTTCTCGAATCACATTAGTCAAGAGTGCTAACACGTTCCTAAGTGTTAACAAGGATCTGAATTCCTTGAGCAGGTTTCACCATCTTGGCCGCGTAGGCCAGGTTTCACCTTTAAGATTTCCTTTTAAACTGCTTACTGGCAGGGAAGGAAGGATACTTATTTTATTCAGGATTTTTATCAAAAATCCTAATTCATAAGTTAATAATAATAGCACAGATGGCCTAGTCGCGTAGACAAGTTAAATTTATAAGCCATGATTTCAGAGAATCGCGGCATTAAGGTTTGAATCAAAGTTCATTACCTTTTCCTGACAGGGAGCTGTAGGCTGCCACTGTCTTCAGTCTCAGAGGACATTAACTATAGCCCGTAGGCACTTCCCTTCTAAGGGATGTTTATTACAGAATTGCCCTTAGGGAAATTCATTAACCATGGTAAACAGAGACCATATTTGGTTAATTTATTGTTCATATATTTATTTAGGATTTCTATTATAATTTATCCTAATTATAAAACATTAACAGTTTTATCAGTGGCACCCAATGGCCTGGTCACATGGACATTTATAAATTATAAGCTTATGATTTCAGAGAATCAAGCATGACAGTATCTTGGCACAATAGGCCTAGTCACAAGGACATTTATAAATTTTAAGCTATGATTTCAGAGAATCAAAGCATGAAAGTATATTGGCACAATAGGCCTAGTCACAAGGACAATTATAAATTATGTGCTAGGATTTCAGAGAATCAAAGCATTTGAGGTTTGAACCTAGTTCATTACCTTTATCTGACAGGGAGTCTTTGCTACCACTGTCTTTTGGCTCATATGGAAATGAGCAGGGCCCGTAGGCATTATGTTACCACGTATGGTTAAAATATGATCATCTTAATTAATGATGTAAACCCAGGATTCAGAGATCATTAAACTGGGTTAGGAATCTTTTGAAGAATCCTTTATAAAATGACGTGTGTGATTTTAAATGAAATCACATCTGCCAGGAGTGTTAACATGTTTTAAGATGTTAACAGAGATCTGAATCTTTTACACAGGTCTTACCATCTTGGCCCGGTCTTATAATTGACACGAAGGCTAGGTTTCACTCTCAAGATTCTTAATTAATGATTTGAATCTTTTTAACAGGTCTTACCATCTTGGCCCGGTCTTATAAATGACCCGTAGGCTAGGTTTCACACTTAAGATTCTTAATTTATAATTAACGCAGAACAATTTTAAATTGAGGTGTTAATATGGATCTAAATCTAATTATGGAATTACCATCTTGGCCCGGTCTTAAAATGACACGTGGCTAGGTCTTGTCCTTTTTAGACTTTGCCATTTTATTATAATGGTAGATCTTATAAAAGAAATGTTATTTTACATTTATTTAATATTTCTTGTTTAGAATGAAAGTTTAAACTTAATCATTCCACTATATAAAAATAAAAGTATAAAGTTGCCCTAAGCGGGACTTGAAAGAAATAATGTTGTCCTCGTAGGGACTGAAAGATAATTATGTCCTTATAAGGACTAATAAGGAAACGATCTTCAACAAAAGGAGTTTCTTCTTCATTCAATTCCTGAATGCTTTCTCCGAGGTTGCACGTTTCATCCTGGTCGCGGTACGAAGCTCAGCATTTCAATGCTCCGGGTGTGGAGAACTCCCATTACGGCTTCTTCGTTTGGCGACGTATCCAATAAAATTGGAAGTAAAATTTCAAGATTAGGATTGAGAATATTCCTAAGTTAAGTCTAGACTCAGAAGGTTTAGATATGTGCAATTGTGTAACTGAGATTAAACACTAAGGTTAGTGTTTAATTCACTCAGTGTTGGCTCTGATACCAACCTGTCACACCCCGATTTTCCACGTGTCACCGGTGGGCCCAGTGGGGAGTATCGTGACGTCATGGTTGGCAACATAATAGTCAAACAACACAATATTATTAAGCACAGCGGAAGCAATTAAAATATAACACAACCCAATTTATTATTGTAATATCAACTATCACAATATTCGGGAGTTTATCCACAGAAGGATCGAACATAAAATGGAAACAATAGTTCAACAGACTTCAGGCATCTTAAGCTTGCGAGACTCTTTATTGATGCTAAGGAGACAATCCAGCCAATTACGTTTAGTACCTGCATTTAGTCTTTTTGGGAAAATACGTCAGTTTACACTGGTAAATACAATCAACTGACTCATTTTGGAAAATGGTTTAAAATTTGGTTTAGATGCACATGGCATAAATATTTTATAATTCGATTAAACTGCACAGAGGCAATATTTAATCTTTTTATTAACTTGGGAGAATTATTTAATATTATAATCTTGTGAACGAATTACATGTTACTTATGCGTTCAGTAGCCCGGATCTAGTCCGGGTTAAAGATCAATAGACACACCACAATAATGAGTTATACACGGACGGTGTACGCCTACACGCCGTGCTCAGGTCGTGGCCAATCTCGTAAGATGATGCCAAGGATATCCGGGACATGGTCATTAACCCCCCAAAGGCTGTAAAGTAAACAAGACTGTTTAAACGAGCCGATCAAATTATTCAACTACCCACTAAGCGTGGAGATTTGATGCTCGATCAAGCGGTACGCTATGTACCGTAACCCAAGCCCGTATAGGGAAAATAAGTTAAAAGTATTTACCTGATGCAAAGTATAAATCACAATAAGCAAAATGCACGTAGCTTTTACTGGTTCTCCTAATCTGGAACGAAGGTTTAATATAACCTATTAGAATACTAACGGGTCTTTTATTAAGCTTAAGCTTAGACCGGCTAGTTTCAAAGATACGGTTCGTACGTACGATTAAGCGAAGACCGGATAGAATGTGATTTAGACCCGACAAGTTCAGAGACTTGTTTAATATGGGTTTATTATTCACATTCTGGATTTTGAGATGAAACCGATAAGGTTTGACCCGTGTCGGTTAATTTATGTAAACTTGTTACATAAACCGAACCGAACGCGTAAAATGCGTAACGGGTATCCGTAAGAGCCATATACAGGTTTCCTAAGCTAATATGCTTCAAATATGTTGTGACATCAGTAGGATGTCTTTCGTTATGCCTGAAATGAATTTAAACACAAACTATGCCCCGTAGGGGTAGTTTGGTCATTTTAAAGGTTGTAAAAGGGTTTAGATGTTTAACTGAGTTACAGGTCTGATGTAATCAGCCAACATACTCAATTTGATGAGTTATAACAGTAGGCTAAAGCATATATGTGAAATTTATCATCTTTAACCAATCTATGCCCCGTAGGGGTATTTTGGTAATTTCACATAAGCCGAAACACTCAAAAACGAAGTCTGAGTTAGTCAACCTTTGCTTACTGTTAAAATATCACAATTTTCCTCATATATCAGTAGGTATCAACCCGGGTATGTCCAATACAATTTTAAGACATACTATGCGTTAAAAACGCTAATTATGGCGATTAAAGGCCATTTCCGGGTTCCATACTTAAATCTGATATTTTTATATTTCCAGAAGGCTTAAAATAATTTATTAATCATATGTGATCAGTAGCAAAAGGTTTTGAGTCGTTTAGATAAGTAAAACTCATTTTATGGCCCGTAAGGTCAAAACCGACAATTACCGGATTAAGCCTACGACTACTAGTTATGCTCAGCCTAAAATTAATTAAAAATCTTTAAAAATCCCTAAATAATATATTACATCAGTTGGTATTAAGTTTGATACCAAAAAGTCGGCTTAACTAAGCTATACGCTAATTACGCCGTTTTATTAACATAAAGTATTAATTTTGCGATATCGAGCACAACTCTTAATCTATAAGTCAAACTGATGTCAAACTTTGCATACAATTTTATATATCAGTAATTAAGGTTTCTACACTTTTATATTTTCATAAATCACGTTTTAAGGTGAAAAGGGCATAACGGTCAACATATGAGCAATTAACGGAAATATGCATATTAATTGGATAACTAATGAATCAAAGTGTGTGATCACAGAGGGTTGTTCTAACAAGTATCCTTATCCAATTTAAGCTCCGAGGCATTTCTAAAATATGCCTTAACGGGTCAGAACTGAAAGTCAAAGTGAAAGTCAAACTATGTGACTTTCGGTTCCGAACCAGGTCAATATATCAAATGGCCGAATCAAACGAGTTTAGGCAAGTTAGTATACCTATTATCATGTTTTATGAGTGTTCAAACAGGTTTCATATCATTTATATTACAGATTATGCAAGAATCGTAAAAATGGCTTTCTGTTGACTTTTTAAGTATACGTTTGACTCGATATTTGAACTAGTTAGAGTGGTGATCAGGGGAAACCTTTTTAGGGGTTTATTACCCACATAAATACCAACACATAACTACTTTTGATTCGACAAACCACTGGACCATTTGTGATTTATCGTATAGTCAATCGTTAGTTACGACGGATTGACTTTTAAGCTAAACTAGGCAAAAACAGGACCATAGAAGGTTTGGCATACTTACAGAGACTTAGCGCACGACTTAGGATGCTAGAGAGAAGCTTGAGAGCTCCAAGGATGATCAGAGAATGTATTTTGAGGTGTGTTTCAATTGTGAACCATGTATGCTTATTTATAGTGCAAAACATGGCATGGGATCATCACAACTCTGGCTATAAGTGAGTATGGGTGTTCAGCAGGTGTCCTAAGATGCTAGGGGTCGAGTAGGGGGCACCCATGCTTCAATTAATGCATCAATGATCGTTCACAAGCTCAAACATTGAATCTGTCCAAGAATTCTGCATCTGGGGGTCGTACGCGGCCCGCATTAGATATCAGCATACTTGAACGCGGGCCGCTTGAGACCTTAAGTCAGCAAACGGATCAACAAGTGGCGCGCGGGCCGCCTGAGGCCTGATTTTCAAGATTTTCCAAGATTTCCAAATATTTTGTAATCATTGCCAAAATCCTTGTAATTAATAACGAATCTTTGGTAATTATTAACCTGACCTTTCGGGTTTGAAGGGGTAACTTTGCGATTTGGCCCTCGATTATTTACAACTAAGGGCCTCGTGTTATTTACCCGCATTGTTAAGTCCCTGGTTAGTTTGTCAATTATTCGGAAAGCCTTAACTTTCATTGTTGACGCTTTTAACCCTCGAATTTACATACTTTCAAGGTTCGTTAACGTTAGTCCTTTATTTAGTATTTAATTCCACGTGTAACCTCATGACACGTGTCAACACATTATTGGACACAAAATTTCGAGGTGTTACATATAGTCCCAAATTACCCTTAACAAATAGTTAGTGATAGCAAGGGGTCGAACCATGAAGAGTATGTGGTTTGCAAATGGATTTGATTGAACTGAAATATGAGTCACAACTTATGAAGCTTGCTATCTTGTTTTTGTATATTTTTGTTTGATTGAAAGATGTGAATTAAAATTACTAAAATGATTGAAGGGATTAACTACTAATGATTAACAAATTGCAGGAAATAAAATCGATTGATTGAACAATAATAAGAAAACAAGGCTCACACCCGGTTTCAACTAATGCAAGACTTAGGGTTACTATGTATTTTAATTAGCTTTACTTGAAATAATTCATTAACGGGTCGCAATCACAAAGCTTAGGTGTCAATCACTATCAACGTCATAAACAACGGACCATGATACATTTCGTTACTTTGGACTAGCAAATCCTACCAAAAGACAAGGCATAAATACGTGTATTCATTTCACAAAGTCAAATTTAATCATTCACTCAACAATTTGCAAATTCAATACCAATGTAGGACAATTGTCTAAGATTCAAATGCACTTCAAGTTGTCACAAAACAATTATCAAAACATAATAAACCCTAAATCTTACAAAAGTCTACACCGGGGTGAAACCTCCTAGAAATTAGCCACGCATGATCGAAAGAGCTTGATCACCGGATGTTGAGAACTCGAAGTTGAACATCTTGAAGCCTTGAGGATGGTGGATGGTGAGGTTTAGGATTTGGGTAGGTGATGATGAAGAACGGATGAATGGATTGATGGAGCTAGGGTTTGGAATTAAGAACGTGATGTTGATGCAATTCTTGATTCGGGTTGTAGAGATGAAGATAGGTGGATTGGTGGATGATAGATGATGAGTAGTGGCTCCAAGATGATATTCAAAACTCAAAAGTTAGTGTAACTGTCGTCATAATACTCCCATGCCCCCTTTTGATTGTTTCCTTGACCGAAAACAAAGAAAATTCGCGCTGCAGAATTGGGGGGCCGTCGCCGACGGCCTGATGCCCCGTCGGCGACGGTCTGTGTATGTTGACTTGAAGCCGACGGCCTAACTTGCTGCTTACGGAGATTTTTGGCGACGCAGGAATGCATAGACCATCGGCGACGGCCCCTATGGGCGTCGGCGACGGTGCCCCCAAGCTTGACTTTCTGTTTTTCCCATTTCTTGAGTCCGGTTGACCCGATTCGCGTCCCGGTGGTTCCGTTTTCACTCCGGTGACCCGTAAAGCTCCCGAAAAGCTCCTTAAACTCTGTTAGACCTGCAAAACAAGTATCTAATCAAAAGTAGGCTATTAGAAATTAAAAATTGCGTAAAAACATCAAATTAAACAATTACAAGCACCGGTTTTCGACCACGTATCAGTATTCTAACAGAATTAAAATGACCTTTTTAAGATGACCCGTTACCCTGCCTGTTTTTCATGAATCATGGTGTGCTAATGGAGCTCTTCGAGTGACTTAAAGCTGCAACTTACAAGTGTTTTACTCAATCGGGTGAAAAGAAGGTTGTGTATCTCAAAGGGAAGAGTTTAAGGTGTGTAATACACAGTTACACACACTTTTACATACCAGATTCTGAATTTTTCAAACTATTAAATGAAACATTTCTATCATGTTTCAAACTGTTGTCATATGTGTAATGTGGGAATGTCTGTTTCTTCTGGTGTTTTGTAGGTAAAAAGGGTCAAGCCTAATGATTGTCTTTGTTAATTAAGAGTTGGAGGTGTTTTAATGAGCATGTACGTGTCTTTTTTCTTTTACTTTGTACTTGAGTGTAGTCTATTAAATATATTTTTTTGCATGAGCTAATATGATCAGAACATGAACTCATAAAAGTAGTAAAAAAATCCTATAAATTTGAGACTATCTGTTACTAATTGATGTTCTTAGCAAACTTGCTTATCATCCTTATGTCAGTTTTTATATTATTCTTATCATTAAGTTGTTAAACTCACCGCTTAAATTTGATTTGTCTTAATATATTCATCAACTGTGACGCATCATGTTTGTAGGGATTTAAGTTGACCAAACAATGGCGTTGTAAACCTGCTTATATAAACCATGTAGTAAACCTAAAACACTCATTATTTTTCATTCAACACTGTTTGTTGGGATTCGTCATGTCTGAAGATGAAGGTACGCATATCTCTATCCCTAATTTCATCAAATTCATTATCACGTGTACATATTCTCATACTTCTATTTGATTTTTTAAATTTATAATTTCATCAAATTCATTATCACGTGTTCATATTCTCATACTTCTATTTAATTTTTTAAATTTAATCGACCTTTGAAATAATATCCCTAAAATTGATCGTAATTGTGTGAATCATTGATAACTACCGGCGATTGCAAACTTTGAATGACGGGTTTTCAATGATATCTATAAGGACATACGGTTCGTGTAACAACAACTGGATTGTCAATCACTAACTGTTATAATCATCCTTTCCAATTCAGATATGAGCTAATTTTGTGTACTGAGCCATTATTTGTGTTGCAGTCTAAGCATATCCAGTAAGTTTTGGCGTATGTTAAAGAGGTACATTTAGTGTTCTGCATTCTTTGGTTGGATTATGGCAAAAATATGAGTTTGGTGCGTCCAAGCTTGCATGATAAAAGTCTTGAACATACCACAATATAAGTGATAACACATTGGAAGGCACTTTGACACCATCTGACAAAAGGATTCCTGTCAAGTTTCAACAATGACAATTCTCGATGATATCCGTATGTTTCGCAATGATGATAAACAAAAGTCAAGAACAATCTTTATCAAGGGTTGAATTGTATCTCAAATATCCAGTTTTCTCACATGGCCAACTATATGTTGCATTGTCAAGAGTAAAAAGCAGAGCCGGTGTCAAGTTACTTATACTACATACAGTGGCGGATCTAGGATTCCGACCAAGGGGTAACCTTCGGATCTAGGATTCCGACCAAGGGGTAACCTTATATAAATAAGCCATAACGAAATCGAAAAAACGTTAAATTTTTCCAAAATTTACACTAATTTTTCCAAATTTTTTCCGACCAAGGGGTAACCCCGGTTACCCCTACCTCTATGGTAGATCCGCCCCTGACTACATAACGATGGAAATGTTACAAATAAGACAAACACTATGGTTTACAGGGAACTATTTACTAAAATTTGAACGATTTGTTATTTGTTTCTTCTAATGTGTTTGCTTTTTTAAACGATCTTATATTTCAACAAATAATATTATTTTCATTTTTGAAACCGCGTGTTAACGCGGGCAATAACCTAGTAAGCGTGATAAAAGAAACGAGTAATTATTTAGAATAATTATGGAGAGCCGGATTAATATTACCTATATATTAAATTAAAATTAGAATGGAATGGAATGAATAGTAACATCACTAACAGATGAGCAAATGGTATCGGGTACAGGTACCAAATTTACCAAAACCGGTGTATTTTCGGTACCGGTATTCACCAGTTTTTACCCTCAAATACCGGTGTCGTACCAGTACCGACCGGTACCGAACCATACCAGGTATATTCGGTACCAGTACCCACTTTTGGGGATTTCGGTGATGGCATTTTCGGTACCGGTTGGTACCGAGCTCATCAAATCCTGTAGCAACGCAACAATGCAAGCAATTGCACCATTTAGATTACTTTTCATACACACAGTAAGTAAACTGTATTTCGTTTGAATGAGGTTTTATATACACAACAACTTATTTTGCTTTCTTTTTTGTCTTTTTCTATAATGAATGAATTATAGCATGTAAAATTAACTTGGATATTTAGAATGTTGATGAGCAAATCGTATCAAATCCTGCAATCAAACCGGTATCGTATTGGTACCAAATTTACTATACCAAATCATTTTCGGTACCAATTTGGTACCCACCTTTTGGCGTTTTCAGAATCGTTACTTTCGGTTCGACGCCGGTCTAGCACCATACTTGTATTTATTGATTTTTACCTTCAAATACGATATCGTATTGTACCGAGCATTTTCGATGATGGTACCTAAATTCGATGATTTACTGGATCGGTACTTTTGGTGCCACTATCGGTACCGAGCTCATCCATATCTTAACGTGCTAGCACCATAATAACTGAACTGAAAACAACCGAATTTCCAACGTGTAGGACGTGTGGGTCCTATTATTATATATTAGGTTATTTAAAATCATTTTTAGGACGGAGTTACTATCCCTACCACATCATTTTTATTTATGTTTTGATATTAGGTATCTGCTTGCCATTGCTGACACGCCTTTTGTAGTCATTGGGTACCCGCCGCAACGCGCGGGCGGAAAATCAACTAGTTATAATTAATTTGTTAATTATAATTAATATTAGATAATTAAAAGGAAAGAGATAATTGTTATAATTATAAGATACTTATGTGGAGTTGTGATTAGAATACAATTCTAGTCTTGATTTTAAAATTAAAGATATATAAGAAGGATTTTGTCAAATTAAATTCCACAAATCCTTTTTGAATTCAGGGATAGAATTCTTATTAAATTGATATATGTCTCCATTGCAAATAGAATTTTCTAATGAGCTTGAATTGCCATCGTCAAAAAGTAACTTTGGAATTCTAAAAGGGATAGAATTCTTATTAAATTGATATATCTTCATTCCAAATAGAATTTTCTAATGATCTTGAATTGCCATCGTTAAAAAGTAAGAACCAAGAAAAAGAATGCTCTGAAGCAACAACTTGTTCTTATTTGTAATATTTCAAAGGTAAGTAAAGCTTTCAACTTTACTTTCAATTTTTTAATATTTTATTTAACCTATTTTGATTGTAACGAGATCACTGGTAGAATCGGTTTACAACCGAACCTTGTGTACATGTTTTCGCTACGTTCAGTTTGCTTGACAAATTGAATAAAATTATTTTCTAAAAGTTACACAAAAATTCCAACATTTTGGAGGCTCAAGCCTGGATTACTTGTATTATAGGTCCGGCCCTGGATATACCAAATGTTTACTTAATATCAGTAACTAAAGAGTTGAGATTTTTTTTTATGTTGAATAAATTTAAATACCTTGAGTACATATTGTCGCAACCCCCGACCCCTACCTCGGGAGCGGGCGCCTCGAGATCCAGATCAGTGGTATCGGTTTTTATTAATTTGGCAGTGGAAATGAGACATCAGGACCGTAGTTAGTAAATATTTTTATCAGAGTTTGTTGGGATTGAACCCTACCAGAGGAACAGATAATGAAAGCCAAAACCAGATCATGACAGTGGATTCACAATAAGCAGCAGTTTACACTAAGTCTTCTCCCTTGACATTGATTATAACAGCTGATGATCTTATATCCACTGCCCTAATACAACTGCTGCTGTTCTGCCTAACTACTGATGAAGCCTAGAAGACTGCTGGAAACTAAGCACTGCCGGTACAAACTGCTGATGACAAAGCACTGCCCAATCAAGGGCTGATCAACCTTGAGGAAAGCACTGATGATTAGAGAGAGCAGTAGTTTAGTATATCATCTGTTTCATGTATAGTCAGTAGTTAAGGTTTAGCAGTGTTTGTATAAGACAGTAGATACAGGTTGTTAGGTTGTTAGACGTCGCTTTCATGGTGACGTCAGCTGAGATGCCTCAGTGGTTTGGTTTGTCTATAAATGGAACAGTACCCTGTGCTGTTACATTTGATTCGTTCTGAGAGAGTTCTTCTCCTCAGTTCAATCCTTTCATCTTGTGCAACCAACCACTGTAGTATCAGGCTGAGGGGGAGCTTAGTTTGTAAGCATGCTTGTAATCTTTTGAATTGCTTTGTAACCTTTTGATTGATGAAAAGCTTTTGTTTATCAAACTATTTTTCTTCCTTGATTGTGTTTACAAAGTTTGTTATTCATTTCCGCTGCACTTTATATTGTTTCATATTCATTCATAGTTCAAATCAGACAGACAAACACAATCATGAGAGCCTCCGATCCTAACAATTGGTATCAGAGCTTGGACAGTCAAATTCGATCTAACAATCAATTTGACATAACAGTTCGGCTCAAAATTCATTGATACTAAGGTTGGTTGTATTCAGTTGAAAAACAGAGTAACGAGTAAACCATGATCAAAATGGTTATTCAAAAACTCTGAAAATCAATCAAGATGTCATATGACACACAAATCTCACACAACAAGTGATTTCATGTACAAGACACTCATGGTTTCTAGATCTGAAAACATATCTGTTGAACTATGAGATTATTTCTTATTTTCAAAATTGATTTCAACTATTGTTATGAATTTTGTGATGTTTCCATTATATTAGATGCTAAAGTATGAACCTCAGATTAACAAAACCTATGTTCATAAAAACATTGGTGTTTTGCTAACATAAAAAGAGGGAAATTAAAACTTTAGTCATTAGATCTTATGTGTTGAAAAACAGGTTGAGATCCTCAAAAGGAACAAATCAACTTTGTTAAAAAATACTAAGAAAATCAGGGGTCAACATAGTCCGTATCATATGTAATGTGAGATGGGTTGAAAACTTGTGCAAATACGACCAATTCTCTTAAAACATTACTATAAAATGATTCTGGATTGAGTATTCCTTCAATAAAGACCTCCTAGTAAGTAATTCATTACTTATCAATAGGAAGGGTGAAAGGGGAAGAAGAAAATTAACATAAGCTCAGAAGTGTGTTTATCTCAAAACTTTTGAAGTCAAAAGAAAAGAGTATAAACATAAAACACTTTAGAGTCAAAGGTTGGGGTAATTGTGGTCATTAAGCAACTATGTGCAATCATTGGTTTAAGAAAATTCAGGGAACAATGGTATTCCCAGTAAATGTATTTAAAAGAGGACTAGACAAATTTTCAGAATCATCACATAGTAACAAAATCTACATCAAGGTTTCGAAAACTTATGTGATTTTGTGTCCTCTTGTTTGCAATCAACTGACTAGAAAATGGTACCAAACAGTGGTCAAAATATATTCAAAGTTTCCTACCACTGCTGTCAAACCACTGACCATTTTCATAAACTTGAGAATGATATGATTATGTGTTTTACTGAAAATATACCAGTTCCTTTTGATGTCGTTCTCAGAAAAGCCTTTAACCATTTTTTCAAAGGATTTTCTCAAATAACCAGGATATATTTTTTCGTTTTTTTTTAAATAATATATTTTGAACTTATGCTTGTTTTTGTTGGCAATAGTTTCAATTTCCTGTCAGGATATAGTACCTTATTTTTGTTGGTATTATTGTCCTCATAAATGGGTCAAAAGGAAATGGTACATATGCCAAGGTCATGTCATACTCAGGTTTGTTTTAGACACTAATCAAAGGTTGATTGCCAAACAGTGCTTAAAACTACTGGGGGCACTCATGTTTTAACTTGATATTAAACGAAAATGAGTTGCCCTTGTAAAAAGTTCTTATCATCTGGGGTACTAAACCACTGTCAAGGAGTTGTAAAAATTTCAACATGTGTAATTGACATGTGACAAAACCCTGAATGAAAATTCTTAAAACCATTGCTGACGTACTAATCTTTCAAATCACCACCATCATATTATCCTTAACCACTGTTTTGTTCAAACGTCTGTTTCCTAATTACTATCCACTGCTGAAAGTCAACCATTGATCCTCATTTTGCTTGGCAAGCACTGATGCTCAAAATCAGTGTCTTATCCACTGATATGCTATCCATTGATAGTAAAAATCTCCCACTGTCATCACATTATTACCGTTGTAACTACTGATGCTTGATACATCAGTGGTTCTTAAAACAACTGTCCTCCATTCTTCATCCATATCATCAGAGGTTGACACGTGGTCAGTTTTTAGCCTTCAGATCATAATAACCGCTGCCACATCAGCGATCACTTTTTCCCTAAATAAAACCCTGATCAAAACCCCCAAACAAGGTTTTACACTGTCGAATTGAATTCTAAAAATTATCTTCTCAAAGCAGTTTCCAAACCTTCCTTCTCAAAGCATTCTTCGATCTTCCTCATCAAAAATGACGAAATCGAAATCAAAATCAAAATCACCATCATCCTCAAAAGAGGTCGCTCAAACAGGCACTGAATCCGTTCAGATACCATACAAATCCCCTCACAACTATTTGGGTCTTCTCACAAAACCCTCAAACAACCACACCTTTGATTCCATCATCGACACACTGTCTGAATCAAAGTACAAAACTTTGTTGTTAGCAGATGCTCCCATTTACTTGCAAACCCAGAGAGAGTTCTGGAAAAAGGCGACGCTTGAAAAACAAGACGATAAAGTCATAGCCATTAACTCCTCGATACAGGGTAATGTGATTAAAATCACTCCGCAATCAATATCAGAATCTTCAAACTCGACGATCAGAAAGGTAAAACTTCCTTTGACAAAAACGAGTTAAAAGCTGATTTTCTGAAAAGGGGATATGCAGAACAATCAAAGGTAGATACCTTACAAAAAGGTTATTTCCCATCTGCACCCATATTTTTATTTAACACACTTTTGAGTTGTGTTTCTAATAAAATAACAGCGTTTAACGAAATACCATCGAAGATTCAATGCCTGGGTTACGCTATTTTGAATAATAAAGACTACAACTACTCCCAGGAGATCTTCAATGACTTGGTAAAAAATGTTGAGAGTAAAGCATTTTTACTCTTTCCAAGATTTTTAAGTTATTATCTTAAACAAAAATTTGAAAAAGAAAATGAAAATTTGCTCAAACAAGGAGTTTATTTTCACATAAAAAGTTTAACACCTGAAACATTCACTAGAATGTTAGCACCAATAAAAACAAAAGCAGAGGTGTCTGAGCAGAATTTAGTAGTTACCACTGCTCCTCAGACATCTGCTGCTGAGCCCACTGCTCCAGGTGATCATAGCAGCACTACCACTGCTTTGAAACCCACACCTGCCACCACCAAAAAGACCAAAAGGAAAACATCTAGAAAACCCCCCCCAAACCCAAAACAAAAGGCACCTCTGGAGGATGAGATACCAGAGCTCTTGCCTGTGACAACACAACTGTCACAAGAAACCACTGCTGCTACTTCCTCACAGCAGTTGGTACAAATATCTCAACCCATAACCGAAACTCCTCCTGCTTCTTCACAAAAAGAACAGGTTGTACACATAGGGCCACCACATCATGATGCTCTGGAATCACTTGGTTCTATCATCCACAGCCCAATGCCCGGGGCAAATCCTCTTTCTACACCAAACATCACATCCACAATTCCCACACCAACTAAACTGCTGTTGGATGCAATTGATTTGAACCAGGCACTAACCAGTCCTTCTCAATCACCTATCAATGAGAACATACCTCAACAAATGACTGGGTCTGATGTATCAATCTTTGCTAACCCACCAACACAACCTGAGGAGGTTACACCCCTTGAGTTACAAGTAACTCTTGGTGGTATTCCAAGCGAAGCAACCACTAAAACTGTTAAACCCACTGGTTTACAGTTGGACAGTGGTTACATTAATAAGACTTCCTTGGAGGCAATTCCTTACATAGCACCTCTGCCAACCACCAGTGGATTTATTTTTCCCACTGGCAACATCAAAAGGTTGTCAAGTGTTGAAGGAAGAAGACCCCAGTACCAAGAAAAAGGGGCATCAGTGGTAGATGTTTGGAGTACACTCCCTACCTCAACCACTGATAAAACCACTGATAGTGGGAAATCAGATGATCCCATTAAATTGGGTGATGATTTAAAATATCAGGATTTGACGGAACGAGTTGACAAATTGGATACATCTGTTGCAGATATTAAAAATATGCTACAACAGGTGTTGAAAATACAAAAGATGCAATCCACTGTTGTTCCACCTCAAGCACCTGCTCCACCACAAGCATCTGCTACAAATGAGCTCTGGAACCTCTTCCAACCTTTTCTCCAACAACAAAAGGAAATGGCTGATCAGCAACATGAACTACATGTCCAAAAGCTGAGAAATATAATGGAGTCTAGGTACAAGAACACTCAAGCAGATATTAAGGCAATCAAGGCCCATTTATTGAAAACCACTGGCACTGCTCCTCCAACAGTACTCTTCATTGATCAACTTCCAGACGATAATGCCAAAAAGGGGGAGAAAATTCAGGAGTGGAAGAAGAAGGGGATAGATGATGGTCTTTACATTGAACCAGAAAAGGATGCTATGACCAGAAAAATTCCCTTGCCAGATGGTAGTAAAAAGGTTGATGCTACCCAAGAAGCACTTGATGAAGGAGTAGCAAGTGTAAAAAGGGATAGAATGGCAAAGGATATTTCAAGATGGAATGAGGAGAAAAGAGCTTTCATGGAACTGTATGCGCAGGGTTGTTCTGGATCAAAGGATTCTAAAAATCCTAAGACAAAAAGGAAACCTAAGTCCATCCCATCCAGATTTTCAAAGCCTCCAAAACCACCATCCAAAAGCCATCAGCATCAAACCTCCACCCAAAAAGCTGTTGTAACTCCTGCTGTATCAACTACTGCTGGTACTTCAGAGGTTTCAACATCTGTTCTCACTTCAACACACACCATTTCAACACACACCACAACCACTGCTTTACCACCACCACCATCACCACCAAAAACAATCCCACCAACATCACCTGCTGACAAAAAGCAGAAGACAGCAGATGTTATAACATCTGTTGTAATGACAACAGTGGTTGAAACACCAGTTGTTTCAACAGCTGTTAGTCAATCACAAACCACTGCCACAAAATCTATCACCACTGTTCCACCCAAAACATTGTCAGTCCCTCCTCAAACAAAAAGGAGAAGGCTAATTCTTAAAGATGATGACAATTCACCACCACCAACATCTTCAAAATCCTTGTCACTTGTTACAATACCCAAACCTGTTCCTCTCTCATCAGCACAAGTTCAACAGCCCTTAGCTCCTGCAGGTGTCCAATTTCCTCTTGAGCTCATTGCAGTCAGAGATGAAATCAAGTCCTTTTATTATGAGGATGACCCTGCTAAAAGGAGATTGCCATCAGTTGAAGGATATCCCAGGCCTAACAATATTGAAGAATATTTGAAACTCAAGGCTAAGCAAGCAGAGGATATCTCAAAAAGAAACACAAAAGGGAAATCTGATAGGGAAATACAGCAGAACTATCAGTACTTGCTCACACAAGTCAGATCCCTGGAACAATTTGCAAAAAATGTATGTCAACAAATTTCAGAAAGAGCAGGTGAAACTCTGAGAAAAGACTACATTGAAAGCATCATGGCAACAAAGAGATACAAGGGAGAAAATCACATGTACAAGGAGTGGACCATTCCTGAGCTTGAACGAGAAGCAGCCAGGATTCAAGAAATGATAAAAAATGAGGTCAAACACACTCCTCTAAAATGGTCAAAATTTAAAAAGAATGTGCCTGATAAATCACTTGAGCTGAAGAGAATGAAAGAGGAATTGGTTGCTGCTGATTATGGGTCTAAACGACAAATAGCAAGGTGGAAAGAAGATGTAGTCAGGGCCACCTACAAAAGGTTGGAAGAACTAAGGAAGAAAGATCCCAAAGTTCCTCAAAAACCTGACTACTCTAAAGCAGAGGTCTCAAAAAGACCACCAAAGCTGCAAGTCAAAAGAGCCACTGCTCCCGCTGGTGCAGCCATCTATAAAAGAAGGACACACAAACAGTTGGGTGGTGAAACCATCCAAGAGTTGATAAAAGGAGATGACCTTGTAAAAGAAGGCATAAAGAAAATGATCATAGAAACTCTTGGCTTGGATCAAACTGCAAGTACTGCTCAGCAAGTTATGAATAGGCCAGCCTCACCAAATACCTCTGCAAATAAATCTCTCCCAAGAAACCCATTTGGTTTAAAAATACTAAAGTGGCTCTCTGATCAAAAGACCCACGTATTGACTTTGGTCAGAATCAATGGTGAAGTAAAGCATATATCAAGGAATCAAGCACTAGGCCTGGGTGTTGAAGATCTACAAGATCTCCTTGAGCTTTCACTGTGCAGGGATGAGGATGACACTAGTTCCAAAGAATTTGAAGAAGAATTTAAAAGACAAGCAAGGGAACTTCTGATGAGGAATAAAGATCCAGAATAATGAAAGGTTTTGGCATTATCTGTTCCAGGGGGAGATTGTTGGGATTGAACCCTACCAGAGGAACAGATAATGAAAGCCAAAACCAGATCATGACAGTGGATTCACAATAAGCAGCAGTTTACACTAAGTCTTCTCCCTTGACAGTGATTATAACAGGTGATGATCTTATATCCACTGCCCGAATACAACTGCTGCTGTTCTGCCTAACTACTGATGAAGCCTAGAAGACTGCTGGAAACTAAGCACTGCTGGTACAAACTGCTGATGACAAAGCACTGCCCAATCAAGGACTGATCAACCTTGAGGAAAGCACTGATGATTAGAGAGAGCAGTAGTTTAGTATATCATCTGTTTCATGTATAGTCAGTAGTTAAGGTTTAGCAGTGTTTCTATAAGACAGTAGATACAGGTTGTTAGGCTGTTAGACGTCGCTTTCATGGTGACGTCAGCTGAGATGCCTCAGCGGTTTGGTTTGTCTATAAATGGAACAGTACCCTGTACTGTTACATTTGATTCGTTCTGAGAGAGTTCTTCTCCTCAGTTCAATCCTTTCATCTTGTGCAACCAACCACTGTAGTATCAGGCTGAGGGGGAGCTTAGTTTGTAAGCATGCTTGTAATCTTTTGAATTGCTTTGTAACCTTTTGATTGATGAAAAGCTTTTGTTTATCAAACTATTTTTCTTCCTTGATTGTGTTTACAAAGTTTATTATTCATTTCCGCCGCACTTTATATTGTTTCATATTCATTCATAGTTCAAATCAGACAAACAAACACAATCATGAGAGCCTCCGATCCTAACAGAGTTAAACACCAAACATTTTATAACAAATCATTGGGATAAAATCCAAGTTCATTTGATAATACATTTGTAGGGATAAACCCTAATTATTGAAAACAAAACGCCTTTTTATTTAGGTAACTTTTATAGCCACTTTTCCAAGCCTTCACTGCTCTCCACCTGGCTTATATTGGCTTTCACAGTGTGTTACCTGAAACACGTTTTTAAAAACATTTTATCAGCAAGAAATACTGGCAAGTACATTCCATTTTGTAAAGCATCAGTTGTTACACATTACAGTATTAAGGGCGATTACAATGTTTATATCTACACAATTACTCATTCAGTACGTATCACTCGACGGATCTGTGACTATGGTCATATCACACATTGGATACCCATGCCCAATTGTGAAGGTTATCAAGTACTGTATACAAACCCCATAATACTGATAGCAATTGTAGAATTACAAAGATTTAATCACTGTAATTGTGTTTGAAAACATTTGAAGTTTTGGTAAAACAGTTTGACTCAAAAAAAAGTGTTTATAAAAGAAGAATGTACTCACATTATTGACTTAGGTGATACTACTATAGCTTCCTGGTGATTGTCCTGGTTATTATCTATTAAAATTAAACAATGCACTAGTGTTAGTAAAATAACCCATATCACATTAACCGTACAACTCGAGACAGAACTCCAATGACTGAGTCAGGCAGAGCCTTGACATGCAATACGGAGTCCTAGATCAATCGGGTGTAACACGAGACAAGACTCTAACGACTGAGTCAGGCAGAGCCTTAACATGCGTTACGGAGCCCTAAATCGATCGTGTAGGGTAACAACAAGGTTATAATACTTACAACGAGGCAGAGCTTCGCTTTATAGGGGTATAATACCCGAGTATAATAATTGCCTACAGAAGTTTGAGAGAGATTTTGGAAATGAACGGTGACCAAATGAGGCTGAAGCCTCTATTTATAGGGCTGGCCGAGGGTGGCTCGCGGCCCGCGATGCCCTTTTGCTCATTCTTTTGCGGCCCGCGACAAGGGTAGACTAGGCTCTAGCTTGGTTGAGTCAGGGGTGTAGGCTTGACACGCTTCGGCACACATGGCTCAATGCCTTGTCCGACAAACAAAGCCACTCGCGGCCCGCGAGGACTTTAGCCAAGGGGTCGCGCCCCGCGAGCGACTCCCAGATTTCGTTTTTCTTGTTTTTTTATAAATATAAGGGTATTCTGGGTCCGTTTTTCGTATACGGGGTATATAAGGAATGTTTAGGGTCACGTTAAGGGTCTTAGGAGGGTTGTTATATCCTCCCCACCTTGTTTTAGATCTCGTCCTCGAGGTCTATTGGAACAAGTGTGGGTATTTCCTTTGCATTTCTGATTCGAGCTCCCAAGTGTATTCTGGTCCTCTCTTGGAATCCCATTTCACTTTGACCAGAACTAGTCTCTTGTGTTTGAGATTCTTGATCTTTCTATCTTCAATTTGAATGGGTTTCTCGATAAACTTAAGTTTCTCATTTACCTCTATGTCTTTAAGAGGTATCATTAATGATTCGTCTGCGAAGCATTTCTTGAGATTACATACATGAAACACATCATGTATTCCTGCCATTTCCTCTGGCAATTATAGCTAATAGGCTACGGTTCCTATTCTTCTAATAATCTCAAAAGGTCCAACATGCCTGGGGCTTAGCTTTACTCTTTTAACGAATCTGACTACTCCTTTCTATGGAGAAACTTTTAACAATACTTTATCTCCTACTTGAAATTCTAAAGGTTTCGTCTGTTGTCTGCATAACTCTTTTGACGATCTCGTGCTGCTTTTAGTTTGTCCTTGACTTGAATACGTCTGTTCCTGGGCCACCTCGCTTTATCTCCTAAACCCTGCATAGCATACACTAGTTTGGGTATATTAACAGAAAAACAATATTCTGATAACTCAGGATACTCCTCAGGATCCTCATCCTCAACAGCATTCATTTTCTTGCTGTCATTCCTGCCATATGGCTTAGAGCGATATGGTTTGTATGAGGATTCTGACTTCCTGTTAGTTAATTCATAGGTTGAGGATGAATTCATCCTCTCGTGCCTCTTTTTGTGGTCTTCCAGTCTAATATATCTCAAAGCCCTGTTCCGAGCTTCATCCAGGTTCCTGCAAGGATTCATTACAAGATCCTGATAAAATTGAGAATCCTTTTGCACCCCCATTTTGAATGCCTGCACGGTTGTGGCAACATCAAGATGTGGGATATCCAGGGATTCCCAGCTAAACTTGTTCACATAATCCCTTAGGGATTCTTGAGGACCTTGAGTTATCCTGTAGAGATCACTGGTTAGTTTTTCAAAACTTCGGCTGCAAGAAAATTGACTATTAAATAAGTTAACTAAGTGAGCAAATGATGTAATTGAATGAGGTGGAACGTTTAAGAGCCATTTTAAGGCTGATCCTGTCAGAGTAGAGCCAAAACCCTTACAGAGGCATGCTTCCTTGAGATCCAGAGGGATAGGGTTAATCTCCATCCTCTCCCTATACTGAGTAATATGCTCTTAAGGATCCGTGGTCCCGTCATAGAGCTTCATGTTGGGGGTTTGAAATCTTTTCGGGATTTTAGCATCACATATAGGATATGTAAACCGGGATATCCTGTGGCTATCCTGGGATACTTCCAGAATCGGCTGGACTACCCCAGGTACACTGGATATCATATCCTTAAACTTCTGAACCTCCATAGAGAGTGCCGACGTCACACCTGTATCCTGCAAAGATCCAACACTGTTAGTAGCAGGAGTATTAGTATTATTAGACATGTTACCAATCTGTGGATTCTGGCCATATCCTGGAGCATATCCTGAGCCCCTCACAGCTGATACCCTGACTGATGAAGGTATCTCAGGAGTATGACTCTGAGAATGGCTTGGTACAATATTGCCCCGGTTATCCTCAGTGTATATTGTTGAACTGAAGTTCAATGCTCTGGGCTGCAAGGGAGTGACAGTATCCTCAGCAGACCTGTTAGATGTCAAGAGTTGTATCTCTCTTATCAGCATTTGGTTGGTCTCCTTCTGTTGCTTCATCTGATCCTGTATACTACCATACAAAGTTAGAATTTCATCATAAGAAGCCATAATAGGAGTTCTCCCTGAAGCAGCAGATCCATGGATATTCTGAGTAGGAACAGTATCCCGAGATGTGTGAGTTTCAATTCTCCTTGGAGGAGCTTGAGGCTGTGAAGAAGCTTGTATCCTTGGAGGTGGTGGAAGCACCGAACCAATTGTTGCAGAGGTTGTAGCAGACATGGTAGAAGAGCTCATGTTTGATTTTGAGGCCATTGAAAATAGTTGAGTAAAAAGTTTTGAAAATAGAAAACCAAGTAGTGATTTTAAGAAAGCTTTTAGTAGAAATAGCACCACTCGCCCCACGGTGGGCGCCAAATTGTTTTGGTAAAAAATTACCTAAGCAATTAAGTGTTCAAATTAGTTTTGTGAGGTAGTGTGCTAACAATGTTTTGAAGAAAATATGTTGGTTTAGTTGCTTGCAAAAAACAGTTTCAGGATATAGCTCAGGATACCGAGTTACATCAACAATCAAACAATGAGCAGAAATGTAAAGGTTGACACGAGATGTACGAGGAAAGCCCTTGATCAATCTAGATCGCCGGCACAAAACCTCGGGAGCTAACAATCGCATCTGCCTTGTTCTTCTTATTACTTCAAACTTCAGAATACAGTGCAGGATATTGTACGGATCAGCTAAGTGTTACAATGAATTTCGAGTGTAAGTGTTTGTGAATATGATTGCAAGTGATTGCGGTTTGCAGAGAAAATAAGAGAGTGAGTGAAGTTGCGTCTCTTATTGATCCGTACAGCTCCTATTTATAGCAAAAAGAAACAACTAACTATCCTACTAATTAGGGATGCTTCGAATATCCGCTCTTGAACGTCGGAGACCCCTTCTTCCGGCTTCAACGTTCTATTTTCAACTGTTTAGTCCAAGTATTCAGGAGAACAAGTCCACTCGAACGTTATAAGCTTACCATCCTAATCTGCATGTGAACAATTAGTAACTACCAGGCTACTACATCAGGATGTTACCAATATCCTGATCCAATATCCTGGTCACAAACAAAAGTAATAAAGTCGGGATATAATTCAGGATATGGGTTCAGAAAACCACCCATAACAGTTATTAATTCCCATTTCCAAATTGGCATCTCTAGTTGTTGCAATAATCCTGAGGGTTTCTGATGCTCAGCTTTAACTTGTGAACAGGTTAAACAATTAGCAACATAGTTTGCTATATCCTTTTTCATTCCTATCCACTAGAAATTCTCTCTTAGATCTTGATACATCTTATCACTTCCGGGGTGTATTGTATACTTAGACTTATGAGCTTCTTCTAGAATTCTGTGGAGTAGGTTTCCTTGTTTAGTTATCCACATCCTTTTCTTATGGAACTTCCAAATTCCATTTGTTCCTTGTTCTAATTCTTTAATCATTCCTTTTAAACCTTTAGCATCGTCCTTGAATGCTATTTCCTGAACCTCTCTAATTTGATCATTTAAAACCTGAGAGAACGTACTCGTTTTGGCTTTTCATGATACTTTCGACTTAAAGCATCGGCTACTACATTTGCTTTCCCAGAATGGTATTGAATATCACAATCATAATCACTAAGAACTTCCATCCAGCGTCTCTGTCTCATATTTAATCTTTATGACTGCTTCTGTCTTTTCTATCCAACGTAAGGCTGCAATGGCTCCTTCATTGCCTGAGAATTCTATTGGTTTGCAGGACAAGATTTCTTTATAAGAACAACCGTAAGTGACGGTTCTTCTTCTTTTAGGAATTGGAGCTTGGATTATAGGTCCGTTATTATTCTTCACACTGTGACTTGGCTCAGTGTGTTGGCGTTTACTTCCATTTGCAGATTTATTATTTTCTGCTTCTTTAACAGTCTTGATAATATAGGGCATAACATCTATAATTCCTTGTGCTACTATATGTTGGATGGCACTGTTATCTATATGGTTTCCGTTATTCTCATTATTCTGGTTTTCCTGATTTACTTCGTTGTCCATCTGAATTGTGAACATTTATCAAGTATTAATTATTACAGAATAAATTTAGTACAAATATTTATACACAATCACACAAACAAATTGATCAAAAACGTCGATCATTGCGACTTTTACTCTTTCTATATATATGCATCGGTTACATACTACAACTGGAAAATAAAATATACTAGTAGTTATGCATCCGTATCTATTTTAGTCTATCTAGTCTCATTTTTTTATCAAAATACAAAATTACACATATATCTAGGTATTTTCTAAGTATCATGTATCCAATCATGTATATCGCGCTCGACATGCTTCCACATAAGCTTTTCTCCTATTTGACGAATTCTATCTCCTTCTTCCACTAATTCGTCACCATACGAGTGAAGTTCTTCCAAATTTTCTTGGCTCATAGGTGGCATGGGTGCTGGTACTGGATTAGGGTGTCGAGGGATAGGGTGATCATAAGGGTATGGATTGTGTGTCACACTCTCCGTCCACCAGTCGCTGTTCCAAAAGGGGTCTAAAGGGTTAAGGTTAGTGTACTGAGCTATAGGGTTTGGTGGGGGAATTCTGGGAATCTCATAGGGATCTACATCTGCAATTGGAAACTGGTCTTCCTGGTCGGGTCCTAGCATTTGTTGGTCTAGGAATAAAGGCAACAGTGGCGGTTCAGCTATTTGGTTTAGGTTAGCGTCTACTGCTGTAGTGGCTAGCATATGGAAATCTGCCAATTGTCTATCTAGTTCCTCTTCCCAAGGTGGCCTATTGACTGTTTCCTGAGTCCATGCGTTCGATTCCCTATTGGCTCTGACTATCGCTCTCTGTTGTTGTAATTTCTTCATTCTTTTTCTTCTCTCATGTGCTCCTCTATTAAACCAACCACGTCATTTTTATTTATGTTTTGATATTCGGTATCTGCTTGCCATTGCTGACACGCCTTTTGTAGTCATTGGGTCCCCGCCGCAACGCGCGATCGGAAAATCAACTAGTTATAATAAATTTGTTAATTATAATTAATATTAGATAATTAAAAGGAAAGAGATAATTGTTATAATTATAAGATAATTATGTGGAATTGTGATTAGAATACAATTCTAGTCTTGATTTTAAAATTAAAGATATATAAGAAGGATTTTGTCAAATTAAATTCCACAAATCCTTTTTGAATTCAGGGATAGAATTCTTATTGAATTGATATATATCTCCATTCCAAAGAGAATTTTCTAATGATCTTGAATTGCCATCGTCAAAAAGTAACTTTGGAATTCTAAAAGAGATAGAATTCTTATTAAATTGATATATCTTCATTCCAAATAGAATTTTCTAGTGATCTTGAATTGCCATCGTTAAAAAGTAAGAACCAAGAAAAAGAATGCTCTGACGCAACAACTTGTTCTTATTTGCCATCGTTAAAAACTCCAATGACTGAGTTAGGCAGAGCCTTGACATGCATTATGGAGTCCTAGATCAATCGGGTGTAACATGAGACAGAACTCCAACGACAGAGTCAGCTAGAGCCTTGACATGTGTTACGGAGCCCTAAGTCGATCGTGTAGGGTAACAGCAGGGTTATAATACTTACAACGAGGCAGAGCTTCACTTTATAGGGGTATAATACCCGAGTATAATAATTGCCAACAGAAGTTTGAGAGAGATTTTAGAAATGAACGGTGACCAAATGAGGCTGAAGCCTCTATTTATAGGGCTGGCCGAGGGTGGCTCGCGGCCCGCAAAGCCCTTATCTCATTCTTTCATGGCCCGTGACAAGGGTATACTAGGCTTTAGCTTGGTTGAGTCAGGGGTGTAGGCTTGACACGCTTCAGGACACGTGGCGCAATGCCTTGTCCGACAAACAAATCCACTCACAGCCCACGAGGACTTTAGCCTAGGGGTCGCGCCCCGCGAGCGACTCCCAGATTTTGTTTTTCTTGTTTTTTATAAATATAAGGGTATTCTGGGTTCTTTTTCGTATACGGGGTATATAAGGAATGTTCAGGGTCACGTTAAGGATCTTATGAGGGTTGTTATTGTAACAACTCTTATAAAAATTATTATTTCTTATTTTATTTGGTCCAATAGGAAATCCTAATTGAGACCCCAAATAATATTGCATGACCCCTAAAATTTTCAGAACAGTTGAAACTAGGATCAGGGCCCTCTAAAACTCAGGGGGGTATCCCCTAAGTGATAATTATCTTCATAACTTGCTGTAAAATTCGAATTTAAGCGATCTGTCGACTCACCCAGGCTAGATGGACATGAGGCTACCCTAACCTAGAAAGGGCGCCGTCACGCCACGCGACAGCCTGTCGCGCCACGCGACAGGGGCTGTTTTTCAGTATATATTCCAGGGGTTGGCACTTGTATGGCACAGTTGGTTCGACATAAAAATTCATTTCCTACACTGAGTTATACTCTATTTTGTTCAAAAACACACACAAGCACGCTGCTCTGCTACGACAACAGGGTAATAACTCGATCACTGCTACGATACAATGTCCGATCGATTGAAACCAATCCGATGGATGTTTAAGTGCTGCCCGAACTCGGGCTATACTTTGTCATTCGTCGTGAATCCGATGCATGTTAAAGTGCTGCCCGAATCCGGGCTATACTTTGTCATTCGTCGTAATGGTTTTGATTTCGTGAGCTTATCGTAAATGTTGTATTAAGTTACTGACTTAGTTTCGTATGCATTGTCATTTAAATTAGGTTACAAGGCTAAATCAGTAGGCTAAACTTTTCCCGTCTAAACCTGCAATGTGAGTCATTCTCTTTTTATCAACAATGTTTTACAATACTCAAATTATTTTCAAAAGTTATAGTTACAGGGATTAAGTCTTGGTTATCTTGAATCACTGGCAAGTGGGGTATTATGCACATTACTAATTTCTCACTGTTAGGTTCACCAACCTAACAGTGATAATCATCACTACTTGGGTGAAAGGACCCAATAGTGGTATGACCATCGTCACCAGGGTGTGACACGGCGCCAGATAAAAATAAGATAGTAGCCATTGTAATCGCTCTTATGCTGTAATTTATAACTATGTGTCGTTTTATCAAAATTGAGTGACTCGCCAGTAATTCCCCGCTGATAAAATATTTTTAAAACATGTTTCAGGTGACCTACTGTGAATCAAGGAAAAGTGCTACGAAGCACTAATCAAGCTCGAAGTGGTGGCTCAGTAAAACCAATAAACATGTTTTGTAAAACATGGAATTTCCTCGTGAAATTCCTCTATTGCAAATTATGGGGTTTGTCCCAAGTTATGAAATAAAATAATTGGGCATTTTCAAGTTTTAAAAAGATTCTGTTAAACTTCCGTTGTCAACTCCAATAATAAATACCACGGGTTTCTGTCCCGCGGCTCCTGAACCGGGTAACACCGGGACGGGGGTCGTGAAAGAAAAAGGTGGTATCAGAGCCACTGATTTGAGCCAATTAAGTATTTAGAAATACTTACTTTAATTAGTTGCCATTCTGTGATTTTGTGAAAAATTGCAATAAATAACATTCTAACTAGGATTTTGTGTTTCCCTATATTCTGATAGCATGAATGAGTTGTCTGAAGCTCTTCAGAATCTCACCATCCATTCTGCTAACATGGAAGTTTCCGAGGGCTTTTCCGGTTATCAGGCCGACACCGAAGAACCCATGACATTCCAGGCCCAAGCCCAGGAGAAACCCAAGTCGAAAAAGAGAAGGAGATTCATAGGCTGGAGACGCGTACGGAGAAAGAAGCCAGCCGCACAAAGGATTAAAAAGACTGTGGACCCAAATGATAAAGGGAAAGCAAAAGAGATCAGGGAAAGTTCAGGGCAAGCCCAGGAACTGCCACCCTGGGAGGAGCTAGATCGCAAACTGGCAAATTGTGACCTCATCAGATTTGCCAATGAAGACCTCTTTAGTTACCCCGCTGAATCCCAACTCCCAGTCAATCTCGAACCTGCCATCCCAGATCCCATTGTCAACCACCAACTTCTACCCGGAGAACTGGAGGAATGGTGGACAAGTGATTGGCAATTTTAGAATCTCTTGAATAACACACCTTTTTCCCCCAGTTTGACCCAGAACCTGCAACAAACCCACCGATGAGCACCGAGAACCTGGCGGAACTCTGCCACTATGGCGAGGAGCTGGTGGACGCAGGAAATAGAATCCGGGAAGTGGGGGAGAGGATATCTTGGAAATACGACGAGAGGGAACGTCGTTTCTGAAGTGCCAGCTGACGGGGATCATATGTGGTTGTGTGGTTACTTGTTTAATAATAATAATAATCATAATAATAAAAATATAACTATGTAAAATAACTTAAAATAAAACTTTTGTAAGATAACTGGTGTGTACGGATGCATACTAAAATATATAAAATATGAAAGTCGCAAAGTCGACAATTTTGGCTATACGTGTTGACATGATTATGTGCGATTGTTTTATTGTGTTGGATTGTTTTATTGTGTTTGGTTGTTATTTATTTTGTGCTAATAACTTATATATATATATATATATATATATATTAATTACCAGATGGAACACACTAGTAATGAACCAGTTAACGAGGTTAACCAATCCGAGCAAAACAATGGAGATCGATTTCTTAATAGGCAGGATATCGAAACTATCGTTGCTCAGGGAATAGCCAATGCTATTCCAGCAATCCTTGCTGCTGCCCGAAATCCCGTTGAGCCTCCACCACCTACTCTCAGCAAACGTACTCGTGACGACAATTTCAGTAATAGTGTAAATGGAGGCGGCAACATTAATAATAATGATAATGATGGGATACAAGCCTCATGTCTTAAGAGAATGAAAGCTGCAACGCCTAGTTGCACTTACAAGGAATTTCTTGCCTGTAAACTGGTTGAATTTGCAGGCAATGAAGGGGCAACTGCTGCACTACGTTGGTTAGAGAAAACTGAGGCGGTGATTAAAATAAGTAAATGTGCCGAGGAGGATAAGGTCATGTATGCTTCGCATCTGTTTAAAGAAGGGGCACTCGAATGGTGGAACACCGTATTACAAGCCAAAGGAATTGATGTGGCGTATGCCATGAATTGGGAAGAATTTAAGAGTCTAGTGGAAAGAAAATTTTGTCCCGAATATGAAAAGGAACAAATGACAAATAAGTTCCTAAACCACCGGATGGTGGATGTGGACTGTCAAGTGTATACTTCGACATTCTTCGAGTATGCTAGAGTTGTACCAACCCTGGCTTCGCCAGAACCGGTACTTATTTCTCGCTATATTTGGGGTTTGATTGGAGAAATCCGTGACATCGTTAAAGCTGCAAGACCCCGCACGATTGACGATGCGGTGGAGTTAGCCAATACCTTGACCGACGGACTGGTGCGTACACGAGAGGAAAATCGAAAGAAGGAAGTAGCCCAAAAGATTACCCAAGGATTCCGTGTGGGTAATAGTAGTAATTTCAAGAAAAAGGGAACCGGGTAATCTTCCACTACGCCATTTTGCAATACCTGTAAAAGAAAGCATTTTGGAAAATGCAAAGGGTATTGCAATTTCTGTAAAATTCCAGGGAACCAAGAAGAAGATTGCAGAAGGAAGAAAGCAACAATCTGCTTCAACTGTGGAGAAGCTGGACATTTTAGACCATACTGTCCGAAACTAGTCAAACCAGCTGACAACAAGGCCAACCCTGCAGAAGGAACTACCAAGAAAAACGCAAGAGCCTTCTAGTTGACTACCCAAGAAGCAGAACTCATCCCAGACGTAATAGCTGGTACGTTTCTGGTACACAACGTTTATGCGAAAGTATTATTCGACTCTGGTGCAAACCAAAGTTTTATAAATACTTCTTTATGACAAGCTCTTAAGCTACCCTTAACCAAACTTAGGCAGATTTATGCAGTAGAAACGGCAGACGGGAACTCTGTTAATATAGATAAGGTTTTGCAAAAAGGAAAGATAGAACTCTTAGGCCATAAATTCTCTGCAAACCTGTTACCTATGAATTTAGCTGGATTCGATGTCGTATTAGGAATGGATTGGTTAGTAGCCAACCATGCTCAAATCCTCTATCATAAGAATTCCATAGAAATCCGTGCACCCACAGGAGAAGTAATTATGATTACAGGGGATAAGCCGCATAAATCAATGAAGTTCATTTCTATAATGAAAATTGCTAGTTATGAACGAAAGCAAGGAATAGTGTATATGATTTCGGTAATCATTAGCACTAAGGGTAAGGAACTTAAGGAAATTCCTGTAGTATCAGAATACTCGGATGTATTCCCATAAGAACTACCAGGATTACCACCAGATAGGGAAGTAGAATTTAGAATTCATCTAATTCCTGGAACTATACCGATAGCCAAGGCACCTTATCGGTTAGCACCCACCGAGATGTTAGAACTGAAAAAGCAGTTAGATGAATTATTAAGCAAAGGATTCATACAACCTAGTTCATCCCCGTGGGGAGAACCAGTGTTTTTTGTGAAAAAGAAGGATGGTTCCATGCGGATGTGTATCGATTATAGGGAATTGAATAAGGTTACAATTAAGAATTGATACCCATTTTCTAGGATTGATGATCTTTTCGAACAACTTCAAGGAGCTAGATATTTTTCTAAGATAGATTTACGCTCCGGATATCATCAGTTGAAAGTACAAGAAGAAGATATACCTAAAACCGCTTTCAGAACTAGGTATGGTCATTACGAGTTTACAGTCATGCACTTTGGGTTAACAAATGCTCCTGCAGCATTCATGGACATGATGAATAGGATCTGTAAACCGTACTTGGATAAATTTGTAATTGTCTTTATCGACGATATACTTATTTATTCCAAAAGTCAGGACGAGCATTGTGAGCATTTACATGCACTCTTAACTTTGTTAAGAAAAGAGAAACTTTATGCCAAATTCTCAAAGTGTGAATTTTGGCTACAAGAGGTACAATTTTTAGGACACATGGTGAATCACGAAGGTATTCACATAGATCCCTCCAAAATAGAAGCAATCACCAAATGGAAGGTCCCGCAATCAGCTATGGAAATTAGAAGTTTTCTAGGATTAGCCGGATACTATAGACGATTTATTAAGGATTTTTCTAAAATAGCTGTGCCATTAACTAAGCTAACATGTAAAGCAATTAAGTTTGAATGGGGACCTAGGCAAAAAGAAGCCTTTAAGATTTTAAAGCAAAGATTAACAAACGCCCCAATTCTTTCCTTACCAAATGGAACAGAAGATTTTGAAGTTTATTGTGATGCTTCTAAGCTAGGATTAGGATGTGTGTTAATGCAGTGCAAAAAGGTAATTGCGTATGCCTCCAGGCAATTGAAAAAGCACGAAGAAAATTATACGACGCATGACTTAGAGTTCGGAGCCATAATTTTTGCCCTTAAGATTTGGAGACACTATCTGTATGGAAGTAAGTTTACCATTTATACAGATCATAAGAGTTTAAGATACATATTTGGGCAAAAGGAATTAAACATGAGGCAAAGAAGATGGATGGAAATTCTAAGCGACTACGACTGTGATATTCAATATCACGAAGGAAAGGCAAACGTAGTAGCAGATTCCTTAAGTCGTAAGTATCATGAGAAAAAACGACGAGTTCGTGCTCTTAGATTAAGCTTACAATTAGACTTAATGGAACAACTGAAAAACATTCAAGAAACAGAAATCAAGGATGATGCTAAAGGAATGAAAGGAAGGATAAAAGACTTGGAGCAAGGGGCTGATGGAATTTAGAGATTCCACAAGAAAAGGATTTGGGTACCTAAGTAAGGAGAATTAAGAAAGAAGATTTTAGAGGAAGCACATAAATCTAGGTATACCATGCATCCTGGAAATAATAAAATGTACCAAGATTTAAGAAATAATTTCTGGTGGATAGACATGAAAAAGGACATAGCTAGATACGTCTCTAAGTGCCTAACTTGTTCGCAAGTTAAGGCAGAACACCAGAAACCTTCAGGATTTCTCCAACAATTAGAAATTCATGTATAGAAATGAGAACTCATAACAATGGACTTTGTTACTAAGTTACCCAAAACCAGAAAAGGTAACTATGCGATTGGGTAATTGTGGATCGATTAACCAAATCAGCACATTTTCTACCCATAAAGGAAACCTTTAGCATGGAAAGATTAGCAAAACTATACATAGACAAGGTAGTATCCTTACATGGAGTCCCACTCTCTATTGTATCGGATAGAGATAGTCGCTTCACTTCACATTTCTGGACAAGTTTCCAAGAAGCCATGGGGACACGGTTAAATTTAAGTACAGCCTACCATCCCCAAACAGATGGACAAAGTGAAAGGACGATCCAAACCCTGGAGGACATGCTTAGGGCATGTGTAGTAGATTTTGGAGGAAACTGGGATGACCATCTACCTTTAATTGAATTCTCCTATAACAATAGTTATCATTCAAGCATCGAAGCTGCCCCATTCAAAGCACTGTATGGACGAAAGTGTAGAACTCCAATTTGTTGGGCAGAAATAGGAGAAAGTCAATTATCAGGCCCCGAGATTGTGCAAGAAACTACCGAAAAGATCACTCAAATCAAGGAAAGACTGAAAACGGCTCGAGATCGCCAGAAGAGTTATGCAGACAATCGACGCAAGCCATTAGAATTCCAAGTTGGAGACAAAGTACTATTGAAAGTTTCTCCTTGGAAAGGAGTAGTTCGGTTCGGTAAGAAGGGAAAGCTAAGTCCAAGGTACGTAGGACCCTTCCCAGTAATCCAACGCATAGGACCGGTTGCCTATCGTTTACCACTACCAGAAGAACTGGCTGGAATACATGATGTGTTTCATGTATCTAACCTCAAGAAGTGTTTGTCCGACGAATCCCTGGTAGTACCTCTTCAAGATATAGAGGTAAATGAGAAATTAAAATTTCTGGAGAAACCACTGCAGATAGAAGACAGAAAGGTCAAGTTTCTCAAGCACAAACGACTAGTACTGGTCAAAGTCAAGTGGGATTCAAAGAGAGGACCAGAATACACGTGGGAACAGGAATCAGATATGAAGCGAAAGTATCCCTACTTATTCCAGTAAATCTCGAGGATGAGATTTTAATAAGGTGGAGAGGATGTAACAACTCTCATAAAAAATATTGTTTCTTATTTTATTTGGTCCAATAGGAAACCCTAATTGAGACCCCAAATAATATTGCATGACCCCTAAAATTTTCAGAACAGTTGAAACTAGGATCAGGGCCCCCTAAAACTCAGGGGGGTATCCCCTAAGTGATAATTATCTTCATAACTTGCTGTAAAATTCGAATTTAAGTGATCTGTCGACTCACCCAGGCTAGATGGACATGAGGCTACCCTACCCTAGAAAGGGCGCCGTCGCGCCACGCGACAGCCTGTCGCGCCACGCGACAGGGGCTGTTTTTCAGTATATATTCCAGGGGTTGGCACATGCATGGCACAGTTGGTTCGACGTAAAAATTCATTTCCTACACTGAGTTATACTCTATTTCGTTCAAAAACACACACAAGCATGCTGCTCTGCTACGACAACAGGGTAATAACTCGATCACTGCTACGATACAATGTCCAATCGATTGAAACCAATCTGATGGATGTTTAAGTGCTGCCCGAACTCGGGCTATACTTTATCATTCGTCGTGAATCCGGTGGATGTTTAAGTGCTGCCCGAATCCGGGCTATACTTTGTCATTCGTCGTGAGGGTTTTGATTTCATGAGCTTATCGTAAATGTTGTATTAAGTTACTGACCTAGTTTCGTATGCATTATCATTTAAATTAGGTTACAAGGCTAAATCAGTAGGCTAAACTCTGCCCGTCTAAACCTGCAATGTGAGTCATTCTCTTTTTATCAACAATGTTTTACAATACTCAAATTATTTTCAAAAGTTATAGTTACAGGGATTAAGTCTTGGTTATCTTGAATCACTGGAAAGTGGGGTATTGTGCACATTACTAATTTCTCACGGTTAGGTTCACCAACCTAACAATGATAATCATCACTACTTGGGTGAAAGGACCCAATAGTGGTATGACCATCGTCACCAGGGTATGACACGGCGCCAGATAAAAATAAGATAGTAGCCAATGTAATCGCTCTTATGCTGTAATTTATAACTATGTGTCGTTTTATCAAAATTGAGTGACTCGCCAGTAATTCCCCGCTGATAAAATATTTTTAAAACATGTTTCAGGTGACCTACTGTGAATCAAGGAAAAGTGCTACGAAGCACTAATCAAGCTTGAAGTGGTGGCTCAGTAAAACCAATAAACATGTTTTGTAAAACAGGGAATTTCCTAGTGAAATTCCTCTATTGTAAATTACGGGGTTTGTCCCAAGTTATGAAATAAAATAATTGGGCATTTTCAAGTTTTAAAAAGATCCTGTTAAACTTCCGCTGTCAACTCAAATAATAAATACCACGGGTTTCTGTCCCGCGGCTCCTGAACCGGGTAACACCGGGATGGGGGTCGTGACAGTTATATCCTCGCCACCTTGTTTTAGATCTCGTCCTCGAGTTCTACTGGAACAGGTGTGGGTATTTTCTTTGCATTTCTGATTCGAGCTCCCAAGTTTATTCTAGTCCTCTCTTGGAATCCCATTTCACTTTGACCAGAACTAGTCTCTTGTGTTTGAGATTCTTGATCTTTCTATCTTCAATCTGAACACTACGTCAAAATTGGTCTTTAGCCACACTTTTTCAAAAACAGGCCTGCCACAGTTTTGATTATATGTGTGGCTAAAGGTCATTTGAAATATTTTAAAACACTTTTAGCCACACATTTTATTATTAGTGTGACCATTGTATAACAACTCAAAACATTTAGCCACACATTTGATTATTAATATGACCATTGCATAACAAATCAAAACTTTTGGCCACAATTTCAGAAAAAACTGTGACATTTACTAGCCACAACTAGAAAAGTGTGGCCAAATGTAACATTTAGTGCTCAACCGCATAGGCAAGAACTTATACAAGATTTGTACAAGACTTGGCAAGATCCTCAACGTGGAAAAGTTAACGGAGGCATGATCAGGTGCACATGTGAACTTCATTCAACTTTTTTAAAACGTTCAGTGGATTTTATAAATATATATTGTAAGATTTGTTGATGCAATAACTTGGAAATGTTAACTGCAGAGAGCTCTTGCTGTCTTTTGAGAAGGCGACTGGGAAAAAACCGCTGAGGATCATTTTCTACAGGTAAAGCAACATCTTTAGTTATTGAAGAATCGAGATCGTTCGGTTTGATTACTTCATTATTCGGTGTTCCTTTATTTGCAGGGATGGTGTAAGTGATGGGCAGTTCTATCAGGTCCTACTCTATGAACTTGATGCAATTCGTAAGGTTGTTTAATGATTCTTTTCACTTAATTTCTATGGCTATGTTAGTTATCCAGTGCTTATTATATTTATCTTTTCAGGCTTGTGCTTCTTTAGAACCTAATTATCAGCCTCCAGTGACATTCATTGTCGTCCAAAAACGCCATCACACACACCTCTTTCCAAGCAACCATAACGATCGAAAAAGCACCGACAAAGGTGGCAACATCTTACCTGGTACTTTCCTCTTTTCTAGATACTGATTTGACTTTACAACGATGGTTCTTAAAGGTTTGACTTGGTCAATTGTAGGTACTGTGGTGGACACTAAGATTTGTCATCCAGTTGAGTTCGACTTCTATTTTTGTAGTCACGTAGGAATCCAAGTAATAAATCGCATCATTTTCTTGCTTTCATTGAACATGATGGCCCGATGAAACATATATAGAGGTTTTCATATGAAATGTGTTTATTTTCTTTACAGGGAACTAGCAGGCCTGCTCATTATCATGTTCTCTGGGATGAGAATAATTTCACAGCTGATGAAATTCAATCTCTAACCAATAATCTTTGCTACATGTAAGAGACTTCCTGGCTTCACACTAACGTTCAGTTACTCATTTACTCCTATGTCTTTATGATAACTTACCAATATACACTTGTTGCAGTTATGCCAGGTGCACTCGATCCGTTTCTGTAGGTTAAAATTCCGATCATCCCCGTTAGAGGTTTGATTAAACCCGTCAATCGCCCACCAAACAATACATAAATTTGTTAGTTATCTATTACGAAGAAAAAAGGATTGTGTTTCTCCTGAGAATTTGAAATAGATACATGTCCGTTAATCAATCAAGAGGCGATAAAAACGAGCCACCACACTACAGAAGATCCGGCCGATCCGCTAACTTTTCAGGTGGCGGCGGTGGTGGTGGTCTTGGCGGTGGTACCACTGGTCCTTCATCCTCTGTGTATTATTCCGACAAAAGGTGAAATAAAGTTGGGGCTTGTTTTTATCTGAATCATGGCTTTTTTATTTACAAATACTGTTTTCTAATATATATTTGTATTTTCTTTTAATAGCTTTAAGAAAGTGGTTAGTAATGTACAAGGAGGATATTTGAATGCGAATTTGGGACCTTCAAGTTCTTCATCTAGTGGTGCCAGAGCTCCACTGAATGGTGCACATGTTCAACCGCCATTAAGAGGTATGTTTGCGGTTTGTATTTCGGTGATTATAGAGTTATGAAGTTTTTGTGGTGTTTATGTTGGTTTATATATTGTAGGGACACCTGATGCTTCATCTACTGGTGGTGTTGAAGCCGGCTAATGCATCGGTTCAGAAAACCACACCGGGCCTGCCAAAGGCTCAACCGAGTAATGCAGTTCCGCTCAGTTCTGGCACCTTTGGTTCTGGCTCTTCTACACCTGTTAAGGGTACGGAGTTTATTATTTTTGGAGTTAAAATTTATTATTCAATCTGGAACCAAGTATGTGTTTTAATTGAGTACTTACAAGTCATCTTTTGATGCTTAGGTTCGGCTGATGCTTCTAGGGCATTTCTTCTTCAGTTTGGGTCAATTAGTCCCAGTGTTATCAACGGAATGCCGGTATTTATCATCGCTATATCTAAACAACACTCTTTTGAATTGTGTTAATCTATTAGAGGTGGTAGGATGGGCGGGTCGGGTGACAGGTCAAAGTGACCCATAAACACTTTTTACCTGTTTTAATTTTTTCTTTAAATAGCTTATTTGTAGATTATGATTACAAAAACAATACCATTTCGTTAAACTAAATTTTTGAACAATATAAAAGATAGCTAAATAATGAAAAACCATGTTGATATCCTTGGATATTTTTATTTGGCAGGCTCGTATTGATTCCTTAAAGGCTGCATCTTCCCAAAATTCAGATGTTCCGAAACAACACTTACCAAGGAAAGATCCTTTGCAACTTTTGTAGATAGGTTTTGATTAGAAGTTAATGTTTATAATTAGTATTACTATTTAAATTAAAAACTTATGTATAGATTTTGGGTTATTATTGTTAATAGCATTTGGTTTTTAGTTTTCTCATTTTACTTTAGTTTTTATTTGACAAAAAATGGAAAACAAAATGGGTAATTACACGAAAATGGTCACAATGACCAAAGTTTAGACAACAACCACACATAGAATTACAAAATTTCATGTGACTATAAATAAACACTAGCCACACCATAGTCACTTTGTTTCTTGTTTGTGTGGCGGAATGATACCAAACGTCATGGAAAAAGAGAAGATTATGTGTGACCAAATGTTAGACAATAGTCACACTTAAAATTACAATATTTGGTATGGCTATAAATAACCACTAGTCACGCTGTAGTTACTTTGTTTTTTGTTGTGTGACAGAATGATACCAAACGTCATGGGAAAGAAAGTTATATGTGACCAAATGTTAGACAACAGCCATACTTATAATTACAAAATTTAATGTGACTATACATAACCATTAGCCACACTTTCATCACTTTGTTTTTTGTTTGTGTGATG
The DNA here is from genome assembly GCA_030545235.1 of Helianthus tuberosus. Taxonomy (NCBI): domain Eukaryota; kingdom Viridiplantae; phylum Streptophyta; class Magnoliopsida; order Asterales; family Asteraceae; genus Helianthus; species Helianthus tuberosus. The sequence continues at coordinate 150,350,975 of CM060374.1, read as the reverse complement.
GAATGATATTAAATGTCATGGGAAAAACAAATATGTGTGACAAAATGTTAGACGATAGCCACACCATCAATACTTTGTTTTTATTGTGTGACGAACTAATAACAAATGTCATAAGAAAAACATATATATGTGACCAAAAGTTAGACAATTGCCACACTTACAATAAATTCATGTGACAATGTAATAGAACCGGCCACACTTATAATAAATTCATGTGGCCGTTGCTACCTTTTAGCCATACTTAATAGATAAAATGTTTGATTACAACTCTTTTTGTCACACTTTTATTTAATTGATGTGGCTAAAACATACTTTTTAGTAAATATATATGACTATATAATACAAAGAGACACACTTTAATTAAATTTATGTGGCTATTGCAACCCTATAGCCACACTTAATTGAGGAAATGCTAGATTTTAACCAAAAATGTTGTTACCCTTTAGCCACACTTTTAAGTTCTAAGGCCACTAAAAAGTGTATGTGGCCGTATGATACCTACGATGACTCGAGCTTTGGTCACACTTGATATGAAAAAAATATGTGTGGCGAAAGACATATAGTCACACTTTTTTGGTGTGGTTTTATCCCTATTTTGGCGTAGTGGAATGGGTTTCTCGATAAACTTAAGTTTCTCATTTACCTCTATGTCCTTAAGAGGTATCACTAATGATTCGTCTGCTAACCATTTCTTGAGATTACATACATGAAACACATCATGAATTCCTGCCATTTCCTCTGGAAGTTGTAGCTGATAGGCTACTAGTCCGATTCTTCTAATAATCTCAAAAGGTCCAACATACCTGGGGCTTAACTTTCCTCTTTTAACGAATCTGACTACTCCTTTCCATGGAGAAACTTTTAACAATACTTTATCTCCTACTTGAAATTCTAAAGGTTTTCGTTTGTTGTCTGCATAACTCTTTTGACGATCTCGTGCTGCTTTTAGTCTTTCCTTGACTTTAATTATCTTATCTGTTGTTTCTTGCACTATCTCAGGTCCAGATAATTGCTTTTCTCCAATTTCTGCCCAACAGACTGGAGTTCGGTACTTTCGTCCATAAAGTGCTTCAAATGGTGCAGCATTAATGCTAGTATGATAGCTGTTATTGTAGGAAAATTCTACTAATGGTAAATGGTCGTCCCAATTTCCTCCGAAATCAATTACACAGGCTCTAAGCATATCTTCCATTGTTTGTATTGTCCTTTCACTTTGTCCGTCTGTTTGAGGATGATAAGCTGTGCTTAGATTTAACCTGGTTCCCATTGCTTTTTGAAAACTTGTCCAAAAATGAGAAGTAAAACGGTTATCTCTATCAGATACGATAGATAAAGGAGTTCCATGTAATGAAACTATTTCATTTACATATAGCTTGGCTAACTGTTCCATACTGAAAGTTTCCTTCATTTGTAATAAATGAGCAGATTTGGTCAATCTGTCAACAATCATCCAGATTGTATCATTTCCTTTTCTTGTCTTGGGTAATTTGGTAACAAAGTCCATTGTTATCAATTCCTATTTCCATATTGGCATCTCTAGTTGTTGCAATAATCCTGAGGGTTTCTAGTGCTCAACTTTAACTTGTGAACAGGTTAAACATTTAGCAACATGGTTTGCTATATCCTTTTTCATTCCTATCCACCAGAAATTCTTTCTTAGATCTTGATACATCTTATCACTTCCGGGGTATATTGTATACTTAGACTTATGAGCTTCTTCTAGAATTCTGTGGTGTACGTTTCCTTGTTTAGGTATCCACATCCTTTTCTTATGGAACTTCCAAATTCCATATGTTCATTGTTCTAATTCTTTAATCATTCCTTTTAAACCTTCAACATCGTCCTTGAATGCTATTTATTGCATCTCTCTAATTTGATCATTTAAATCTACTTGTATATTTAACCTGAGAGAATGTACACGTTTCGGCTTCTCACGATACTTTCGACTTAAAGCATCAGCTACTACATTTGCTTTCCCAGCATGGTATTGAATATCACAATCATAATCACTAAGAACTTCCATCCAGCGTCTCTGTCTCATATTTAATTGTTTTTGCCCAAAAATGTATCTTAAACTCTTATGATCGGTGAAGACAACAAATTTATTTCCATATAAATAGTGTCACCAAATCTTAAGGGCAAAAACTATGGCTCCTGACTCTAGATCATGGGTTGTATAATTCTCTTCATGTTTCTTAAGTTGTCTAGAGGCATAAGCAATAACCTTTTGACGTTGCATCAACACACATCCATATCCTAACTTAGACGCATCACAATAGACTATAAAATCTTTAGTTCCTTCTGGTAATGCGAGTATGGGTGCGTTGGTTAACCTTTGCTTAAGAATCTTAAAAGCTTCTTTCTGTTTTGGTCCCCATTCAAACTTAACTGATTTGGAGGTCAGTTTGGTTAATGGAATGGCTATTCTAGAGAAATCTCGGATAAACCGTCTATAATATCCTGCCAGTCCAAGAAAACTTCGTACTTCTGTTGGCGACTCAGGGACTTTCCACTTAGTAATCGCCTCGATCTTTGTGGGATCCACATGAATTCCTTCATGATTAACCAGATGTCCAAGGAATTGCACTTCTTGTAACCAAAATTCACATTTTGAGAATTTAGCATAAAGCTTCTATTTTCTCAACAATGTCAGTAGTGTATGTAGATGCGCTGCATGTTCCTCTTTACTCTTAGAGTAAATTAGAATATCATCTATAAAAACAATTATGAATTTATCCAGGTATGGTTTACATATCCTGTTCATCATGTCCATAAATGTAGCTGGGGCATTGATTAAACCAAATGGCATGACGGTAAATTCATAATGACCGTACCTTGTTCTGAAAGCAGTTTTAGGAATGTCCTCTTCCTGTACTTTCAGTTGATGATATCCTGAGTGTAAATCGATCTTAGAAAAGAATCGAGCTCCTTAAAGTTGATCGAACAGATCATCGATTCTCGGTAGTGGGTACCGATTCTTAATCGTAACCTTGTTCAATTCTCGGTAATCAATGCACATACGCATCGATCCGTCTTTCTTTTTAACAAACAACACCGGTTTGCTCCCCACGGTGATGAACTTGGTTGTATAAAACCTTTGTCAATAAGTTCGTCCAATTGTTTCTTTAGTTCCTGCATATCCGTTGGTGCTGATCGATATGGTGCTTTGGCAATTGGTGGCGTTCCTGGTATTAGGTGAATCCTAAATTCAACCTCTCAATCAGGCGGTAATCCAGGTAACTCTTCTAGAAAGACGTCTAAAAATTTGGATATCACAGGGATATCTTTTAATTCTTTTCCTTTAATATTAATGATTACAGAAATCGTATATACTACTCCTCCTTTCCTTTCATAACTTGCAGCTTTCATCACAGAGATGAATTTTGTCGATTTGGTTGGCTTATCTCCTTTAATTGTGATCTTTTCACCACTCGGTGTACTCACTTGTACTGACTTCTAATCACATAAAATACTGGCACGATTGGCTACCAACCAATCCATTCCTAATACAACATCGAATCCGGCTAGATTCATGGATAAAGGTTAGCTGAAAAGTTATGATTCAAAATTTCTATTCTTGCTCCCTGTAAGATTTCCCTTATCTTAATGGATTCTCCGTTTGCTGTCTCTACCAGACAATCTTGTTGAAGTTTGGCTAAGGTTGGTACTATCCTAGCATATTCGAAGAATATGGTAGTGTAACCTTTGTAGTCTATCCTAGTCATTTTAAGATTTAGGAAATTATTGGCGATTTATTCCTTTTCATTAGGATGACAAAATTTTCTTTCAACCATTTCCTTAAAGTTGATCCATTCCATATTATAAACTCTGTCAGTTCCCCTAGACTGGAGAACAGTATTCCACCTTTCTAAGGCTGCATTTTTGAACAGATTAGAAGCAAACATAATCTTATCTTCGTCTGCACATTTACTTATCTTTATGACTGCTTTTGTCTTTTCTATCCAACGTAAGGCTGCAATGGCTCCTTCATTGCCTGAGAATTCTATTGGTTTGCAGGCCAAGAATTCTTTATAAGAATAAGCGTAAGAGACGGTTCTTCTTCTTTTAGGAATTGGAGCTTGGATTATAGGTTCCTTATTATTGTTCACACTGTGACTTGGCTCAGTGTGTTGGCGTTTACTTCCGTTTGCAGATTTATTATTTTTTTCTTCTTTAACAGTATTGATAATATAGGGCATAGCATCAATAATTCCTTGTGCTACTATATGTTGGATGGCACTGTTATCTATTTGGTTTCCGTTATTCTCATTATTCTGGTTTTCCTGATTTACTTCGTTGTCCATCTGAATTGTGAACATTCATCAAGTATTAATTATTACAGAATAAATTTAGTACAAATATTTATACACAATCACACAAACAAATTGATCAAAAACGTCGATCATTGCGACTTTTACTCTTTCTATATATATGCATCGGTTACATACTACAACTGGAAAATAAAATATACTAGTAGTTATGCATCCGTATCTATTTTAGTCTATCTAGTCTCGTTTTTTTTTATCAAAATACAAAATTACACATATATCTAGGCATTTTCTAAGTATCATGTATCCAATCATGTATATCGCGCTCAACATGCTTCCACATAAGCTTCTCTCCTATTTGACGAATTCTATCTCCTTCCACTAATTCGTCACCATATGAGCGAAGTTCTTCCAAATTTTCTTGGCTTATAGGTGGCATGGGTGCTGGTACTGGATTAGGGTGTCGAGGGATAGGGTGTCCATAAGGGTATGGATTGTGTGTCACACTCTGCGTCCACCAGTCGTTGTTTCAAAAGGGGTCTAAAGGGTTAAGGTCAGTGTACTGAGCTATGGGGTTTGGTGGGGGAATTCTGGGAATCTCATAGGGATCTACATCTGGAATTGGAAACTGGTCTTCCTGGTCGGGTCCTAGCATTTGTTGGTCTGGGAATAAAGGCAACAGTGGCGGTTCAGCTAATTGGTTTAGGTTAGCGTCTGCTGCTATAGTGGCTTGCATATGGAAATCTACCAACTGTCTATCTAGTTCCTCTTCCCAAGGTGGCCTATTGACTGTTTCCTGAGTCTCTGCATTTGCTTCCCTATTGGCTCTGACTATCGCTCTTTGTTGTTGTAATTTCTTCATTCTTTTTCTTTTCTCATGTGCTCCTCTATTAAACCAACCACGTCATTTTTATTTATCTTTTGATATTCGGCATCTGCTTGTCGTTTCTGACACGCCTTTTGTAGTCATTGGGTCCCCGCCGCAACGCGCGGGCGGAAAATCAACTAGTTATAATTAATTTGTTAATTATAATTAATATTAGATAATTAAAAGGAAAGAGATAATTGTTATAATTATAAGAAAATTATGTGGAGTTGTGATTAGAATACAATTCTAGTCTTGATTTTAAAATTAAAGATATATAAGAAGGATTTTGTCAAATTAAATTCCACAAATCCTTTTTGAATTCAGGGATAGAATTCTTATTAAATTGATATATATCTCCATTCCAAATAAAATTTTCTAATGATCTTGAATTGCCATCGTCAAAAAGTAACTTTGGAATTCTAAAAGGAATAGAATTCTTATTAAATTGATATATCTTCATTCCAAATAGAATTTTCTAATGATCTTGAATTGCCATCGTTAAAAAGTAAGAACCAAGAAAAAGAATGCTCTGACGCAACAACTTGTTCTTATTTGCAATATTTCAAAGGTAAGTAAAGCTTTCAACTTTACTTTCTTAAGATTAAGGTTTCGTTTGAATTCGTTTCAAACGAACAAATCAAATTCCGTGGTTAATGATCATTTAGCGAGATCGTTCGTTGAACCAATGTGTCTTATTTGGTAGTCACGATTCTTTAGTATTTTATTTAACCTATTTTGATTGTAACGAGATCACTGGTGGAATCGGTTTACAACCGAACCTCGTGTACATGTTTCCGCTACGTTCATTTTGCTTGACAAATTGACTAAAATTATTTTCTAAAAGTTACACAAAAAGTCCAACGTTTTGGAGGCTCAAGCCTGGATTACTTTTATTATAGGTCCGGCCCTGGATATACCAAATGTTTACTTAATATCAGTAACTAAAGAGTTGAGATTTTTTTATGTTGAATAAATTTAAATACCTTGAGTACATATTGTCGCAACCCCCGACCCCTACCCTAGGAGCGGGTGCCGCGAGATCCAGATCAGTGATATCGGTGTTTATTAATTTGGCAGCATAAATGAGACATCAGGACTGTAGTTGGGAAATATTTTTATTAGAGTTAAACACCAAACTTTTTATAACAAATCATTGGGATAAAATCCAAGTTCATTGGATAATACATTTGTAGGGATAAACCCTAATTATTGAAGGCAAAACGCCTTTTTATTTAGGTAACTTTTATAGCCACTTTTTCAAGCCTTCAGTGCTCTCCAGCTGGCTTTTATTGGCTTTCACATTGTGTTACCTGAAACGCGTTTTTAAAAACATTTTATCAGTAAGAAATACTGGCAAGTATATTCCATTTTGTAAAGCATCAGTTGTTACACATTACAGTATTAAAGGCGATTACAATGTTTATATCTACACAATTACTCGTTCAGTACGTGTCACTCGACGGATCTGTGACTATGGTCATATCACACATTGGATACCCGTGCCTAATTGTGAAGGTTATCAAGTACCGTTTACAAACCCCATAATACTGGCAGCAATTGTAGAATTACAAAGACTTAATCACTGTAATTGTATTTGAAAACATTTGAAGTTTTAGTAAAACAATTTGGCTCACAAAACGTGTTTATAAAAGAAGAATGTACTCACATTGTTGACTTAGGTGATACTACTATAGCTTCCTGGTGATTCTCCTGGTTATTATCTATTAAAATTAAACAATACACAATGTGAAAGCCAAAAAAAGAGTGACCATACGCCTTTTGTGGCACTACGCCTTTTGTGGCCACACAAAAAAAGAGTGACCGTACAACTCGAGACAGAACTCCAATGACTGAGTCAGGCAGAGCCTTGACATGCATTACGGAGTCCTTGATCAGTCGGGTGTAACACTAGACAGAACTCCAATGACTGAGTCAGGTAGAGCCTTGACATGCGTTACGGAGCCCTAAATCGATCGTGTAGGGTAACAACAGGGTTATAATACTTACAACGAGGCAGAGCTTCGCCTTATAGGGGTATATTACCCGAGTATAATAATTGCCTACAGAAGTTTGAGAGAGATTTTGGAAATGAACGGTGACTAAATGAGGCCGAAGCCTCTATTTATAGTGCTGGCCGAGGGCGGCTCGCGGCCCACGAAGCCCTTCTCTCATTCTTTCGCGGCCTGCGACAAGGGTAGACTAGGCTCTAGCTTGGTTGAGTCAGGAGTGTAGGCTTGACTCGCTTCGGGACATGTGGCGCAATGCCTTGTCCGACAAACAAAGCCACTCGCGGCCCGAGAGGACTTTAGCCAAGGGGGTCGCGCCCCACGAGCGACTCCCAGATTTTGTTTTTCTTGTTTTCTATAAATATAAGGGTATTCTGGGTCCGTTTTTCGTATACGGGGTATATAAGGAATGTTTAGGGTCACGTTAAGGGTCTTAGGAGGGTTGTTATACATATTATTTAAAATAGAGAGATTGAACCAAAGGATTTATTGCTGACTTTATAAGGTCCAGTACACATTTTGTCAAGACGTTCACATATGATCTAAACTTTATTACCAAAGCGAAGGCCAACGGTATTTATATATCCTTATGATCTTAACTTTGTTACCAAAGCAAAATGAATTCAAAGAATCCAATCTCATCTTTCTCTACTATTCATTTCCTCTTTTATATTGTTACTATATTTCTAACTTCCATCGTCATCTCAACTTCCTTTCGCGATGGAAATGATACTGATAAACATTCTTTGTTGATGATCAAGTCAATGATCATTAAAGATCCATATGGAGCTTTAACCTCATGGAATAGTACCGTTCATTTCTGTGATTGGACCGGTGTTACTTGCCGGAAGCGGCATAGAAGAGTGACTTCTTTGGGATTGTGGTCACAAGGTCTAGAAGGCTCTTTATCTCCTCATGTAGGGAACCTCAGCTTCCTCCAAAGGCTTGATCTCTTTAACAACAGCTTTCAAGGTGCCCTCCCTCATGAACTCAGTCGTCTATCAAGGCTACTCATCCTCAATCTTGGGTATAACAAATTCAACGGGGTCATTCCAGCTAACATATCTAGTTGTTCTAGTCTTGTAGAGCTTCATCTCTCGGTAAATGAACTAGTTGGAAGTATACCCAAGGAGATAAGTTTCCTCTCTGAACTTACTTATCTTTCTCTTAATAGGAATAAGTTCACAGATGGAATCCCACCTTTCTTGGGGAATATTACAACAATAAAATATTTCCATGTCAGTGATAATCCGTTGGGTGGAAGCATTCCAGACACCTTAGGCCATTGGAAATATATAATCGAAATTACTTGTGTGAGTTGTAATTTATCTGGAACCATCCCTAACTCCCTTTATAACCTTTCACTTCTAACTTCATTAAACTTTGCTGAGAATCAACTGAGTGGTAGTATTCCTCCAACCATAATACTCCCTTATCTTGATTTCCTTAATTTATGGGATAACCAACTAACTGGACCTCTTCCACAATCCATTTCTAATTGTTCAAGATTAGAACATTTTGATATTGCTGAAAACAAGTTTAGTGAGAAGTTGACAATCGACTTTGCAAAACTAAGAGGTATTGAATTTATATCCTTAGGTCAAAACAACTTTGGAAGCAAAGAATATGATGAACTGAAGTTTATTGATTCCTTGAACAATTGTACCAGATTAGAAAGTTTGGATCTTTCTGACTGTAATTTTCAAGGAGTACTCCCTAAATCAATAGGTAATCTTTCTGATCAACTCCGTGAATTGTATTTACTAGAAAATCAGTTACATGGTACACTCCCTAGTTCATTGGGTAATCTAATTAGCTTGGAAATATTATCAATAGGAGGGAATAAATTTACCGGAAGCATCCCATCAACAATTGGTAACCTTCAAAAGCTACAAGTCATTTCTTTATATAGAAACCAACTTTCAGGACGGATTCCTGATGCCATAGGGAACTTATCAATGTTGTTTTATCTTAATTTATTTTCGAACATGTTGGAAGGGGAAATTCCAACAAGCTTGGGAAATTGTCATCGTCTATTAGTATTGTACCTTCAAAACAATAAACTTACCGGGGAAATACCAACACAAATTCTTCAACTTTCATCCATATCTATAAGACTGGATCTTTCTCAAAACAAATTTTCCGGTTTACTTCCAACTCAGGTTGGAAACTTCAAGATGTTGGACGATCTAGGTTTATCTAATAATAATTTATCAGGTAACATTCCTAGTAGCCTTGGTGAGTGTGTTGGGCTTTCAAAGTTGTATCTCAATGGCAACTTTTTTCAAGGTATGATACCACCATCATTAAGTTCCTTAAGAGGGTTAGTGGTACTCGATATTTCTCATAATAATTTATCAGGCCCAATTCCTCGATTCTTAGAAGGGTTTCCGTTAGAATATTTGAACCTATCATTTAATGATTTTGAGGGTGAAGTGCCAATGGTAAAAGTGTTCGCCAATACAAGTGCATTCTCTATTTTAGGGAATAGAAAGCTTTGTGGTGGCATTGTTGAACTCGGGCTACCCAAATGCAAGGAGACAAAAAAATACAAAAAGAAGTTTCCTTTGTTTGTAATATTCATTTTGATTCCATCCATACTTTTCATGATAACATGTTTAGCATATGCTTGGTGTAAGAAGAAAGGCAACAACCAGCCACCACAATCAACTATGAGCGAAAGATTCATGAAAGTTTCATATGGTCAACTTCTCAAGGCTACCAATGGGTTCTCCGAAGCCAACTTGATTAAAAATGGTGGATTTAGTTCTGTTTATAAAGGAACCCTTCATGAAGATGATGACAAATTAGTTGCTATCAAAGTTCTACATCTTCAAATCCGAGGAGGTGAAAGAAGCTTTATGCGGGAGTGTGAAGCATGGCGGATCATTCGACACCGAAATTTGTTGAAGATAATAACTTCTTGTTCAAGTGTTGACTTTCAAGGAAATGATTTTAAAGCTTTAGTATACGAGTTCATGCCAAATGGGAGTTTACATGATTGGTTGTATTCAAGTGAAAGTACATGGAGATCACGACCCAACCTTCTCCAACTAATAAATATTCTTATAGATGTAGCATGTGCGCTTGATTATATTCACAACCATTGCCTACCGAGTATTGTTCATGGTGACTTGAAGCCTAGTAACATCCTACTAGATGATAATATGGTCGCCCATGTTGGAGATTTCGGTTTAGCTCAATTTCACGGAACTGCATACGCATACAGCTCTACCGGAATTAAAGGAACAATTGGTTATGTTGCTCCAGGTAAGCCCCATATATCTACAAGCGTTTATATTTATTTATAGTATTACCTTTTTATCTGAATTAACAGTTTATAAGTTGTAGAGTATGGACTCACTTGCGAGATGACAAGTAGTGGGGATGTCTATAGTTTTGGAATATTATTACTAGAGGCAATGACTGGGAAAAAGCCGACTGACGACATATTTTGTGAAGACCTTAACCTTCATAAATTTGCTTCCACGTCCTTGCCATCCCATGTGACAAATGTTATTGATGTTAATATTCTAAACGTTTGTCATGGAATGCATGGTTTCAACAATGAAGCAAATGCAAATAAAATAGAGGAAATCTTGGTTTCAATTGTTAAGGTTGGAGTATCATGCTCTGTCGATTCCCCATCGCAGCGGATGGATATAGAAAAGGTTGTCTTTGAGTTGTGCCATATTCGGGATACACTTCAAAATATTGAGGTATAAATATTCACATGCATTCTTTATGTCCTACCATGAGTTTGTATAAAGAGGGCACCCATGACACTACTATTGAATTTTTATCTTTCTAGGGGCTTAGGGCATACAAGTAAGTACCCATTTACATTATATCAAATTTTAAAGAATACATGTCAAATGAAGAAAATTCGTCTATTTGTTTAATACTTTTTCACTCTAAAGTATAGCAAAAGGTAAGTAGGTAACTAAAGGCAATTTGTTTTCTCAAAATTTTATTTTATGGCTTAAATTTCTTTTAATCGGATGGGGTTTAAACGGAACATATATATTTGGATGAGGATGACCATAAAAGGTTGAATAACTACGAGACCTCTTTATACATTATTATTTCATTAATAATTTAATATGATATTTGGACTTACCCTCCACGTGCACATTCTTTCAGTTCTAACGCAAAGCTTGCAAGGAGGAGTTGGAAGAAACTACTATCAGTTTCATACATGTCTCATCGTCATACCTATTTGTTACTATGCTAGACTTGTTTGTTGCTTATTTACGTATTGACCTAAGTATATGAGTTTCATGTTGTAATAGTTAAAGAAGTATTAAATTGTCTTGTAAAAGAAGGATTTTGAAATTTCAAGTAACTAATAAATATTAATTTGTTAATTGCCTATAATCAAAAGCAAGAGAAAAAACAACCAACTAAAACTGCTACATGTAGATGATATACAGGAGCTCCCTTTGTCTACACAAGTGCCAAACAATGAAGCAATTACATGTTATGTGCTTCCAATGTGGTCAATGGCTCGCAACCACGTTCACATCATGTATTTCAATCACGTTCTGCATGTTGTCACTATACACTATTCTAGGAGTATATTAAATTTGCTTGTTTATTTTTCATGTTAGTGGGTTAGTTGGTAGTTTATTTTTTGCATTTCTGTTTAGTTAGTTTAAGCCTATAAAAGGCATTATGTGTTTCACTAATGGATAGGAATGAAAATTATGAAAGTCTAATATTCTATCTAAATTGCTACTCTGGCTTCTCTCTAATTATCTTTGAGATTAATCCACTCAACGGATTATTTATCCCAAATCCGATTGGTACATATCAATTGGTATCAGAGCGGTCTTGATGATCCCCTCATGGACGCTCACGAATGGAACGAGTCGTTGGATCGAATCATATCAACGATTGCTGAGATGATCGATCTTCTCAAAAACGAGTCCCGGAGATGGGCAACTTCACCCATTTTTTCTACACCGCTACCGTCACCCGCTGCCGCATCACCACCACCAACTTCCGCTACCGAATCACCATCACCAACAACTACCATCAAACCACCACCACCAACCGTTGTCACCAAACCACTTCCATCAACCGTTGCTGCACCGCCACCAAAATCTACCACACCATTAGTCACATCGCCACCAAACCCCACCCCTACGTCTTCTATCACTCTTCAAAACCCAGCCCCGAAACCCGCACCCATAGTAATGCTTAAATCCACACCCTTTCACGAACACTTTACAACCTCTCAACACCCAATTTCAAACCTACATATCAAACCGGGCACAATTTCAGCTTGTGTCTCAAGTCTTAACCAATACCAACACCACAACCGGAACTTGCAAAAGGACAATGAAACATCGAAAGACGTAGTAGCCGATGAACGTGAATGGCGTCCACCGTGGTGTCTCGTTACTACTTCTCCAAATGCAACGAGACGAACTGAATGGCGACCGCCGTGGAGTGTCACTCGTATCATGTCTAGATTCTCAACCTTGTGGACAAGGTTTCTTCAAGTGGGAGGGATTGTTATGTGCTTCCAATGTGGTCAATGGCTCGCAACCACGTTCACATCATGTATTTCAATCACGTTCTGCATGTTGTCACTATACACTATTCTAGGAGTATATTAAATTTGCTTGTTTATTTTTCATGTTAGTGGGTTAGTTGGTAGTTTATTTTTTGCATTTCTGTTTAGTTAGTTTAAGCCTATAAAAGGAATTATGTGTTTCACTATTGGATAGGAATGAAAATTATGAAAGTCTAATATTCTCTCTAAATTGCTACTCTGGCTTCTCTCTAATTATCTTTGAGATTAATCCACTCAATGGATCTTGAACCAAAAAAATGGGGCAGGGGAGTCGAACTCTTAAAATCCAATATTTTACACTTCGAAAAGGAAAATTTTGGTAAAACTAAAACTACAAAGCGAAAGCCAACGGGTCAAAAACCTGTCCCATGAGAAGCTCTGCCAATGTACACATGAGTACTATTATATGGTTATATCATATTTAAAAGACTTTTGCAATAAAAAATTTCGTAAGATCGAAATATTGTTTCTTTGTTCTAAAATGAAGTACCATTTTTTTTGAACAACTTTCATAAAACCAAAAACCGAACACCCTTTACTAGCAAGAAGCTAGAGCAGGGCCCAGTGGCGGACCCAGGAATTTTTCCATGGAGGTGCGGAACATTTTAAAAAATTTTAGGCCCCTAGGTATATAAGTAAAAAAATCGGTTCATATCGGGTCGGTTCGGTCGGGTCATGTAAAACAAAAGAAATCGCACCATAACGTCCCTACTCATGGTTCCTATCACAAACAAATTGATCCATAAGTTCATCGCTCCATAACATAATGTTTCAATTTTAATTTTCAACCCTATAAATCGTGTGTAATCACCCTAAAAATCATCTAAACAACATAATCACCCTAAAAATCATCTAAACAACCATAAACAACGTCAAAACACATGAAATTTCAAACCTATTTAAGAATTTTGTTACCCTTTGGTGTCAGACGGCGGTGGTTCGCGGCTGTTGATGACGTGCTGTTGTGGTTGATGTTGTGTTCGATGATCGCTGGCAGGAGACGACCCAAGAGAGGGAGGGCGGGAGGAATTCTAATGGATTATTGGGCTTACTTTAATTATTATAGTTTGAACTTAGGTTGAGTTTGGTTAATGGGCTAGTAATTAGTGGGCTAATTATGTTTAATGAAATAGTGGGTTAAGGTATTGGGTATTTGGGTTAAGTTGGGTAGTATAAGTTTATATAATTTAGGTAGTTTTTTTTTAAATTAGAGTTTACCAAAAAAATTTAAAATATAAATCGATAACATTTTTTATCTAAGGTGTGGACGAAAAATTCCAACGGGTGCGGATGAAAAAATTCAAGGGGTGCGGACGAAAAAATCCAAGGGGTGCGGACGGGATTTTCAACAGAAAATAGCACTAAAAATTTTTTTCTCGGGGGTGCGCCCGCCCACCTTGGGCTAGGGGTAAGTCCGCCCCAGGCAGGGCCGGAACAAAACAACACAACATCAAACAAAATTACAAAGGATTATTGGATTTAAATAATCCTAAGTTTCATCTTTTGGCCAATAATAATCCCAACTTTAAAAATTCCCTCCAATAATCCCAACTTGTAAAAGTTTGGCCGCCATTGATCCTTTTAAAAAATATAAGAATTTGGTCTCCTCAATAGATTCAATTACACCTAGAGACTCCTTAATTGATTTAAGTACACCTATGTTAGAAAAGGATCAATTGCGGCTAAACTTTTACAAGTTGGGATTATCGGAGGGAATTTTTAAAGTTAGGATTATTATCGGCCAACAGGTGAAGCTTTAAAATCCAATAACCCAATTACAAAGCGAAAACTTTCCACCTATCCCAGTTTACACTTACATCCACATTCTTCGCTCTCCTTGAAATCCATAAGTAAGAAAGAGACTTGATCTCACCAATGATATATTCCACCTTTACCGGAATGTTTGAACAAATGAAGTTATTCTTAGCTCTCCATAAACACACCAATAGCAAAACTGCATGAACAGTCCTTTTAAGCACAATCTACCCTATTAGAAACAAAAGCATGGCTAAGATGAAAAACAAAGACACATGAAAATGTAATAGGAAAAAAACACCCAAAATATTTAAGAAATGAAACTAATAACACTAGAGATGCCTGTAAGCTCACTTTTTTTTCTTTTTAGTTCCATCAAGCAACTCACAATATAACCTTCATACCCATCCCCCTTTGTTGACGTAAAAGCAGTGGCAGAGTTTCACCAAAAGTTCGTATGTGTGGAAAGTCATGGGATCAAAAAAAAAGGTTTCTTATCGCTGTGTTTCGGGTTATATATTCGGGTCGGCTATTTGATTCGATCAATAAAAAAACTCTCATTCTTGGCTTCAAAGTGTTCTAGGCCATCAGTTCCCTGTATTTTTGTGATTGGAAGAAAGAAAAATAATAATAAAAAAGGAATAAAGAAGTATTATTTAATTGAATACAGATCGACAGGGGGGAATCGGATGCGGGGTTTTTTTAAAAGGTGAAAAATTTAGGGATAAATGGAAGTTCTTAATGTTTGATGATTATCTAACTCAATAATGTAGGGAACTAGACTTTACCTGAAGTTAACTAGTTTTTTAAAGTAATGAATCGACAGAGACTTTTGTATTATATGATACACCTTGCTAATGTCTAATGTGTTGGTATCACAGTTAACGGGTTCCCAGGACCAATCAGACCGAGAAGAAAGATGATCACACAAATACTTGAAGTCGCAACAAACATCACACCATTTCATGATTTAACTAAAAATACAAGAAACGAAAATTGTAACTAACCAAAAATATGAAACAGGAACTTGATAACTTGAACTTGCAATTGTATTCTGCATACAGTGACCAAGGTTTGAAACCCTATAAATAGTTGATGAAACGTCAAGCCCCCCTAAGCCAAAGCTAAAGGAAATGGTAAGAGCAAAAAAAAGAGTCCCCCCTAAGCAAGTGTCCAAGCCCAAGCCCAAGGATAGGCCCGCCAAAGACGCCACTTGGTTTCACTATGGAGAAGTGGGACATTGGTTGAGGAACTGTCCGGCTTACCTTGAAGAAGGAGAAGAAGGCTCGGGAAGGCTCATCAGACTAGCACCACAGATATCATATATCACTAGTTCTTTGATATAACAACTCGCTTTTTATAGTACTCTTGGATATGTGATGTTGGTTGTGGAATTCACATGTGTAATTAGGTGCATTGGTTGAGAAAGGGTGGACACTTTGCATAACGGAGCGCGTGTTGTCGCTCTAACCTAGTTTAATTAGGATTGTAATATAAATATATATGCTTGTTTATATGCACCATTATAAGTTCCTTGTATATGAAACCAGATACATTTAGTTTCAATAGAATCTAGAAAGTCCACATTATTTAGTGATACATTGTGTTTAATTGATGTCTGCTATAAGTCAAAACAGTTAAGATATCAATGAAACCATTTAGGGTATTAATGAAACCAGAAACATTTTGCCTTAAGATATCAAAGTCAACTGATATCTTATATGCATTAAGGTTAGAATTGGCAACTATAGTTAACAATTGCATAAAACTTACATATCATAGTTTGTGCTGTTTTTCATTTTTGGCCAAATTATTGTGGATTGTTCTCTATGTCGATGATTTTTATGCATTTTGGTTACAATCTTACATCATATACATGTGTAATATGGTTACATATAAGTTCTACATACAGAGAATGATAGAACACCTGAATAACGTTGAGAGTTCAATGATTTTGTATGAGTGTGACAGCGTGTGTGGATGGTGATGAGATCAGTAATTCAGTATTAATAGAACGTACAGGTTGTATTATTGATTTTAAATAATGATTACAGGAATGTCATATATATAGAACATAAAGATACACTTTAGTACCACTAATATAATGATATATAAAACTAATCTTTAACTTAATTATATGGTCTATCATCCCCCAGCAAGTTGAGGGCGGAGAACGACCTGCAACTTGGACCTCAGCATTAGAAACCTTTGAGACGGTAGCGACTTGGTGAAAACGTCGGCTATTTGATCATGTGTGGAGATAAACTTGACCTGAAGTTTTCCCTGAGCAACTTTCTCGCGAACAAAGTGATAATCACAGTCAACATGTTTTGTGCGAGCGTGGAACACAGAATTTGTTAGGATCTGAGTTTCTTATGATTGTGCTTGTTTGAAAATAATGAAGATGAATTGAGATTAAGTGCAGCGGAAACTAAATAAAACAAACTTTCATCACACAATCAAAGAGAGAATTGTTTTCAATAAACATGTTTAACATGAAATTGAATGATTATATTTATTACAATCTTCAATTACAATGCATGCATGTATACAATCTCCCCCTCAGCCTGAGCTCATAGTGGATGTTCGTACAGAATGACTTGTGATGAAGAGAGCTTATAGAACAGTACAGGGTACTGTTCTATTTATAGTACAGAACAAACCACTGTGACATCTTTGCTGACGTCACCATGAAAGTGACATCTAACCTCCTAACAACCTGAAACTACTGATCTAATATAACTACTGCTATTACAAACTATTGATTACAATACATACACAAGAAAGACTAAACTACTGCTTCCTATTCCACTGTTATACTCCTAGCAGTGCTTTGTGTCTTCAGCAGTACTTGAACCATGACAATAGATTGAGCATCAGTGTTTCATCTACAGTAGTCTTCGAGTCTTCATCAGTAGTTGAAGATCAGCAGGTGATGTAATAGGACAGAAGATATAGGTCATCAGTTGTTAGGCCACTTTCAAGGGGATATAACTGTTACACACGACTGCTTATTGTGGATCCACTGATCTGATCCAGTTTTGGCTTCATCAACTGTTCCTTTGTAGGGTTCAATCCCAACAATCTCCCCCTAGAACAGATGATGCCAAAACTCTTCATTATTCTGGATCTTTATTACCTCATCAATAATTCCCTAACTTGCCCTTTGAATTGTAATTCAAAGTCCAAGGAATCTGTATCATCCTCATCCCTGCACAGTGTGAGCTCAAGGAGATCTTGCAGATCTTCAACACCCAGGCCAAGTGCTTGTTCCCTTGAAATATGCTCCACCTTCCCATTGGATTTGAGCAAAGTCAATACGTGGGTCTTTTGATCAGACTTCCACTTTAGAATTTTTGAATTCAATGGGTTTCTTGTGAGAGTTTTTATTTTTGATGAGTTTGGAGATGGGGGCCTGCTCAGAACTTTGTTGGCTATATCTTGAAGCTTTGCTGAGCTTTCATCTTCTAGTGCCATTCTCTTGATAGCCTCTTTGAAATACATAGCTTCTTGTTGTTTCTCTACTGCATCAGTCAGCTTTTGCCTCTTTCTTTGGTTTAGCTCAATGACAGAGGTATCTGATGATGTGAACAGTGGTTCAGAAGTGTGGGCCTGCTTCTTTGGTTTTTCAGTGGTCTTGTAGATTGGTTTCTTTGGAGCAGTGGGGTCTTTCTTTCTTAGCTCTTCAAGCCTTTTGTAGGTTTGATCAATAGTTTGTTTTGACCACCTTGCTATCTGCCTAGCTGTTCCATATTCTGCTGCAACCAACTCCTCTTTTTTTTTTTATATTCCAGAGTAAGATCAGCAATCTTCTTACTGAATTTGCTCCAGTTTGGTGTTGTTCTTTTCATACCTGGAGTATTTTTTATTCTTTCAATTCTTTTCAATTCTTCTTTGAGAGCAATGAGTGGCCAGTCTTGGAAATTTTCAGCTTTTGCAGGGTAAAACTTTTCACTCATGATCAGCTTGATGAGATCTTCTTTCAGATCTACTTGTAACCCAGCCTCTGGTGGCAAGTTGGACATTTCTTTACTCGGGTCTCTTGCATAATCTTCCATTTGCTTGACCTTGGTGAGCAAGAACTGCAACCTATTTGAGTAAACATTATCACCTTGCCCTTTGCATTCATATTTGGCTCTAAATTCAGCTTGCTTGCCTTTGATTTTTAGGTATTCATCCATGTTTTTAGGATCTCTAAAACCGGCAAGAGAAGGAAATTTTCCCTTGGAAGCATCATCCACTAAATAGAACTGTTTCATTTCATCTTTCATAGCATGAAGCTCCAGTGGATAAGTGGCTGCTAGTGGTACAAGATCAGCAGGGTTAAATCCTTCTAGAACTTTTGGATCTTTGATAGGATTGACCAGCTAAAAAGGAATCAAAGGTTGGGGTTTGGTGACATTGTAAGGAGCAGATGAAATGGGAACAGGTGCTGGTATATCATCATCATGCACCTGGAACTTTCTTTTTCTTGTATACACCTTTTTAGGAGAAGGTGATTTTGGTTGAGTTTTTGGTGCAAAAAGAACTATGGCGTGTGTGGGAGTGTTTGTGGTAATGGGTGGCTGACTAACAGTTGTTGAAACAACTGGTGTTTCAACCACTGTTGTCATTACAACAGTTGATGTGTCAACTGTTGTCTTCTGCTTTTCAGCAGGTGGTTTTTGTGGTGGTGATGTTGTTTTTGGTATGGCAGTGGATTGAATTTGGATTGTAGTAGTGATGGCAGTTGTTGGGTTAACATCTGTTGAAACCACTGAAGTATCAACAACTGTTGATACAACCGGTGTCTCAACGTCTGTTGGTTTGGAGGTTTGATGAGAGGAATTTTTGGGGATTTGGGGAGTTTGTTTGATGGTTTTGGAAGGTGTGGATTTGGGTTGGCTTGCTTTTCTAGTAGGCCTTCTTCTTTTTGGCTTAGGAATAACCTACTCTTCCTTAGGCTCAGAAGTACCCTGTTCTTCCCTTTCCATCAATACTTTCTTCTCCTCCTCAAACCTTTTAGACCCTTTTATCTCCATTGACTCTTTCATGCCTGCTTTTAGATCAGCAAAGGCATTTTGAGTCTCATCAACCTTTTTAGAACCATCTGGCCTGGGGATTTCTGCAACCAATTTTGACAGTGCATCTGGTTTCATGTATAGGCCATCTTCATATCCCTTCTTCTTTTTCTCCCCCTTTTTGGCATCATCAGGAGGATTGTCAACAAAGATGATTGAAGGAGGAGCAGTGCCAGTGGTTTGTAGTAAATGGGCCTTAATTGCCTTGATATCTGCTTGTGTATCCTTGAACCTAGCTTCCATCAAATTTCTGATCTTTTGAATTTGAACTTCATGTTGTTGATCAGCATATTGTCTTTGTTTATGAAGCAGAGGTTGAAACAATTCCCAAAGCTCAGTAGGAGTAGGAGCAGATGATGGATTAGATGTTGCAGGTGGTGCAGCAGTGGGTGTTGCCTTTTGAGCTTGTAACAACTATTGCAGCATGGTTTTGATTTCTGCAATAGATGTGTCAATTTTGTCAACCCTCTCCGTCAATTCTCTATATTTTAAACCATCACCCAAGTGAATGGGATCATCTGATTTCCCACCAGTGGTGGTTGTGTCAGTGGTTGACTTAGGAAAAGTTTCCCAAAAGTCATCCATGGATGCCCCTTGTTCTTGGTACTGGGGTCTTCTTTCTTTAGCAGAGGTTGCCATTCTAAGTGCACCAGTGTATATTGGATACATACCAGTGGGTACAATGGTTCCCAAAGAAGAAATTGCCTTCAAGGAAGTCTTATTAATGAAACTACTGTCCAAATGTAAATCGGTGGGTTCAACACTTGTTGTAGCTGCTTCACTTGAACTACTGACAGGAATTACTTGTAATTCCTGCAGTGTAACCTCCTCAGTTGTTGGTGGGTTAGCAGAGATAGGGAACTCAGACTCAGTCACTTGTTGAGGCTTATTCTCAGTTATAGGTGGTTGAGAAGAACTGATTTCTATCTGAGCTATATCAAGTGCATCCAACAAAGGTAACATGGATGGTGGAAGTTGGGCAGTGAGTATGGGTGTAGAAAGAGAATTTGCCCTGGGAGCTGGGTTGTGGATGATGGAATCAAGTGATTCCAGAGCATCATAATTTGGTGTCCCTGTTGATACAACCTGATCTTTTTGAGAAGAAGCAGGAGGAGTTTGAGGATCAGGTTGAGATCTTTCATCCAACTGCTGTGAGGAAGTAGCAGCAATGGTTATTGGTGACTTTTGTGTTGTCACAGGTATAATCTCTGGGATCTCATCTTCCAGAGTTACCTTTTTAGTGGGTTTGGGGGTTTTTTGGATATTTTTCTTTTTGGGTCTTTTGGTGATTTTAGGTGTGGGTTTCACAGCAGTGGTTTTGCTGCTGTGATCACCTTGAGCAGTGGGCTCAACAGCAGGGACCTGAGGAGCAGTTGTTGCTGCTAAATTCTGCTCAGGCTCTTCTGTTTGTGTTTTCAAAGGTTTTGACAGCCTAGTAAAGGTTTCAAAAGAAAGGCTGTTGATTTGAATAGGATTCCCTTGGATAAGTACATGAGCACTATCATTAGGAATCTTCTTTTGCAAGTAAAAGCTCAAAAACCTTGGAAATAAAAGAAATGGTTTTTTATTATCTTTGATATTATTAACATTTTTGACCATGTCATTAAAAATCTCTTGGGAGTAATTAAAAGTTTTGTTTTGCAGGATAGCATAACCCAAGTATTGGATTTTTAATGGAATTTCATTAAAAGTTGTGGTCTTGTTTGAAACACACATGAGGAGAGTATGAAACAAAAACCTTGTGGCGGGTGGAAAACTGCCTTTTTGCAAAGTGTCTTTTTTCATTTCCTCTGCATACCCTCTCTCAAGGAAATCAGTTTGATAATCGGTTTTTGGTAAATAAGTTTTACCTGTAATGTCATTCAATTCGAACACCTCAGAAATGTCTTTGGGTGTGACAGCCACCTTAATTCCCTTTACCTCAGAAGTGATAGCCCAGGGCTTTTTGTCCTGTACTTCTAATTTTGCATGTTTCCAGAAATCTCGAAGGGTATATGGGTGGGTTGCAGGTCAACAAGGTTTTGTACCTTGAGGATGAAAGTGCGTCAATAACGGAGTGGAATGTTGTGCTGTCACTTGATTTTTCAAGTATGCACAGATAGTTGTAGGGAGTTTTGAATGGAAGAGCCATGGCGATTTGAGTGTGATTGCGAGAGGAAGAAGATGATGAAAGATTTAAGAGAAATTGATGGTAACTACTTTGAGAAATGAATTTTGAATTCGATTCGACAGTGAAAACCCTGTTTTGGGGTTTTGATCAGTGTTTTATAAGGTGGAAAGGGAATGCTGACGTGGCAGTGGTTACAAAAGATCTGACGGATAAGTACTGTCCACGTGCCAATCTCTGATGAATAATGGAAGACAGTTGTTTAGGAAACCACTGATGGATCAATTATCAGTGGTTTATAGTGGTAAAATGAAAAACAGTGGCTGACTTTTAACTATCAGTGGATAGCCATTAGTTGGTTAAAACACTGATTTTGAACAACAGTGATTAACAAGGAAATGAGGAACAGAGGTTGACTTTCAGTAGTGGATAATAATCATCAGAACAGATGTTTGAACCAAAACAGTGGTTATGGCAGACTTTTAAGGATTTAATGAAAATTTTCATTTTTAGCTATTTTTAAGGATGGAATTTTGATTTTCTGAAAACATTTTAATGCTTTTGTTCATAGAAAAACAGGATTTTGCCTGTTATTCCATGTTCAGCATTCCAATCCTAGAGATCAATTTTTCAAAGGTAGATGTGTCTAATGCTTTTGTTAGCACATCTGCCAACTGATCTTTAGTTGGAACATGGTGCAGAGAAATCAAACATTTTTCATAGCAATCCCTCACAAAGTGATGTCTGATATCAATGTGCTTGGTGGTTGAATGGGAGACTGGATTTTTGATGATATTTTCTGCTGCCTGACTGTCCAACATGAGAGGTGTCTTTAAGGCAGTGATACCAAAATCCAGCAATCGATTTTGAAGCCATAACAGTTAGGCTGTACAGCTTGCAGCAGCTATATATTCTGCCTCAACAGTGGATATTGAAACAGCTGCTTGATTTTTGCTTTGCCAAGACACTAAGCAATTGCCTAGGAATTGGCACCCTCCTGAAGTGGACTTCCTTGTTGTATTACATCCAGCAAAGGCACTATCTGAGAAACCTGAAAGCTTGATATTTCCATCAGCTGGATACCAGATACCAAGTGTGGGAGCACCTTTTAGGTATCTTAATATCCTTTTAACAGCAATAAGGTTTGACTTTCTAGGAGCTTATTGGGATCTTGCACAAACACATGTTGCAAACATGATGTCTGGCCTAGATGCAGTCAGGTACAATAAAGACTCAGTCATGCTTCTATAAAGAGTTTGATCAACCAAATCATCCTTTTCATCAGACATGACTATTTTTGTGGTTGCTATGGGTGTACTACATGGCTTGCAATCATCCATCTTAAATTTCTTTAAAAGTTCTTTGGCATATTTTCCTTGATGGATGAAAGTACCATTTTGCAGTTGCCTTACTTGGAGACCAAGAAAGCACTGGAGTTCACCCATTGCACTCATCTCAAACTCAGCTGTCATGAGTTGTCTGAACTCTTCACACATTTTAGAACATGTGCTTCCAAAAATGATGTCATCCACATAAATCTGGACAATCATCAAGTCTTTCCCTCTTCATTTTTTTTATCAATTTTACCTCTTGTGAACCCAATGGAAAGAAGAAAGGTGGAGAGAGTTTCATACCAGGCTCTAGGTGCTTGTTTCAAGCCATACAAAGCTTTATTTAGCTTGTAGACATGATTTGGATTAAATGGATCCTCAAAGCCTGGAGGTTGACAAACATATACCTCTTCTTGAATTTTACCATAGAGGAATGCACATTTAATGTCCATTTGAAACATCTTTATGTTGTGGTTCACAGCAAAGTCCAGGAGTAATCTGATAGCTTCCAATCTTGCTACAGGGGCAAAGGTTTCATCATAATCAATACCCTCTTCCTGTCTGAACCTTTGAACCACGAGCCTTGCTTTATTCTTGACAACAATACCCCTTTCATCAGTTTTATTTTTAAAGACCCACTTTGTGCCAATAGGACTCACACCCTCTGCCAGTGGTACAAGTTCCCATACTTGTTGTCTTTTAAACTGTTAGAGCTCCTCTTGCATGGCTTCTACCCAGCTGTTGTCTTTTAGTGCCTCTTGGTACTTGACTGGCTGATGAAGTGATAGGAAACCAGCAAAAAGACAGATGTTTTGGGATTGACTTCTTGTGAGTACCCCTTCACTGATGTTGCCAATGATTTGGTCAGGTGGATGAGACTTCAAGAAGATTAAATCTCATTTGTATGGAACAATGGCATTTAAAGGTGAGGGCTGCAGATGTGAATCATCTGAGCTAACCAATGTTGGTGACTTTGATGATCCAACAGTGGTTTGAAATGGAGGTGGAGGAATAGGAGGAAGTGGTGTGAAAGCATGCTGATTTTTATCCATTGTTTGGGGATTTTTATCAACAGTGCTTGAGGATGTGGAGGCAGGGGTTAATGGGCTACTTTGGTCAACAACTGTTGAGGTAGCAGTGGTTGAGCTTTGACAGCTGTTTTGAACATCTGTTACTCTACCAGTTGATGCAGACTTTTGTTGTGGAATGATGACTTCATATCCATAGTCTGATGGAGGACTTTGAGATGGACCTGCACTGTTAGTCTTGACAGAAACATTTTCAAAAGTGAATTTATCAAGATCAAATAACTCTGCAGGATTTGCAGGGATTTTCAGATCAAATAACTCTGCAGGATTTGCAGGGATTTTCATTGAAGAAAGTTCATTGAACTTCACATTCAAAGTCTCTTCCACTGTCTTAGTCCTAGTGTTGAACACTTTGTAGGCCTTAGCAGTGGTTGAGTATCCCAAATAATAACCACAACCAATTTTGGCTGCAAACTTTGAGATAGAATCTTTTAAGTTTAAGATGAAGCATGGGCAGCCAAAAACTTTAAAATATGAGATCAGTGGTTTGATTTTATACAGAATTTCATAGGCAGTCTTTTGATGCCTGGGGTTTATTAAAACTCTGTTCTGAACATAGCAGGCAGTGTTTACAGCCTCTGCCCAGAAAGTTAATGACAAACCAGAATCAGCAAGCATGGTCCTGGCAGCCTCAATCAAAGTTCTGTTCTTTCTTTCAACTACCCCATTTTGTTCTGGTGTTCTTGGAATGCTGTATTGCCTTACAATTCCTTTTGACACACAAAACTCATCCAACTCCCTATTTCTGAATTCTGTGCCATTTTCACTCCTGAAGATTTTTACTGGCAAATCAAACTGCTTTTCAACCTGTGTGACAAAGTCTTGCAGAATACCTGCAGTCTCATCTTTGGAATGTAAGAAATAAGTCCATGTAAACCTAGAAAAGTCATCTACAATTACCAAACAATATCTTTTCTTTCTAAGACTCATGACTTTAACTGGGCCAAACAAATCCATGTGAAGCATTCGCAAGCACTTGGTTGTTTTGGACTCTTCAATGGACTTAAATGAGCTTTTATGTTGTTTTCCTTTTAAGGAGGAAACACAATGCTCAGGACAGGTGAACAGTTTTTGAGGAAGACCTCTTACTAGCCCCTGTTTTGACAAAGCAGTGATTGTCTTGAGATTTGTGTGCCCCAATCTTCTGTGCCAAAGTTCTGTCTCTTTGTTAGAGGCAGCTGAGAACAGACAGGCATCAGTTCTTGGGTTCTCTTTTGACAAATCAACTACATAAACATTGCCACTTCTTTGAGCAACAAGTTTAGTTATTCCATTTTTTATTATTTCTTCAATCTTTTCAACCATTTCTGGTCTAACAATCCTACAACACTCCTTAGTAAAGAAAGAGCCATAACCTTTGTCACTCATTTGAGAGACACTACGGAGGTTGAATTTTAGATTGTCTATCAGATTGACATTTTCAAACTTAACATTTCCAGACTGTACTGTACCAGATCCCATCACCTTCCCTTTACTATTATTACCAAAAGATATATCACCCCCTCCATGAGTTTTGAATTCTTTGAGTAGGGCTCTACATCCGGTCGTGTGCCTGGAGCCTCCACTATCTACATACCAAAGACTATCTAAGCATTCAGAAGCACCCTGCACATCAAGTAAATAATGAGTTCAGGAGGGTCTCCAAAGCCCATAAGGCTTTGGATGGGGTCTCAACAGTGTCTATGTTAAGGTTAGGAAGATGGACAGTGGTTAGATCAGGAGATTGATTAATTTTTGCAGCTTTTTTCTCTAACCACTGTTGGGGGCCATTTCCAATCAATTCTTGATATCCATAGGGATGCCTGTTCACTCTTGGTTTAGAAGGCCTTTTGTAGGCTTCATAAACATGTGGGACCCTAGGATATGGTGGTTGACCTTTACCTCTTCGGTATTAGTTAGTAGGGGGTGCATCAGTCACCTGAACATCTCTTTTAACAGAGGTTTGGTTCAGCTGTTTGGTAACAGCTGTTTGAACTGGCACAAACAGTGGTTGATTCTTGATTGGTGGTTTTGATGAACTCATGGATGTTTTTGAATTGTACTCATTCTTTTTTACATCAAAGGATTTGAGATACACACATTCCTGAGTAAGGTGGTTTGTTTTACCACAGATGGTGCAGCTTTGAGAAGGCACAATAATGCTTGTTTTGTTAATATCATATGCTTTTAGATGAAAACAATCTTTGGTCAGATGATTTTTCTTCTCACAGAAATCACAAAACAAGTTTTTAACCTTTTGTTTTCTTTTCTTCTTTCCAGACTCCTTTGCAACAGAGTTTTGAACTACTGTTGGGATGTCCTTAAGAGGAATGACCTTTGCCTTAGGAGCTTTGACACCATCCACAGTTCTGAAGTCCATGGGTTTGAAGTTTTCAAGAATGTCACACTCATCAGACCATGTGGGTTTGAATTGGTATTTCTCAATCTCCTCAAAAGTTGAGGACCCCACAGATCTTTCCAAAGTGATTTTGTTACCAAGTTTATCAGTTATTTTAACTTTTTGGCCATTCTTGTTGGTTGGTATGATTTCAACAGAACCAGCTTGATTTGCAGCAATGTTTTCAACTTGGTCATTTTTTCTACTATGCCAAATTTTACATTACTTTCAAGCTGTTTTTCAAGCATGATCTCATAACCTTTGCAGGATTCCACCCATTTTTCACAAGTGATTTGGGTGGCTTCCAACTCCTTTTTGCAGACATGATATTTTTCTATCATGGTCTGGAGTTGGTCCTTGGTTATGCTATGCTCTTGTTTGATGCTGCAAATTTCATTTTCTTTTTCACTCAATTTGTTTTTCAGTTCTTTTAAAGACTTTTCAAATTGAACTTCAGCAGTTAATAACCTATCTCTAAGGTTTTCATTCACCTCCTTAATGTTTGCAAATGTTATGATGCATTTGTCTGAACAAAGGTTTTTGAGAACCTGGGGTGATACCTTAGTTGCAGCCATCATGGCACAATCACAGGTATGATCACTTTCTTCTCGAGTTTTCTCTTCTTTTTCACCTTCTTTCTTCTTTTCTTCTTCTTCAAACCAGGGGTCAGACAGTGGTTCCAACAGGGGTTTTGGACTTTCTCCCAA
Source organism: Helianthus tuberosus (assembly GCA_030545235.1). Lineage (NCBI taxonomy): Eukaryota > Viridiplantae > Streptophyta > Magnoliopsida > Asterales > Asteraceae > Helianthus > Helianthus tuberosus. Next base: position 150,323,827 of record CM060374.1, on the reverse strand, counting down.
TAGTATTTCATCAGCAACAGCAGTAACCACTGCTTCAGCAATTTTATCCATTGTTTCATCACTTGATTGTCCTTCTTCAGCTTCCAGCCCTTCTGGTATGGTCTCCAATGCTACAAAACAGATATCATTACTAGAAACATTATTTTGAGCAAAGAGTGCAAAATTTTCATCTCCTAACTCTTCAGGTAAGCTGCTCCAGCCAACAAGGCCTTGGGTGAAAAAGATTTGTTGGTCTGGTTGAACCACTGCTGGTGCAGCTTGTTGGGGTGCAGCTTGTTGCACTTGAACATGAGGAGCAGGGGCCTGGACATACTGTATCTAAGGAACAGTGGTTTGAACATAATGCACAGGAACAGGGTTGTAGGGTGTGCATAATGAGCAATGTTTACATGAGCAGCAGGGGCATATTGGGCATAGTGCACAGTGTTTTAGTTACTTTGTGGTCTAGGGTTTGAGCTAGGATGTGTAATAATTGGTCCATTGGTTTGACTCCTGCATTCCCTAGCAAAATGACCAAACCTATTACACTTATAGCATTTAACCTTTGACTTATCCAGTCCCACTTTTAGGTTCCCATGTAACCCTGGAAATTTTCTCCATGTCCTTTTGTAAAACTTGCTGGTTCTTACACTCAGCACTGCAAGTTGGTGCAAAATGTCCATTTTCTCTAAGTCAGTTGGATCAAAATGCTGCAAATCATTGAGTTCAAAGCACAGATTGTCATAATTCTGGTTTTCACTACTAGCTGTGAAAGCATAATTGTTTGAGTAAGAATTAGAGTTGTTAAAGGCTCCACCAGCTGTTATGTCAATATAATGATCATAACTTTGATCCTTACTACTACCAGATTCTTCTTGACCCAAAAGAGTTGTGCTGCCAAATGAATAGTCATCTGCAACTTTTCCAGACTCTTGTAACTTCTTTTTTTGGTTTAACTCCCTTTCATAGGTCAGGAGTCTACCATGAAGTTGGGTCAGGGTCAGATCTTTGAACTCAAAAGAGTTTCTAGGTACAAAAGCAATTGTGTCCCATTTTTCAGGAAGTGACCTTAAAAACCTGTTGTTTACAGTTGATTTAGGAAATTCAGTTTTAACAAGCTTAAGTTCACTTATGAGACAACTAAATCGCTCAAACTGCTATGTTAATGTTTCACCCTTAATGTGACAAAAGGTTTCATACTGTTGGTTCAAAATTTCCATGTTGTTTTCAATTACTTCTTCAGTTCCCCCAAATTGTTCCTTAAGCGCATCCCACAATTCCTTGGCACTGTTACAGTGTAACAGCCCAGCATAGATTTCATTGGGGAGTGCAGATGCAACGATGCTAAATGTCTTGGCATCCAGTTCAATTTTCTGAAAATCTTGATCAGTATAGTTCTCAACTTTCTTAGGTTCAAACTTCTTTGGATCCTCAGCACTCAGCACCATTGGAACATGTGGTCCAAAGATGACCGACTTCCAACATCCAGTGTTCTGTTGAGCTAAGATGTGACCCATCCTTTGCTCCCAGATGTTGTATTCATTTCTCTTCAACATAGGTGGTTTGAAGAGAGAACCAATGTTATTGTTCATATCTTGTGATTGTGACGTCATCCTGGTTGTTTTACAGGCACTGATTAATCAACTTTGCTCGTGATTAACCCTTACTCTGTTTTTCAACGAAACGAACAATTTAAAAAGTATCAATGATTTTGAGCCGAACTTTTACGTCAAAATGATTGTTAGATCAAGTTTGACTGTCCAAGCTCTAATACCAATTGTTAGGATCTGAGTTTCTTATGATTGTGCTTGTTTGAATATAATGAAGATGAATTGAGATTAAGTGCAGCGGAAACTAAATGAAACAAACTTTCATCACACAATCATAGAGAGAATTGTTTTCAACAAACATGTTTAACATGAAATCGAATGATTATATTTATTACAATCTTCAATTACAATGCATGCATGTATACAATCTCCCCCTCAGCCTGAGCTCACAGTGGATGTTCGTACAGAATGACTTGTGATGAAGAGAGCTTATAGAACAATACAGGGTACTGTTCTATTTATAGTATAGAACAAACCACTGTGGCATCTTTGCTGACGTCACCATGAAAGTGACATCTAACCTCCTAACAACCTGAAACTACTGATCTAATACAACTACTGCTATTACAAACTACTGATTACAATACATACACAAGAAAGATTAAACTACTGCTTCCCATTCCACTGTTATACTCCTAGCAGTGCTTTGTGTCTTCAACAGTACTTGAACCATGACAGTAGATTGAGCATCAGTGATTCATCTACAGCAGTCTTCGAGTCTTCATCAGTAGTTGAAGATCAGCAGGTGATGTAACAGGACAGTAGATACAGGTCATCAGTTGTTAGGCCACTTTCAAGGGGAAATAACTGTTACACACGACTGCTTATTGTGGATCCACTGATCTGATCCAGTTTTAGCTTTATCAACTGTTCCTTTGTAGGGTTCAATCCCAACAGGATTAGCGGACAAATACGTGGCACCTAGATTATCACACCAGAGTGTAGGTGTAATCTTAGAGATGATACCGAGTTCATGTAGAAGGGCCTCTAGCCTTGTTAATTCACCAACAGTGTCGGCTAGAGCTTTATATTCAGATTCAGTAGAAGAATGTGACACCGTACGCTGTTTCCGAGCATTCCATGATATAAGATTGGAGCCTAAGTATATGGAAAACCCCTCAGTGGACCAGCGATCATCTGGACAGCCGGCCCAATCAGCATCAGAAAAAGCTCGCATAGTGGTGTTCCAGTTGACATCAGTAAAGGCATGAAGAGTAGAGGCAGAGTCATGACGAATAAATAGACCAAAATGAGAGGTACCTTTGAGATACCGCAGGATCCGTTTAACAGCCGACCAGTGGTTTTCTTTGGGAGTCTGCATGAACTGACACACTTTGTTTACTACAAAAGTGATGTCAGGTCTAGATAATGATGCATACTGAAGAGCACCCACAAATTGTCGATACTTGGTTAGATCAGCAAGAAGTTGGCTGTCACCAAGGGTGAGAAGCTGAGATGTGCTCATAGGAGAAGGAACTGGTTTGCATTCGGATAACCCAGCTTTGTGAATCAAGTCAGAAATGTATTTCTGCTGAGAAAGGATTAAGTTGTTACAATGACGAATAACCTCAATACTCAGAAAATAATGCAAGTCCCCCAGATCTTTTACTGCAAATGATGTGCCTAATGTTGCAATGACCTCATTGATAGCTGTTGTGTTGTTCCCTGTAACTATAATGTCATCGACATAGACCAAAACGTAGACCAAGGTCCCACGGGCTTTAAGGATAAAAAGTGAAGGATCCGTTTTAGAACCGGTAAAGCCCATATAATGTAGAGTGCTGCTAAGACGTTCAAACCATGCTCGTGGTGCCTGTTTCAGGCGATAAAGAGATTTATGCAGCAAGCAAACATGATCGGGTTTAGAATTATCAACGAACCCCTGTGGTTGTTGTAGGTAGACAGTTTCCTTTAGGTCACCGTGAAGGAAGGCATTTTGAACGTCTAACTGTCTGAGAGGCCACTGATTTGTCACAGCAAGAGACAAAAGAACCTGTATCGTTGTAGAACTGAAGGTCTCTTGGTTATTAACACCGGGTTTTTGGTTAAAACCTTTGGCAACGAGTCTTGCTTTGTAACGAGTGACATTTCCATGTGCATCCTTTTTTATCCTGTAAACCCATTTTGAATCAATAACATTAGTATTCGCAACACGGGGAACAAGAGACCATGTCCCGTTCCGAACAAGAGCATCAAACTCTTCAGCCATGGCCTGGCGCCATTCTGGTGATTTGTTGGCGATAGTAAAAGAGGAAGGTTCAATAGACTCGGAAGAATTTGTAGAGACATGGTAAGCTGAAGGATCATACCGAATGGTTGGCTTAGGATTTTGGCGAAGATTAAGCAGACGGGTACGTGGTGGTGAAGAGGAAATGTGAGCTGAGGACTGTGAGGTAGTAGGAATTGAGGTGGAACAGGTTGTTTCAGGGCTGAAAGGAGGGCTGGAAAGGGTCGGTTTAGGGCTGGAATAAGTGGGTTCATGGCCTGTTATGTGGGACAAGTTTGAGGGTTGTTGGTTATGGGTTTGATGGTGGTCTGAAGGCTGTGTTTCAGCTCTGTGAGGTTCGGTTGAAGGCTGGGAAGTAGAAGTGGAAGGACAAGCTGATGGTATGGGGTAGGAAGAATAGTAGGAAGGTGATTGTGTAGGGGATGTGGGTGTGAGTGGTGGTTTGAATGGAAAAATGTGTTCGTTGAAGCGAACATGACGAGCAATGTAAATCCGGTCAGATTGTAAATCTAGGCAGCGACCATGATGAATTGAGTTGTAGCCTAGAAAAACACACGGGGTGGACCGGAAGTCCATTTTATGATGATTATACGGGCGTAGGAAAGGGAAGCATTCACACCCAAAGACTCGTAAAAATGAGTAATTAGGTGGTCGGTTGAATAAGTGTTGGAAAGAAGATTTGTTTGAGTTGATTCTCGAGGGCATGCGATTTATTAGGTAAACTGCGGTTTCAAAGGCAAACTCCCAAAAACGTTGAGGGGCATGAGAGTGAGCAAGAAGCGCCAAGCCAGTTTCAACAACATGGAGATGACGGCGTTCGACAACACCATTTTGTTCACTCGTATGTGGACACGAACGTTGGTGAATTATGCCAAGAGATGTTAGAAATGAAGCAAGATTTCAAAATTCACCACCCCAATCAGATTGAACTCTTTTAAATTTAGTATTGAATTGTCTTTCAACCATTTTAACAAACAATTGAAAAACAGAGAAAACATCAGATTTGTTACTTAAAGGGTAAAACCACAAAAAGCGTGAATGATGGTCAACACATAATAAGAAAAAGCGAAAACCATTAAAGGAAATAGAGGGTGCGGGACCCCAAACATCACAATAAACCAAATCCAAAACATTGTTACTATGAAAATTTGATAGTTTTAACGACAATTCGGAGGATTTCCCCATTTGACAAGAAGAACATAAAGAAGAAGACACTTTATTGGAAACAGGTAAATGACTACTAGACATTATATATTGAAAAACTCGAGCATTGGGATGGCCGAGGCGTTGATGCCAGATCGCTGACGGAGCTTTAGTTGCTATGAAGGAAACATGTGGAAAGGACTTCAATTTTGGAAGATAAAGTGAGTAGAGACGTTGTTCACTTGGGCCCGTGAGTAGGATGGTATGTGTAGACTCGTCCTTCACAACAACAAAAAGAGGAG